>CM070838.1:19458277-20018277 GCA_036326025.1 Chrosomus eos
CACAGCAGTAATTGTTCCCCATGCCAAGTCTGTTTATTTTAATTTGGGGGATAATTGGGTTCAACCCCATGTTGGAAATGCTGGGTAGGCCTGAGGTGATAGCGCTAAGCTGTCGTGCTTAGAGGCTCGCTTTAATAAGAAGAAGCAGACTGCGAACAGACAGCGCTTTCTACGAAACTCTGGAGGGTGTAGATAGACCGAGAGCACCGCTACCGCTGACCTGGAATTCAAACTAATACGAGTTGTTTTTGCCCCGTTCTATGTTTGGGTTTGCAAGTGTTCTATGTTTCGTCTATGGTAATTGGTTGTATTCACGGATACTTTCTTTGACCGAGCTGAAATCTTGAATGTTATACAAAAATGATTATCACAAATTATAAAGGGCACTATGCCAGGTGATACTGCCAAATCATTTCAAAACTTGACAACTTTTGCAAGAGGATCTCAGTGGAATATCCTATTGAATATTATAAGGGTTAGAAGGATAAATTCAACTCCTCATTATTTAGCATTAAAAAGCAAGATTCTTGTAATAAAAAAAACTGTTACTAATTTGATCAAACTCAAAGTTTAAGTAAGCAGAACTTGGAGATTTTTATTTTGCACTCATATATTTTAATTGCTCTTAAAATATTTGAGTAAACTAATGTATACATTTAACTTAAAATCATCATGCAATCTCAACTTAAAAAATTGAGTAGTTTAAACTTGGTTAACAATTCAGTAAATGCTAACTTGCAAATTAGTAACTATGCTTTGATAGCATTAGTATAGCATAGCAATTGCTGAATGATTTAGAGCAAGTAATACCGGTTCTCAAACCAAGCTTATGCGTTCCACTCGTCACCATATTGGTAACACCCCCTTAAAAAAAACATTAACACAAAAACTCTTCTAAATTAGCATAGCAAAACATTAAACACGACTAAATATCCCACTTAACATCAATCTTGCTCAAAAACATTATATAACACTTCATTTTAGTATTTACTCTCCCAGAGTGTCATGGCAAAGCATGATGGGAAATAGAAATCCCAGCCCACTTTTAGTTCATTTTAAGTTTGTCTAAATTGTCTAAAAGAAACAAGTTCATAAAACTTAAAACAATGAAACCATTCTGATTACTTAAAATGTGTCAGTTTGGTGAACTCAAAAGAAAAAAGTTCTAAATACTCCTAAAAGTGGATTTAATTTACCCAACTCAAACCAATTAATTTTGAGCATTAGGAAATACAAATTTTGAGCATACAGACACAACAAATATTCAAAGTTCCACGCATAGGCATCCACTTTTGCCATGTACTGACATAATGAGGTAACCTGTAGAAAAGTAGAGTCACTGAAACTGAATTATGAATAATGAAACACTGAATTATTTAACTATTTCACACAACAGTTTTCAGTTTCTGCACATTTTCCTTTTCCTCTAAAAAAAACAAGGTTGGGTCAAAAATTGTGGTCAGTGAGTGTGTATTGCAACCTCAACGGAAGTGTGATCCAACTAAACCTACAACTTTATCATTGCATTGATCTTTTTGAATATGCGTCAATGGGATGGATGTGTCTATTGAGTGTACCTCAGTCTTAGTCGTATTGATATTCCTTCATTCGCTCTGGAACCTGGCCGGCTCCGTGTCTCGCCGCGGCAATGACGTGCTCTAAAATAATCACGAGTGTCAGCACGTTGTCTGGGCCTCGTGCGTGCTCTTTATCGTTTGTGGCAGGATCAGAGGGTATGTATCAAAATAGAGGCGATGCATTGTGACATCTGTCATGTTACATCGGAGAGCATTTATCTGCAAAAAAAGAAGGCCCTGAACTGGAAAATAAAAGGGCGGGGATGGGCCCTGGGGGGATCTTCCGATCTGAAGGTAGGCTGGTTAAGTTCCTGGACGGATTCGCATAGATGTGGCCTTGAGGTCTTGTCGTGCTTCTTGTGACGTCTCAGCTCAAGGAAATGGGTGATGGGACTCTTACCAAGTTGGATTAATGTACGAAGCTGACCTGTATGAATTTAATACCGCGTGTGCTTCACCTCAATATTTATGCCACAAGCACTGCTGTGGTGACGCGCTTTAAAATACACCCTTGCGGCTGTCCCATGGCTGACAGCTGAATGGAATAATACTTACGGCTGGGAAGAGTGTAACAGTAACACACACTATAAATCAGATATAGAGTTACGACAACTTAAAAGAATGGTTCATTAAAAATTTGAATTCTCACATCAATCCTAATCCCTATGACTTTTGTGGAAAACAAAAGGCATTTTGTAGAATGTGGTGGTCGCTCTTTTCCACAAATTATATAATAAATGAAGAGTGTACGTTTCAGTCTCTCAAAAATGACCATGAAAGTAGCCAATTTTAAGTTGCTATTCAGTGAAAGATCTCTTCTGTGTCTAATCTTTTCATTGAATCACAATGTCTGAAATATGAACAATTATTCTTTTAAGACAAATCTTTTCACTGTAATACAATGGCGATCTGAATGAGTCAAATCGTTTTTTTTTTTAATCAAAACCGTCAAAATGATTAGTCAGATTTGAGAACAAATAATTATTTGAGTCAAACCTTTTAATTGAATCACAAAACTAATCTGAATAATTAGTTGGCAAATCCAAGTTCAACTCTCTGACTTCAGTCTGTTTCTATCATATAACTATATATTGAAGTTTCAGTCCCCATTCATTACAATTGCACGAGCAGTGTTCACAATTTCTCTAAAGAAAATAAAGATGAGGGTGAGCAAATGATGACAGAATTTAGATTTCTGGGAGAAACATTCCTTTAATGCGTTTCCCTTTAAATCGTTGATACTTTACTTATCACTTTAGCTATACTACTGTTTTTCCATGATTCAATAAGCCGCAAAAGTTTTGAGAACCTCCAAGCGATTTATAAAATAAATCAGCCAGAGAATGTTTTCATCACTCTTTTTGACAGGGATGAGGGATAAAGCATTACCACAGGGCCGCCGTGAGAAAATAAAAACAGACACTGCGACTGACATTACACAGAAAAGAAAATCACACAATCACACACAATCCATTTTAGGAAATACTGGGAAACAATACAGACTGCATTACATATAAGGGAACGTATGGAATAGCATTCTCAATCTTGCATTATTCAACTTTTTTCTGTTTAGTCAAGATGACAAAAGGTTATGAGAGTCGACTGCAGTCAATAATGCAGTCGCAGTCCATGAATAAGCAAGCAAAGTGAGTTTATCGACAGCGTGACCACAACAGATTCATTAAAAGGCACTGGAGTGTAACACATGCTGTACAGTATCATATTAATTTGAACTATAAGTGCACTTTGATAGAGCGTTCAATCACTACAGTGACATTAAGGTGTTGCAGCGTTCTCATCGCACGTTTAATTGATTAGCACTCGTGATATTTGCATACTTTACTCCCCTGTGTCCTTCATACTGGGTCCGGCCCCACCAGCTGTGATACCGCCTCAAAAAATGACTCCTATCAAGCTTCATCAACTTCAGCGGCTGGGAAGAGTTTTGTTTAATACATCACACATTAAGGGGTGAACAAGATTGCTAGCTTCGCGTCTAAGGGAATTTACATGTACGTCCTTGTGATGTGACTGAGAGCAAATTCTTATTTGTTTAATATCATGAGTGATATTTGTTATCTTTATTATAAGAAGTATGCTGCTAGACTGCAGAATCAAAGCTATTAGGCGTTGACTATAGCTGGGAGTTTACTAGTAAATATCGAGGACAGAATAGCCTATGGGATTTCATATATTTGATGCCACGGATCCACAAATATAATGATCCTAATGGAGTTTTTGGGATTGACAACAGCATTTATTTACAGGTGTGAGGCTCAAAATGGACTGTATGACATGACAGACAACTAGTTGTCCAGTTCACACAGCAAGGGTTTTCCGAGAATGCGGTTGTGATTCTTGAAAATTGGTTACAGAATGTGGTTGTCACTCCCGTAAATTACCTGTGTTTGAACGTAACCATATTAAGGACTCAAATAGGCTACGTTCACACTGTGAGTTTTTGGGATTGACAACCGCATTTACTTACAGGTTTCTTGAAATGTGTGGTTCAAAAAGCGAATTACAGTAACGCCTCAAATGCTGTTTGTATGAACGTGCAATGGGAGTCAAACTCATATTCTCTTACCAGTAATCATAGTGACTAGTGTCGACTACTGTATCTATCAAAGACGACCTCATCTATAATATCAAACATGGCGACATCCATAAAATTGAAAAGTTTTTCTACAATCACTAAGTTACTGAAAGCGAAACAACACAAGAAAACCTGCACGAAAACAGACAACTAGTTGTCCAGTTCGGTTCCGTTCACACTGCAAGGGTTTTCAGAGGATGTGGTTGTTGTGAGTGATGAAAAATCACAGGGGTGAGTTTGGTTATAGAACGCATTTAGTTGCATAAATGCATTTATACATTTAGTTGTTACTTCTGTAAATAACTAAACTGTGTATGAACGCAAATGCTGACATCCCACCATGAAAGAACTTATTTCCGGGAGATGGCACAACACCCCATGATATAAAACATATATATTATACTATTATATACATTCAATAGTTTTTGTGTGCCTTCATTCAATTGTATATTGATCATTGTTCTGAATCCGATCTGTATCTAGTCTTTGACAAAAATGCTATTTTGTCAGCTTTTTGCTCAAAATGTTGCTTTTTTATGTACATGCCCACATTCAAGTGTCAATAATAAAAAAGAATGCATGAAGCTAGAATAAAACTGTTTTCTTTTTTTATCAGAGGCTCTGTTTTTTTCTTTTGATGTTTTGCATATTCTGACATTCATACAACAAAATGAAAAATGTGAGAAAATATCAAAAAAGAAATTCTCTTTTCTCTTTTTCTTCTCAAAATACTCAGACTCAAATGCAGGACTGACAACCTTTAATATATACAATATATTACTATATACAGTACCAAAAACAGTCAAAGTGGAAAGAAGAAAGGCTTTTTTTTTACTGTAACTAAACTTGTTACACAAATATATATATCATTTACACACTAAATGCAGATTTTATGTTCTCTAGCCCTCCATTTTCTGAGGCTCCCATGAGCTTTAAACACACCTAAACTACAAAACAATTGTCATATTTGATAAAAAAAAAAATCATTATATACATATGGATCCTTTTGAATAAAGGATGTGAACACATTACATTAACTGCAGGTTGATCTACCACTGAACACTTGAAACAGTAAAGCGATAACCTAGACCAAATTGCTATCGCGTTTTTTTACAATTTGTATCCCGCTTGTTGTTTTGTCCGCAAAAAGCATCCGTGGAGGCTCTCAAACCATGCAGACCGTGTCCTGGCTCACATGAGGAGATCCTGCAGCCACGGATAAGCCGGGATGAGTGTGGGAGGTGAGCGGTCGAGTTTGTAAATTATTGTCCTGAGAGAGCTGAACGATAGTGAATCATCACTTTTGGCTCTCTTTTGATTTTGCACAGGAAAGAGAGTTTGTAGAAGTTGTCATGAAAACGGGCTGTCAGTCAAGCCTAAATGGGGTTCGCGGAAAGCAACGGGTCATTCCTAAATCTGCTGTCGGGCACGCAGTGTAAAATCCATTGTCTGAGGCGGTGATAAGGAGAAATGATGAACAATATTAGCATCTTGATAAAAAGCAACATACGAATGAACAAACACATTAACTGAGAATTACCGGGTGGGCGATTATTCAACCGGAGACTGAGCAAACCGAGAGAAAAGCGTTTGGGTTTACCGTGCAGATAAGTGATGCAAACAGATAGGATGGGCTGAGATAGATTTTCTTGCTATTTCCACTTGGCAGAACAGAATCGAGCCTTTGAAAGAGGCGTGCGGCCCCGAACACTAATTAAAAACAACACAACAATTACCGCATGCAACAAAACACAACCTCAACAAACAGGCAGAGAGGGTTAAAGTAATTAACCCACAGAACACACCCGGTGGATTTTGATCCAATTCATTATATAGAACATATCTTGTTTTTGTCTGAACACCGGTGGAATATTCACATCCGTCAGGACTCTTATATCTGGCAGCGATGATCGGGGGCTTCGAGGGCTTTGGGCTGCTGTCAAACTTGAGACGCATTTTCTCAGCTCTTGGAGTTTTACCTCCCGTGAGTTAATCTGAAACAATCAGCCTCGGATTAGTTCACCGAGTGTTTGGCCAAATAGATTAATCTACATACAGCCACAGACGTTTGGCAGTTTCTATCAAACAGACGGGCATCAAAATTTGAACTAGGGAAGTAAATAGATAAGTCAACAACTTAATTTTCATAACATTGTGTGCCAGAGTTACATAAACCTAAACCGTTTATGTAACTTTGCCACACAAAATATCGCAAAGAGTTTACTTGCAGGCGAGCAGGCCTGCTGGTACAGTTCATGAAAAAAGTTTTTGCAAATAGAAAGCTGTTTCCTAACAATCAAATAAATGATTTTACTTTACATTATAAAGTAATATGGTAGGATAGGATTTAACCTTTATATTTAAGTTTATCTTTTTATACCTCAACTCATAATTCCAATTACAAAAATGCATTTTGAAATGTTAATTATTAACATAATTAAATATAATTAAACATATACATATAATTAAATATGTAGATAGGATTTAACCTTTATATTTAAGTTGACCTTTTACCTCAATCATATTCAATACAAAAATGCATTTTGAAATGTTAAATTATTAAATATTAAATATATTAAAATATACATATAATTAAATATACAATATATATATATAATTAGTGCTGTCAACTGATAAATGTTTAATATATATATATATATATTATATATATATATATTATATAACATGTATTAATATATATATATAATATATATATATAATATAACATGTATTATATATATTAATATGTATGTAATATAATGTAATATGTATGTAATATATATTACCAATTAATTACATATAACATGATTAATCACAATTGACGTTATAAAATTCATCATTTTTAAAGACAATTTAATGTTTTTAAGTGAAATGACTTAAACATCCAAGTTGATTGTATTAAAAAAATTTAAGGCAGCAACTTTTTTTCCAGTGTATGTGATTTTTGTCATACCACCTTACATATTTTCTGTTTGAATTTTCTGTCTTACGTATGCTGTTTCATGACATAATTTTCATGATAATTTAGCGGTTTCATGACAGGTTCCATTTTGGCAACTTACCCAATATACAATTGTGATAAAATGCCTGCAACAGAAGGTCAACATCTGCTTTAAGCTTGTTCAGTAGTTTTGTTTTGCCAAGACTTTAAGGTATGTGTCTAAACAGAAAATAACTTTAAAAAATGAACCAAAACTGAAGAACAATCACTGGAGTAAAGTGAGACTATAGCCTCTGTCTCCCACATAACAAGATGTTACAATAAAATAAAATAAATGGAATGTATTGAAATAAAAAAATATATAAGTATAAATATATAAATAATTATATAAATAGCAAAATATTTAATGTAATTATTTCATTAATAATAAAACTGCAATACTAAAACAGTGTATTCTTTAACATTAACTACAGGTTACTATAGGTAAACATAACAACAACACAAGATAAGACCAAATAATGTTTTAGGAAATAATATCATTTAATAAAAAATGCTTAAACCTACTGCTTACCAAGTATTTGACTCAGCTACACTAAATCCTCCGAGCGTTAACTAAGTGAAATGAAATGGCGCATAGTTTAATCTAAATAGATTTGCGGTATTCTGGTTGCGCCTGCAGTTAACTGCTAGGTCAACACATAAAATAAAAACAGCCGGCTGCAGAGATGGCCTTCAGACTGCGTGTATAAATCACAGGGAGACTTGAAGCAAATGGCCAACACATTTTCCATGTCACCATTCGATCACAAACGACGTTGAAACGGGTGGGGAATATCTGTGTGCTCTAATAGCACTCTTCGCTGGCTTATAGCTCTCCTGTAAGGTCCTATTTTAACAGCGAGGGAGGTATAAGACGAGGGTTGTTTAAAATTCAGTGTTTGGGAAATTCTAGGTGTAATCGAAAGGAGTTTGTCCCTGGTTGACGGACGCGTCATTCGCATTCAGTTGCGGCGGGAAACCTTGAACATATTATAACTGACCGCGCACATATAAAACCTCTCGTGTTTAGGAGTCTCGCGGCTAATATTCGCTCTCGAATGAGGACGTGGGGGAGGAAACAGTAGAAGAAACGGCTTAAAATATTTTATCTCCTCAGTATACTTCACGGCAAATTTACACTCGATACGATAACACGCGTGAAATATGACCTGCTACCTTGTCGGCTTCAACGTATTACAGCGGTGCCCATAAATCTCCAGACCGCCGCACGACGTCCACGCGAGCTGTAGTATATAAACATTTACAATACTGCAGGGCTATTTATACTGCCTACCTTCATAATGCCATTCGCTGGGCTCTTTGGAGTCGGTTATGATATGGATTTTGGTTTTCATTACATTTATGGCCGTTTCTATTACATAAACAAGTACGGCTTCTTTCTTTCGTGGCTGTCGTTTAAGGCAGTTCCCAAACGGTCTCTTAATTATTTTCTAATTTTTCAAGCTTCACGTGGTTGAAACCTCTTCACTATAACAGACCCCACACGCACACACTTTTCCTCACAAGCTCCTCAACCACATTAGTTTTGGTTGGGTAATGAGGTAGCCACATGCTGTAGTGCACTCTAATCATTAACCTCTCCTTTCTTCCTTTTCGGAGGACACGAGACAACAAACTTCATTAAGAGGTTAAAAGCAAGCAGGCATGAGTCTCAACATCACTCATAAAAGCGACAGAGTGAAGAGGCCGATACGGCCTTCTGGGATTCTTCAAGGAGCAAAGCGAAGCTGCTACAGAGGACGAGAGGTGAGTGAACAAGAGTGATAACTCATAAATGATGGGGTGAGCCAGCATGGAAAGCAGAAGCTGGCCAGTCTGATAGCAATATTGGCTGTAATTTTGTCTGACCAAAAAACAGTTTGGAAACAATCACTAGGCTACGCACTTCCCCTTTAAGAAATTTGACCTCACATAATTAATATTTATGGACTAAACCAAACTTGGCACAACCTGAAGTAAACATTATATTATTCATAGGTGGTTCAACAATGTTTTAGGCTTAATTATTCAACTTTTATGACTAATAAAGTTAATGGCGCCCATTTTCAATTATGTTTCCATTACTTTTTGCAATCTGATTTTTTGTGGACTAAAATGATATGCTAATCACTCAGAGTAACATGGACTAAAATGAATTAATATGACATGACAACAAAATTTAAAATACATTTCCATTAAAAACTATGACTGAAATTATTTTTTGGAATCTTTTATATTTGGAAGTCAAAGCACTGCACACAGCAGCTCGTGAACACACCGAAATTAGAGAAAGAATATGAATTAAAAGATACATTCGGGATGCTCTGACCGTACATGTAATGATGATTGCAGTCGCACCCCCGACCTGACTAGACCATATAACATCTGTATTATGTATCAATAGTAATATCTGCTGAAAGCGGCATAGGAATGAGC
Organism: Chrosomus eos; assembly: GCA_036326025.1. Taxonomy (NCBI): domain Eukaryota; kingdom Metazoa; phylum Chordata; class Actinopteri; order Cypriniformes; family Leuciscidae; genus Chrosomus; species Chrosomus eos. The sequence continues at coordinate 19,467,867 of CM070838.1, forward strand.
TGGAAAGTGTGAACGGAGATAAGTATGACATGAGGGTATATTTCATTTGATTTTGATTTGTTCTTGTCATATGGTTTGCCTGACATCACAGACTCTCTGAAAAGGTATTGCATTTGATGAGTTACGAACTTGCGACTAAAATCGCATACTGAGTCAGTACTACATTTGATTAGAAATTAAATTTGCAACCAACATCACATACTGAGTAGGTACTGCATTTGACGAGTTAAGAACTTACCATACCGAGTAGGTATTGTACTCAATTTTGACGAGGAATGAAATTTGCAACCAGCATCACATACTGAGTAGGTACTACATTTGATGAGGAACAAACTTTGTAACTAAAATCACATACTGAGTAAGTACTAAATTTGATGAGGAACAAATTGAATTAATATGACATGACAACAAAATTTAAAATACATTTCCATTAAAAACTATGACTGAAATTATTTTTTGGAATCTTAACTCTTTTATATTTGGAAGTCAAAGCACTGCACACAGCAGCTCGTGCACCGAGATTAGAGAAAGAATATGAATTAAAAGATACATTCGGGATGATCTGACCGTACATGTAATGATGATTGCAGTCGCACCCCTGACCTGACAAGACCATATAACATCTGTATTATGTATCAATAGTAATATCTGCTGAAAGCGGCATAGGAATGAGCTGGAAAGTGTGAACGGAGATAAGTATGACATGAGGGTATATTTCATTTGATTTTGATTTGTTCTTGTCATATGGTTTGCCTGACATCACAGACTCTCTGAAAAGGTATTGCATTTGATGAGTTACGAACTTGCGACTAAAATCGCATACTGAGTCAGTACTACATTTGATTAGAAATTAAATTTGCAACCAACATCACATACTGAGTAGGTACTGCATTTGACGAGTTAAGAACTTACCATACCGAGTAGGTACTGTACTCAATTTTGACGAGGAATGAAATTTGCAACCAGCATCACATACTGAGTAGGTACTACATTTGATGAGGAACAAACTTTGTAACTAAAATCACATACTGAGTAAGTACTAAATTTGATGAGGAACAAATTGAATTAATATGACATGACAACAAAATTTAAAATACATTTCCATTAAAAACTATGACTGAAATTATTTTTTGGAATCTTAACTCTTTTATATTTGGAAGTCAAAGCACTGCACACAGCAGCTCGTGCACCGAGATTAGAGAAAGAATATGAATTAAAAGATACATTCGGGATGATCTGACCGTACATGTAATGATGATTGCAGTCGCACCCCTGACCTGACAAGACCATATAACATCTGTATTATGTATCAATAGTAATATCTGCTGAAAGCGGCATAGGAATGAGCTGGAAAGTGTGAACGGAGATAAGTATGACATGAGGGTATATTTCATTTGATTTTGATTTGTTCTTGTCATATGGTTTGCCTGACATCACAGACTCTCTGAAAAGGTATTGCATTTGATGAGTTACGAACTTGCGACTAAAATCGCATACTGAGTCGGTACTACATTTGATTAGAAATTAAATTTGCAACCAACATCACATACTGAGTAGGTACTGCATTTGATGAGGTACAAACTTTGTGACAGAATTCACATACTGAGTAGGTACTGCATTTGATGAGGTACAAACTTTGTGACAGAAATCACATACTGAGTAGGTACTAGGGGTGTGCATTGGCACTGCCCTCACAATTCGATTCGATTACGATTCACCAGGTAACGATTCGATTCAATTCGATTCTACGATGCATTGCGATGCATCAAAATTCTACTGCACACACAACAAGGCACATTTTTCATCAGTCATGAGGCAATACAAGCATATTAAACAACAGATTTTATTGGCTGCTATTATAACTCCTGTATCTTTGACATCAATGTCATTAAATTAAATAAAATTGATTGGTACAGGGTATTAAATATGGCATTTTCAAACGTCATCTCCCTCCACCTCAGCCATCTTTATTGTTGTTATTATGCCCCCGGAAGTAATTGAAACTTCAAAACTTTATTGTCCAAGGCCAGAAAATAAACAGTGAAATAATCGATTATGGCACTTTGCCGCATCGATGCTGAATTGTGCATTTCCCGCATTGCGATGCATTGCCGAATCGATTATTGTTGACACCACTAGTAGGTACTGCATTTGACGAGTTAAGAACTTACCATACCGAGTAGGTATTGTACTCAATTTTGACGAGGAATGAAATTTGCAACCAACATCACATACTGAGTAGGTACTACATTTGATGAGGAACAAACTTTGTAACTAAAATCACATACTGAGTAAGTACTAAATTTGATGAGGAACAAATTTTGTAACTAAAATCACATACGGAGTAGGTACTAAATTTGATGAGAAATGAAATTCACAACCAACATCACATACTGAGTAGGTACTACATTTGATTGGGAACAAACTTTGCAACCAAAATGACATTTTGAGTAGGTGCTACATTTGATGAGAAACGAACTTGTGACCAAAAATTGTGCACTGTCAGAGTAGGTACTAAATGTGATGAGGAACGAACTTTGCAACCAACATCACATAATGAGTATGTATATATTTTTTATATATTGTAAATGTTTTTTTTTTTTACATACTGTATTATATGAATGCATGTACTATGAATGCAAACTGGACGTACTACATCTGCCATGCTGGCTTTGTCGTGTCCTACGGGCCTACACTTCTCATCCATTCAGACCTCGCAAGTTTATACCTCATTAAATGTAGTACATATTCAGACAGTGTGATGTCAGACAAACCATATGACTGAAAATCGCATGAAATACACTCATGTCATACTTTGAATGTTTCCGCTCACACTTTCCAGCTCATTCCTACGCCGCTGTCAGCTGATATTTTTATTGATACATAATAGAAACAGAATCTATGGAATAGTCAGGTAAGGGTTTGGGACTGCATTAAAGCAATCCTCATTACACACGAACTCAGAGGATCTCGAATGTATCTTTAAATCCATATTCATTCTCTAATCTCGGTGTGTTCACGAGCTGCTCTGTGCAGTGCTTTGACTTCCAAATCTGCAGAGTTAACAGTTACAGATGGGAAAAAATGCTGGATAGGGTAAAGTGGCAAATGCATAAATAAAAACATAAGCCCCCAAAAGCTAGTCCCATATCTCTGTGATTTCATAATAATGCAGGTTGGTTTCCCCCGTACAGTATACAGACTAAAATTACAGTGTGCTGCAAACTGATAAACCTTTACTGTAACTCCTCACCTCCTCTCTCATTGTCATGCTGTTTAATGCAGTTCGGAGAAGACGGTAGGAAATTGGCTCGGGATAGTGTAGTAGCTGAGAGACCCGTAGGCCTGACATTGACTTTGAGCAGATACATCTTCACTCTCTGTGTGGGGTGTGTAATTTATAGAAGTAAATAGGATAACTCAGCTTGACAGAAACATCCTGACTCGGTTATGCCATTTAAAGCTTATCAGGATCAAGTCCAAAATAGAAGATGAACATTTCTGGGTGGTCAGACAGACATTTAACATAACCTGAGGGAATATCAACCATATTAGATTAATCAAGCAGATGTGGATGGTGGATGGACCAATTACAGGTGATGTCATCTCAATCTGCACAAGATTTACGTTTACGTTTGCAACTTAAACATGAAAAACATTGACGACATGGTATTGCAATGTCCAGTTAATATCACATGAGAGAAATAAGCGTGATGTTGCTTTTGTTCAGCAGTTCAATAAACAAGGAGTTAAAATTGAGTAGATTTCATATTAGAAACAACACTGTAAAATATTTTTCTCCAAAAAGAAAATCATTCCAAAAAAAGCCAATGCAGAACCATTTATTGACAACACACAGTGGTTGAATTAATCAGGGTTTTTGAACAAATCAATTGAGTGAATTAATTAACTCACTCACTCATGAAGACAGTCACTTGTTTAGATCTCAAATTAATACTTTTTTTAACAAATCAATTGAGTAAATTATTCAATGACTCGCTCAAAAAGGCTTGTTTTGTTCATGAATGAATTGATTGAATGATTCATTGACTGACTAATAAAAAGACTTCATTGATCTATTCCAGAATGATTCAGAATTGAATTTTTAAGTGAATCGGTTGAGTGAAGGATTTAATGACTCACTCAAAAGACTAATTTCGTTCCTGAATGAATCATGTTAATAAACAATTCAATGACTCATTCATTAAGACAATCACTTGTGGCCATTATTAGTGTACATATTGTAATGTCATTGAATTAGACACAAAATATCAAACATATTTCTATATTTATTTGGTTTGATATTTTGTTGTGTGATGACAGATATTTGTAATTATGACTTAAGCATCCAAATGCTTTTTGGGGGCAATGTAAATGCAATAGTGGCCATCTTCACTGAATTAAAGGCACAATATGGAACTTTTCGGCTTTCAAAATAGCAAAAATAACTGTATCTATGTTATATATTTCTTTTAGTTGTGTACTAACATTATCCCAAAAGTTCCCACCAACTTTCAAATCCGGAGAAATTTATATTTTAATTTGAAGACACGGGCCGTGTCTTTATTTCCGTTTCGTCGCCCGTCTATGACGTCATATAACCTTTGACCCTAGTTTCTCTAACTTTGTGCGGATCCCGGCGAAAAACCGCCAAACGCAAATGTAAACACCGGACGCACGTCACTAAAATAAAAGACGACGATAAAGAATCAATAGTTGGATATCAATAATGGACCGTGATTATGCTTTGCCTGCACGTTCTGCTGCTGGAGGCAGATCCGTGAAGCGGAAACGCACGGGTGACAGAAATGACCCGAGAAGGGTTTGGGACAGGAGGAGACATGACTCGCGTTAACACTGGAGTTGCATTTCCACGAGCTTCGTAACAAACTGGAACTACAGAGAGATGCCGATCTCGCTTGCATTCTAATAAACAAGTAAGCACCCATTCAGCTAACTATATCTATCCGTAACTTATATGTTGTGAAACGATGATGGCATGTGTAAAACGCAGACGGACTAGCTCTCATGTTCAGTATAATGTAAATTCACATTTGTTGTAGATATAGCTGCAGAAAGTAGATTCATATGCAGTTCACCATCTTTTTCAATATCATAGTATAAACGTAATTATAATTATTAACGAAAGGTGGCCGTGTTTTTTAACATCTATTAATACTAGCTAGATGGAATATTGATTCAATAGCCCTGATAATTCATATATCTCTCCGTTTGAAAAGACGTGATTTTAAAAACACTAGCAGCTAAGTTAGAATGAGTGAGGAATGTGGGGAGCGACAGAGCGCGCGTGTTCATTACAATGGCATTACATAAAGTTAATAGCCGTAACTAAACGTAACAAGAATAGAGATATAATATAAATAACAACACATTACCTCGTCAGTGAACATGTTATCTGCTGGAGATGCTAGATGGCTGGGGGAATGACAGATCGCGCGTGTCCCAATGAACATCGTATAGCTGGTTCGCGCGCGCACTCCCTCTCTCTCTCTCTCTCGACAACGACAACAACTCCCATGAGCACACGCTCTTTCACGACGTCATCAGAATACGTCTTTTGCTATTATTTTGATTGAGTGACCCCTGGTGGCCAAAAGTTACATACTGTACGTTTAAGTCATATAATCTGTGCAATTCCTACTAAATGTATGCCACGCATCATAACTACGGCTTTCTTAACAGCTGGACTCCTGGCTTTGCACACACACTCACAACCACTGGTCTTTAAAGTAGCTAGGTTAGAAAGGAGAGGTTCTTCACTGCCTCAGTCTTGTGGGGTTTTAACTAGCAAGAGTGGAGCTTCAATCCAAATGCTGCAGGCCTGCCTTTCCCCTAACACTTATTAAAAATAGATTTGAGGGAGAGACTCTCTCTCCCTCTGCTCTTTATAGGCTTTATCTGCAAGCTTTGACAGGCCCATTTGTTTTGATTTTTAGGATGGTGTGCTTGATACTTGATGAAATACTGTAACTATCTATACATTGACTGAAATGTTGGGTGAGGTGGCTGTAATTGGTCATCGGCTGTCACCACTGTTTTGCATTTGTACCTTGGGGTAGTTTGATTACATTTGTGGTCATAAGCATGGGAAAATATTCTCTCATATCCAACTGTCATTATGATTTTCGATGTACCTGAAAATGTTGAATCCATGCTAATTAAATATTACAGTATTTTTTCTCTTTATTGCAATCTATATCTATCTTCACATACTGTATGATATTTTTGTTCATGAGGATACATGCAGTATTAAATCAAAGTCTGTGAGCCTTTACAATAACACAATGCACTTGTCTAAAGCACTACAGCAACTTTAGGCATATACACTGTCGTTCCAAAGTTTGGGAGGTTCCAAAGGCTGCATTTTTGTGGTCAAAAATACAGTAAAACAATTATACTGTGAAATATGATTACAATTTAAAGTAACTGTTGATTCTTCAGTGTCACATGATCCTTCAGAACTCATTCTAATATTGTAATTTGGTGCTCAAGAAGCATTTCATATTGTTATCAATGTTGAAATATTTTTGCTGCTTAATATTTTTGTGGAAACCGAAATAAGGATTTTATTCATGAATCTTTAAGGAACGGACAGTTCAAAAGAACAGCATTTATTTGAAATAGATTTTTTTCCCTAACGATGTACATTTTTTACTGTCGGTTCACGGTTTAAATTCTGTAAAAATCTGAAAAATGGACCAAGAATAGTGATGACTCATCCTGAACTACACAGATTTTCAATCCAATCAAATGCTGTCTAGAATGCCACACCCTCTAGCACCTGTAACTAGCAAGCAGTTCAAAGTTTAAAAACGAGACTAGCACTTATATGCCCTGCCTCTTCCTGTAAAAAATTCTAAATGAAATTTATCACATAAGCTAGCACGCTTGAAGAATAATTTTCCCCAGCCGTGGTTCTTTAGCCTCATCTAACCTTAACATACTAGGATTTGCTATTGCTCATGGCAAGCTCAGCTGATTCTTACGATAGCTCTCCCAGGTCCTTACGAGTAGCCCTCAATACGCGTATGATGAAATAGCAGGGAAATTTTCAGATTGTAGCATATTTTAGTCTGAGAAACAGTGATTATGTATCTGCCCAGTGGGTACTTCTCATCTAATTTTACATATTTGCTAGGGATTTTCAACCGCTGAGCCTCTAGGGCCTCTTTTTTTTATTGACATTGTCCTTCAGCATTCCCAGAAATTGCTAAAAAGTCCTAATATCCAATAAAATTCAGACTTTCAACATTTCTGCACCGTGAAGCTGGCTAAATTGGGCTGGAAGAATCTCTCTGTCCAATAGCTCATTGCCCATTAGCCTCTGGGGGAAAAGTTTAACATTATTAGTGCTGTAGGATTTAAAAATGCTAAACTGCTGTAAAAATTCAAATAATTATGTGGATAGGTTAAAGTTTAAAAAAACAAACACTTAGACTTGCCCTTTAACAGTGATCTATTACTATCTATGTGTGTGCGAATGTGTGGAGGTTTGTTGCACGGTAATGGCTTGAGGAAAGTTTTAATCTTTGCAGCGCAGAGTCAGCGCCTCATTACGAATTGCACCTCTTTAGCTGCAGAAGTGATACAGAGATGACTGACAGGGAGCAGAACGAGGGGCGTCTTGTATTTCAAATATCAATTGGCGGCGTCAGCGTTGCTGGGTAACGTGAGGGATTATCTGAAATTAGTTCAGTCAATTCATCATTACAAAGGGCAGTCCCTCCACTGCTGATTAGTTATTGTACACACTTGTCAATTAAATCTCCCTGGAGAGCACCACATAGAACAGGCAGTCATAAAACACAGAGGAAGGAAGGAGACAGAGAGAGCGAGCGAGCGAGCGAGCGAGGAGAGAGAGAGAGAGAGGAGAGAGAGAGAGAGAGAGAAGAGAGAGAGAGAGAGAGAGAGAGAGAGAGAGAGAGAGAGAGAGGAGAGAGAGAGAGAGAGAGAGAGAGAGAGCACAAGAATAGCAAAGAACACGGACAATGATGGGACATTTTTCTCTTTTCTCATGTTTTTAAAGGTGAGGAGAAAACGTTTTTGCCAATGTGTACATGAACTTAAATTACACTTCCAAAATAATGCTGAAAAAAATTTATTTATATACACATACTGTATGTATACTTAAGCATTTTACAGTTACATATCAAATGCATGTTTAACATCCACAAGTAGCTTAAACCATCAATGCTACTAATAAAATTATATATTTTTTCAGTAGCATGACAGCTGCTGAAATCAAATTTGTGCAGCTTTTAAAATAACAAGCTATGGGTTCAACAAGTCTCAGTGTCACATATCTGTTTTTCAATGTTATATTGTTTGCACACACATCCTTACAGCCAAGTGAGCTAATTAAATAATCAAACATGCTGAATAATTCAAAGATATTTTCCTTTTGCATAGCTTCAATGTAGTTTGGTAGGCTACAAGCAAGTAGAGAAAAGTAGCTAACTACATTGAAGCAACTTAAGGGGGAAATATCTATCAACTATGCAATGATAGAATTTACAGTTCAAACAGAGCCCAAAACATTACGTAAAAAGATACTGCCCCTTTATGTAGCTTAAAGTAGCTAACTATGCTATAAGCTAGTAACGAAGAGTAGCTGACTACAGTACAAAGACTTTACATGAATAAGTGGGAAATATCATTTTAAAGAAACAAACAAATCCTTTAAAAGTTGTAAAGATTTTTTTTAAGTTAACTAAGTAAGTTAGCAAGCAGTAGTTTAAGTTATGAGTAGCTTAGCATGCCACAACTTTAAAATGATACCCCCAAACACTAGTAACCACTAGAATTTGAGAAACTGTACATAGGAGGATCGACTGAAGAGCTCCATGTCGGATGAATTCAACATGTAACACCACATAATATGACAAATAAAGTAGTATAAAAAAGGTGGCAAGCGTTAAGAATTCAAAAGGCAGCATGGTTATTCATTCTTGCATTCAATGCTCTCACCTTCTTGGTAAGCAATGGATGCCCTTTCACTGTATTTGCTCTATAGCTCAGCAACCTACTCAACTCAATATCACCAATATTTTTTTCCCCTTCACTCAGAAGTGGTGATGCTCCCATGAGGGGGAGAGGGGAGAGGAGCTAGACTTCTATAAAGGCATAATGATGTGCTCTAAAACCGCAGGGGTGAGCGTAACCTTTCGCTTCGGAGGACGGCGTTATTAGACGAGGCAAAGTCAGCGCAGTCGTTTAAGTGTGTCCTGACGGTAACTGCTATTCCCATTAGTTCCTCTGCTGTCTGTTGAAATGCTGCAAAGGGGTGGGTGGGTGTGGGGTGTGTGTGGGGGGGGGGGGATTTGTAAGGGTGGGGGGAAGGGGGTGATGAAAAAAAATGCCACCAGAACAAGAAATAATAGACCTCTGTTTCCTACTATTTCCAATTCAATTTCCAGCCAGTGACCTGAGGTAAGGAGAGGAAATCAATGCGAGTTGGAGGGGGGTGAAGGATTGGGTGTGAGGGGGAAGAGGCAGGCCCTTCTCTTTAAGCCACAGCACATCCATCAGCCCACAATGTCAAAGTGACAATCCTGCTTGTCTGATCCCGATGCGCCACATCCTCTTTGAGCGTAAATTAAACCTTTGAACCGTGGAGTTACCTGTGATTAATATATTCTCCATGAGAGCAAGAGGTGTGAAAGCCTTGATTGATCCCATACTGCTGCAGTTCAGATGGGAACAAAAGGGGGGGGGGGGGGGGGTGATTCCCGACTGACCCTTCTTGACAGGGGCTAGAAGAGCAGATCTTCCTGCCCTTCAGAAGAAAACGAAGACTGACTAGCACAGCTCCATTCCACACTTTAATCAGTTCATTAAATGCCCCTGTCTGACGAGTAGCCTGGTTTATGGGCCGCGAGAGTACAGGCGGGCTCAAGATGTAGCAATAAGCTGAAAGTATGAGGTAAAGAAGGCTAGATGTTGCTCTTAAATCTACACACCCTGGGTTGATGAGATGAAAACTGAAACCCAGGGGGTCTGGGAATCAATGCAGGAGATGGTAGATGTACATCGGCTAATGATGAGAGCATCTACGGAGCAAGCTAGCCTAATGGGGCCTTGTTCACAAAAACGTAGACCACTGTTTTTAATGAGCGAAATCGGTCTGCAGGATGCATGCGGCAAAACTCTACAAGTTGTCGAGTACTGTACTTACCTTGAAAAGTTTCACACTATACAGAGGGCATATATGAAGGTCGTCACTGCATATACATGTTCAAACTCTCTGTGTATATACATTTATCACTGGGGCAGGAGACAGAGGCATTAAAACCCTCGGGGGCATTGGAGAGGCCTCAGCAGTAGAAAAGAAAAAAGGGATGGCTTAGAGGCTGCATAGTGTGGCACCAATGGCTCAGACTAAATATGGATTCTTCTGTCTGTCACTTTTTTCTTCAAACAAGGCTTTCAAACGTCTGTTGTCTGAGGCGGTCAGAGTCGAGAGACCCCCGGCTCTAAAGTGGCAGTAAAGAAAAATGGAGGGAAATTCACAAGGCGGCGCAAGATTGGGAACAAACAGCAGAAGGGCCAAACTTCTAAAGCATGAAAGGCTTGGGATTTGCTTCCTTTTATAAAAAGACTAAAAGAAAATGAAAGGCTCAGGATTGTGCAATGTTATTTACTGTGTGTGTTTCTGTGTATATACTTGCTCTTTCTAAAGTTGTCGGATTACTAGAGTACTAGAGTTACTAGAGTAACTAGACCTTGTCTAGTCTAAGTTTTGGAGAGTTGTCTTCTCTGAATCAAGACCTAGAAAAAGTCTAACTTGCCACTGGCTTACAGATGTGTTTGTTGTGCTTTCCCTATAACTATTCTAGGTCTTGGAAACTAACTTTTCTTGGAGTTTGTATTCCCCTAGATGCCCTTTCTGCATAACGGAGAGCAAGAACATGTCTAAGTAGACTTGAGATTGAGTACATGTGCGTGTGCATGCTTGCATTAGATGGATCCCTACTGTTACTAATCGGCAGCGTATTAGCCTTGAGAGGCACACCACTGTCTCAGATACCAGAGTGACTGTAAAAAATAACTGTTGCTGGGCTACAACAGCAGACTGCTGTTGAGAACACACTCTAATACCAAAACCAAATGTTCCATAGAAACAGCTGTAAGAGGCATCTCCTGATTGGTTTTGAAACACGTCCTTTCATGGTGTCAACTCTGTTGAGCAAATTGAGCATTAACACTAATTTAGTTGCTTCCCTGTAACACTAATAATCTCTATTTCTGAAATGAATACGGCTGTGCTTACTTATCAACACACAGTCACAGACCTTTCGCCTATGTTGCCTATGTGTATGATTAAGATCTCACTCCAGATGTGCATTATGGAGATGTTTCTGACACTGGCCAAAATAAATATTTAATATTAAAGTCAAAGGCTCTGAACCTGATATTCCTTCTTACCATGAGACAATTTAGGCTTGTCCTTGACACATGGGCAGCAATACTTGAAATACGTTTAGATTTGGAGCAAACATCAAAGAGACTGACTGCTTACTTTCAAGTAGTTTGCACCCGGAGGCTAAAACGCGGGTTCTGAGGCTGCTGCTCCCTGTAAATAGTTTGGCTTTCAGGGCTCAGGCACCATGCAAATTTCATTCCAGCCTCCTCCTCTCCTGCCTGCATGCTGCGATCACCCAGAGGTGCCATGGGAAAATCGCCTCACATAATAGACCTGACGATTACTTTGGATTCCAGGTTACTGATCGACGCTGTTGCAAAGCGTTGCTGCTTCAAAGCACAGCTCGGGTTGAAATAGATCAAGAACATATTTATTTTACAAATTCCAACATACATCATGTAACTGCCAATGGTAATAAGACAATGGCTACACTGCTTTCTAGCCTTGTAAAGCTACCACTTGAATTGCCGTTGTATTACTAGTCCACTATAAAATAAATACTCATTATATTTGTGCTGAAAGCACTAATCATAACTTAAAATAACGCAAATAGCACAATGTTACTGGGCCATAAATAATTCATATTAATAATAATTAATTAATTAATAATTAAAAAATATGAATTCTAGTGCATGAAAACAATAACAAACTAACATGTTCATATTGACTTGGGGCTGCTAAATTAAGTCCTTCCGTTCATCCATTTAGAAAAGGGTCCATTTAGCTTACATGTCATTAAAATAATACAAAATTAAATAAATACCAACAGGAGTTACTAATTCCTCCCAAAGGCATGTACACACAGAGCCGGTCCATCGATAAGCGTGCCCTTTCAAGGAAATGTTTTTTTCTCCATATTCCCACATATCACACTGCATTAGTGCTGAACAAATTTCAGTTAATTACAAAGCAAAATGCTCCCTAGACCTTTTCAATCCCCTTTACCATGCTCAGCGGGGACCTGAATATTATTTACTAGAGTGGTGCAAATACATCATTGACAGTTCTGCGCATTTATGTCCTACAAACCCTAAGCAACACTTGTTTCTCCAATCTTGACTTTGACCAATACAAAGGCAGTATACTATTCCAGCCATGGAACTTTAATGAAAGCTTTTGCAACGATGCATCCTCCGCTTGGTTGGTCTAATGAGATCCCTAACTGTTCCTGCCATCTGCCAAGCTGAAGTCATGACATTAGCAATGCAGCCAGTCTGGATTCATCCATTTTTATACACTCTTTTCTCTTAAGTCAACAAAAGCCAAGGAACAGACTTAGCAGTCTGCGTGCCAAACAAAAGAGCAGAATTTTTGCTTATATATCATTGCGACATAAGGTCATCGGTTTTGTAGGCAAATGCCCGTTCTTTCCTTCCCACTGACGACTTCTCACATTTCAAAAATGGTTGTACCCCCCAAGATATATATTCTGTGTTTAACAAGGGTGTGGATATACAGAGCTCTATGGTAAATTTCATCTTTATGGGGTCTCATTACATCAGCATTTTCAACCATAAGACATATAGCCTCAGGAGTGCAACTCGAATATACTCTTAAAACAGTTTAGAATTATTGGCGGTTGTGTCCTACCATCTGCATTGGTTCTTTGCACCGAAATCTTAGATAAGCTTTCCTAACTGTGCTTGGATTTCGGCCTCCCATTGAAGATTTCAAAACAGAAGCGATTTTTCCTACTGACTCTGAATAAACATCATGTTCTTTTGAAGAACAGAGCTGACCGAGGCCTTGAAGGATTAAATATTGTCTCCCCATTAGCATTAGCACTTTCCATACGGCTTAGCTCATTCCCTTTAATGGTGTCCCTTAGCTCAGGATTACCTGTTTCTTTTGTCTCTGTTTATTCATCTGTTTGGTTGGTTGCCATTTTTGGATTGGCACTCTTGAAATCCTCTTATCAAATGAATGCCTAAGGTAGCACATGCTAAAGTTTCCACCCCTCCCCCATAAGTCTCCGATCAATGTTCCCACTGGAGAGAAAATTGAAAAAAAGCAGTACGCCCATCGGAGACGGGATTAGGCCCTTTTCTCCCAACATGCTTAAATTGCTGTAATCTCCTATGCAGATCACATCTGCGGCTAATTGATGGATTTGCTAGAGGATCTGAGAGCGGCTCGTTCCAGTGTGTACTTGTGTTTATTTAGCCCAAAGAGAGGCGGTTTGATAGCGGGGAGTGTTCTTCATCTGTAGCCCACTCTTTTGAGAAAAGGGGGCTGATCAACAGTGACCTGCTTGTCAAAGAATCTCCAGACACTTCCCTAGGCCTGTACATAATTACAATGTTTGTGAGTCCTCTCCAGTGTGCATGTTGGTTTTGCATGAATAATGCAATGGACGGCGGGTATATTGCTGTCGCCCGTATAGAGCGGATTGCCGGCCACCTCAGAGTGCACTCGTAAGTGAAATGCAGAAGAAGTAGCCGGAGAAATGGGTCCGATATACCTCCGCGCTTATGGAATAGTTACTAGCTGACAACTGCATTTTTACATGCGCTGTGTTCGCTATTATCTGGTGATATGGGTTCATGGTTCAAAATAGAGTGATCTGACATAACAGACAGCAACATTTCCCTGAACACTCTCAACATAAGAAGGCTTTTAGGTGGCGGAGCTGGTGATTATCGAGCCAGTTGGTGGGAGAAATTTTGAGCAAGTAACATATAATGAGCTATTATTCTCGTGGGGACCTGGGTTCGAGGCTGGCTTGGGTTAGGTTCCAGTCAAGTTAGATCCCCGCTTTCATTTAAGTGTTTTTGTTTATACAAGTTCAAATATTCAATGCTAAAATATATGAAAATAAGTATATTCTAACTCATTAGGAATAGTATTTTTCTACAGTGTATAATAAAGTAAAAAAGCCAATAAACAGGTAAAGACGGTTGATTCCTCAACTAATACTTAGTAAAGACTGTACTTGTCCATACGTGGCAAAAAGTTCACCAAGAGGGAAGGGGTTTGTGCATATGGGGAGGAAGTGTTTTGACGGTTTGCTGTAAAAGTACAAATGCGAGTTGGGGGAGGGGCTTGTGTTTGCGGGCAATGATCTATTTTTTCGCCATTATCCGTGCTGCATACGTGGGGCTCATTTACATTCATGGTTATCCAGATAATGAAGCTTTCAATCCAGGGGATCCTGCGGTGAGAACAATGAACCCAATTACCTCCTGCCGCCTGCGAGATGGGATGGCAGACTCTGAGACAGATGGGAGAGGCTGCGGTCGGCCAGCGATCCAATCACATTTATCTCACTCCCCTGTTTCTCTCCCCCCACTGTCCCCAACCTTCCTCCGTTCATGTTCACATCGCAACTTATCAACAAGCCAAGGCCAAAGCCCCGGGATCAGTATGTAGAACCAGCCCCTAATACCTAATCACCAATGCCAAAAACCTACAGCCTTGTGAAAATGCCAGGTCAAGCCTCTATACGATTCACTGTTACCTCCGGGAGTTGATGAGCTGACGGACTTGCTTTATAATCAACATTATACAAGCATCTTAATAAACACTTTTGGTCATATTGTGAATAATTCATTGGTGTATGTTACTTCGAAGAAGCTCATTTAATGTAACTTACTCCACCTCTGTAATGACTTTCCTTTTCAGGTGACATCACCAAACCCTCCCTTTTTTAGCCCCTCCTCTCTAACCACCTGTCATTGAAGGCCACTTTTCACAATCCAATCAAATCTCGATAGATAAAATAAAATTCTCATCCAGCTTTTGTGTTTAGCATTGTTTCACTATAACAAAAAAAGATATTACAGAATCAATTTCAAACATTTAATTTTTTTTATTCTTCCCTCATTCTTTTGCACCGTAATACATGCAATGCAAACGTTAGAGAAAGTGAGTGTTAGATCATTATACACGGCAACAAAAAAAGGCTTATTTTCCAGTAAAAATATCAAAAAATTCCTAAAACAACACTGCATAAGACTTTCACAGATTGTATTTTGTTTTAAGAATACAGTAAGTGAATAAAATCTGCTGGTGCATTAAGTATTCATCAAGCATTTTAGGTATTTTAGAAAACACAAAAATGCTTTCTAAAAACGCATTAAGAAGTTATTGTTATGCAGCGGATGAAATGCGATGATGCATTTTTCTTTACTAACAAAATACATAAAAGCTTGAGTATTTTAGGCCTCTTAAATTCTCTTTTAGTAACTTTTACAAATTTTTGACCAACCATTTATAAGAAACCGCTAAAAAGCATCAAATCATGTTACAACATGAATATTTCATAACAAACACAACCTATTTATGTTAAACACTCCATCAAACCTTCCAAGCGGATCGTTAAAACCTCTTAAGTCTCCTCCGTATTATTATTGTGTCCCATGTGAGATCCTAATGTTTGACTAGAACTGTTACCGGCTTCACCTGTTATTTCATCACAAAAGCATCGTTTATTACATTACACTTAT
This sequence comes from Chrosomus eos, assembly GCA_036326025.1. NCBI lineage: Eukaryota > Metazoa > Chordata > Actinopteri > Cypriniformes > Leuciscidae > Chrosomus > Chrosomus eos. The sequence goes on from CM070838.1 coordinate 19,483,755, forward strand.
TCTCCTCGCCTGATGACAGCTGACTGGAACAAAGAATAAATATAGCCGAGAGAGTGGATGGAAAAGGGCCCAAACAGCAGTTTCCTGGCAGCACCGGTAGGCAGGCGAGGCTTGGAGGAGATGACAGAAGCCAAAGGATTAATGGTCCCACGGGAAGCCAAGGTAAAGCACGCCGCTCCATCCTGACATCTTTGTACTTGTAAGAGCACACAAATTAACCAGGCGATACGGTGAATAATGGCCAGGGCGCTTCCATCAGTCCTATTTAACAATGCATGCAAAAGCACTAAATGCGTTTTGGGAGGGCGGCGGGAGGGGCGAAAATATAGAACAGCGAGAGGTTGAAAAGATCATGTTGATGTACGTCCCATGTCGAGTTGTAAAATCATCATTGGGCCTATAAACATTGAGCACTCTCAATATCACCCATTAGTGGCCGCAAACAATTTGCTCTGTTTTGGCACTTTATAAAAAAAAAACATTTGTATTAAACGACTAAATCTTTCATTAAAGTTGGTTTTTCATGTGTCTGTAAACACAGCAAATGATAATGGCCAGAAGAATATTTTTAATGCGAGTACTCCGAATGCAACCCATTAGTGGGAAAGGCAGTTTACCACAAAGAAAACACATCAGATGTGTGATGTGCTCTGCTGTCTGATGCGTTTAAGCAATATATGAACTGCGCTAAAGTGAAAAAGACAGCTAGGATGGATTAATTTAGCTTCTAGCCCATGTAAAAGCCCTGGGTCTTCTGTGGGGTTGCCAAGTACTGTTCTCCTGGGAGACAATAGGCTGTGTTGCATATTCTGTGTCCTTAAATTTGAGGTTAGGCCTCTCAATGTTCTTTAACAACTTATTATAAAAATTGTCTGATAATACTGTAACACGAAAGCATGACCAACCTTAAGAAACTGAATCAAGGAATATGAGTATATATAAGCTAAACAGTAGCATTTCCTACAAATAGGGTACACAATATGGTTTAAAACAAAAGAAAACATATAATAAATATTTATTAAAAGAGAATATAAGTATATTGTATATAAAAAAATAGATTTTTCAATAAATGGCCAGTGAAAGGGGGAATCTAACATTCAGACAATCTTGAATGTCAACCTCTGAACTGTTTTATTTTATTTATTTATTTATTTTTAACCAAAATTTAGATGTTTAAATACAGTTTAATACCCATTTTCTAGCAATTAACATTGAATAATATAATATAATATATAGAATTTGTCTTACAATTAACAGACTATTTAATGGTGTTTTTTGGTGATTTTTTTTAACTTGAATTAATTATGAACTGTTTATTTGAACTCTTTACTGATATATTGAATTAACAATTATGACACTATAAACTTTTAATTGTTGGAAATAGAAAAGGTCAATCTCTAAGGTGGAGACAGGCCAAAATCTCTATTATCTTTTATCAAACATATTAGTTATCTTCTCAAACAAAATAAACTTAATAGCTAGTGCTTTACAAAAACTAGTGCTTTACTTTTGCTTTACAAAAAAAAAAAAAGAATAAGATGTATTTGTAGAAAGTGCCAAATTCTTGAATCTTTCTTTAGTTTCTGTGGTTTTCTCTCCTCAGTGAAACAAATAGCATGACTATCTACCAGTGCTCAAAGTAGCGTCTGACTACACACAAACAGTTGAAAGGGAAACTTCACCAAGGGTTCGCAGCTGTTTGCAGATGTGTCATTCTTCCGCAGCATCCTGCTTCACTCACTGTGTCTCCCACTAATGACCAGGAGGTCTGAATCCACCAACTCCCTATGGGAAGACAGCTGCCGCCCCACGCCATTCCTCTCCAGGCGTCTGTCGAGCTGCGGAGCTGGCTGTGATCCTGCCTGAACGAACTGCCGATCTGCTATATTGTGCCAGCATGGTGGCTAAGCCCGTCCAACCAATTTATTTTTCCCAGAATGCCAAGCAGTCTGTAATGGGGACACTGGGGAACAGAAGCTCTGGGGTCGACTCAGAGACAGGGGGCGATGCATTACAAAAAGAGCATAACCCAAACATTCGCCTTAAATAATAGTTCACCCAAAAATGAAGATTCTGTCATCATTTATCATCATCCCCCTCATGTTAACCTCTTTTATTTTCATCTGCAGAACACAAAAGAAGGCATTTTCTTAAGAACATTTCTATTGTTATTGTCCATATAATGTAAGTCAATGGGGTCCAAAACAAAAATATTTGGACCCCATTGACTTTCAATGTATGGACAAAAATACATATTTTTCAAATCTATTCTTTTGTGTTTTGTTTCACAGAATAAAGTAAGTCACACGTTTGAAAAAAACATGAGGGTGAGAAAATATGACAGGAATTTTGGGTGAACTACCCATAAACAAAAATGGTTATTACCAGCTATTAAATAATATCAACAACATCAAAAACCTAAAATAATCAACACAACTCGCCCAGAATTTCACAATTTACTGTTCCACTGACTTTACTCTCATTGGTAGTTGTGATGGTATTTATTTGCATAAAGTTGCTCATAAACCGAAAGATATGTCAATAACAGAAATTGCAGACTTTTATTGGCCTCTGGTCACTTTAATGCTGCAAATCCCTGTCAGTGTGAAAAGAAAAAATTACGAAGAAGAAGAAAAAAATCCCAACAGTGCAATAGACTAGAATGAAATACTTACTGCAAAAAAAAAACAAAAAAAAAAAACAGGAGGGTGGAAGGTAACACCTATGAAACCAGATGTGAATTATTCCGAGAATAAAGTGCCTTCTGGTGGTGTTTTTCATAAACTATCCTCAAAGAAATGAAAATATATAAAAAATGATCTAGACTAACACTGATGTTGATACTTTTACATAAATGCCTTATTTTACCTTTGCAGTGCTGCTGCTGAAGTACAGAAGCCCTACTGAACTTCTTTTGTTGGACTAACAAATCATGCAAGTCACGTACAGGCTTCTGATAAGCAGAGTGCCTTCGGAAATGTTTGGGCCAATGGCAAGCATGCTTTAACTGCGCTAATTTGCAGCGGACTGGCAGGGCTTTCACACCAGTTAGAGACGCACTTTAGATTGTACCAGCAAGGTGAGGCTGTTTTTATGGGCTGCTATAGTTTCATGCTTTGCCTGATGACTTTTTCATTTGCTTAAAGAAATCGCCGGGGAATGGAAAATACAAGGAAATCATAATTAATGCCAGCCTGATAAATTGAAACAAATAAGCACGCCTTAAAAAAAGAGCTGATTTTAGGATGCATTTATCATCACAAGTGCTTTTTGTATTCATTTCCTGTGCGCTTTCGAACCATAAAACATTCCCCCCGGCCAAAATACATCATTGTAGTTTGCTTATGACCCCATTTGACGTTTAAGCCCTGCAGATGGTCTTAAAGGCCTTTTATTTGTGTTTATGCCATGTTTACACATGACTTGTAAGTATACCTGTGCCCGTGCCAATCTCAGGTTGGCACAGGTTTGTGCCAGAAAGCTGTTTTGCTGCATGTACGGCATACCTAATCCAGTTGGCGTTCTCCAGAGTATGCCAACATCTCCCGTTTCCAAACAAGCTTCCGATAGGTGGACAAAACCCCTGGCTGGCTAGTGTACATGCTAGTACATGAAACTGGTAAGAATAAGGCAACTTAAGGCCATAATTTACTCATGGCTAAGTTCTTTGCTTAGGGGTAAAATGAAGTTTGAAATATGTAACAATTGATATACTGTTAGCAAACATCCCAGCGTTTAGATCAATATCAGGGCTCGACATTAACGCTTGTCCAGGACAAGTGGATTTTTTGAAGGGGCAAGTATCCTGATTTAAACTTCAGTGACAAAAAATAACTAGGGAAGCATCGAAACGCGAGAATGATTTGTGAAATTTGTGTCTCTTTGTGAAAGACTTTCGTGGAGAAATAAAAATGAACGTTACAGCACACAATAAACTCACAGAAGAAGCATACTAAAGTTAAAGTTTCCTCCCAACAACAAAATAAACGCGCAAAAAAATGGCAGCAATGAGAAACCAGCAGTTAAGAAAGCATCTGGTCATTATGGATATGTTTGTACAAGCTCTGCAATTTGGCACTCCAGTCAAGTCACATTTATATATATAGTACTAGATTGCTATAAAGCAGCAGCTATACAGTATTAAACATGAAACAAAGTCTCTATCAACTAGAATTACAACTTCAGTTTGTACTATAAAGCGGCTCTCCAGTCTGTAAAATGGGTTTGGAGTTTGCTGCATTTTGCCTGAACAAAGGTCACATGGTGGCTTAGGATCTAATAAAGGAAGGTGGATTTTTCCCTGTAGCTACATGCCTTCTTTAGCTTTAGCTGTAGTCAAGAATAAATTCAGTGGTGTGGAAGTGAGATGAATGTAGACGCAAACGCTGACGGCAGAACATGGGAGCGTCCTGTGCGGAGGATGCTTCTGCAGCAAGTGGAAAATATTGTGATCTGTGATTATCTCCCTTTCACGTTTCATTAACGTCATCCAGATAGGGCCCGAACAGCGAGCCGCATTCCCCCTACAGAGTGATCATACCACAATCCTGTGATGAAACACCTCAAATGATCCTTTGCGATATCAGAGTGAGGCAAATCAAGGAATCTGTAAGAACAGTTATTATTTAATGAGGTGGCAGGGTTTGATTTCAGCTCACGCAAAACAGCTTTTTCGTCAGAATATTAAGACACAACGCACTTGTAAATGTAACGCCTCACACTACAGAGAAGCCGTGCGCAGATCTGTTGCACACCTGACTTGTGTGTCAAGCAGCAGAACTGTTTTTTTTTAGTTGCTCTGTAAATAGAAGTGTTGAACAAGTAAGAAAAAGATGGGTAAATGGTCGGTTTACTCTTTTATATGTAGTAGTTCAATTTGAAATACTAAAACAATAAATACAATAATAATTAAAAACAAAGCAAACAATATCATTTTTAATAATTTAACATTTAACATTATTTGTAATTAGATATGTATTAGTTATATTTTATATACATATATTATGCATGCACAATATATCAAATAAATATGAAATAATTATAATTACTCTTAAATATTTATTAAATAAATATTAAACCACTTAAAAAAAATTAAAATATACTTATTTTTATTTAAATGCTTACTTAAAATATAATAATTTATAATATATAGCATATAAAAAATAATGTATACAAATATTGAATTTATAAACTAAAACAATAAAAATATTAATTACATTATAAAACTATTATTATATAATCATTTATAATTATAGCATATAAAGAATAATGTATAAAAATATTGAATTTATAAATAAACTAAACAATAAAAATATTAATTACATTATAAAACTATTATTGTATGCTATTTATAATATATAACTATATATATATATATATATATATATATATATATATATATATATATATATAGTTATATATTATAAATAGCATAAAATAATAGGTTTATATAGGTATATATATATATATATATATATATACACACACACACAGTAATAATCCATTACAAAACAAAAATGTAAAGTTTTTAAATGTGTGTTTTGTTTTGGTCCTAAAATCAGAAAAAAACACTGTAGAACTGCAAACTTATTAATAAATCATAATTTCTACATGAAAACGTACATACAGAATTGTGTAAGTGTGTGAGCACGGCTAGTAAACAAAACCCAATGTTTTTACGAAGCACGAAGATCCCACAGTGCAAAATAAAAAATGCAGATTGTATTAAAAATATCCAGAGGACACATGACCTACCAGCAGCCAAAGCTAGGGAACCAACTGACATTAGATTTCAGGGTGGCAACAGGCAAGACACTCATGTTTCACAGCAAGGATTTTCCAGTCAGCCTGGGACAAGAACATTCCCACTTAAGCTTTTAGTATTGCCTTCGAGTTCTAAAGCCGGCAGGACTTATCAGTCCTTTCTAGCTTGATTTGATATATCGCAGTTTGATGCTTGTTGTCAGTACCTGTGAGTTACAGCAGGCATGCGGCATGGATTAAAAAGCCTCTCCAGATTGCATTGGCCTTGCCTATTCCCGCTCTAGCAGGGACTTCAAGGTTTTGTGTTAACATTCTGAATCAGTCCCAGCATTCCTCTAAATTAATTCTCCTTTAAGCATAATTTTCTTCTCCCTTATTCCCTTGCAACATTAATAGGAGACAGATGTCCATAATGGAGTCCAAGTTTTTTTGGTCCATGCAATGCATTAAATAGAATTTTGGCTATTTTGTTTCTCCAAAAATCCCAGGTAACAATAAAACAAAGTAGTACTGAATTTCTCCATCCAAGTGGAAGATAAACGTGATGGACTGGCAAATGCAATTCTGTTTCTCTTAAATGCACAGGAGAAAAAAAAATGATTGACTGTTTCAAACTGCTTTCAACCAGATTTATTACAGAATATTGTTATGCCATCTGTTGAGAAAAACGCATATGGATTTTTATTTAATCTGTAGCCCCCTTAATTCTGAAACAAGTTGGTGCTTCTTCAATATGTAAAACTAGGGTTGGATATTCAGAATCGGTTCTTATTTTGATTCACTGTAAAAAAAAAATGTTTAAACTTAAAGTAAGTGTGTTGCCTTTATATTTTAAGTTTAGTCAACTTGAAATGTGAAGTTGCACAAAGGGACATCATGGAAATTTGAGTTGACTAAACTTAAAATGTAAAGGCAGCACAAACACTTACTTTAAGTTGAAACTACACTTTTTTTTACAGTGTAAATGCGTGAAGGCCAAAAAATAAATTAAATAAATTGAGCATATATATTTTATAAGGCATATTTGTGGTGTTATTCACAAAAATGAATACTGTGCAAAAATACAAACTTAATTTGAAAAGTTTCACAAATCTGTCTCAAATGTGGTGTTCGGATAGCATACTACTTTTATTGTTCTGTTTCTGCCTTATCTACACTGTAGAAAATGTTTTTCTTTAATCTAAAGAATGGTTTTCCACTATAAAAGAACCTTTTGTGCGATGTAAAGGTTCCATGGATGTTAAAGGTTCATCATGGAACCAGCTGCCAATACATAACCTTTATTTTTAAGAGTGATACTGCAGAAATAGTAAAAGTAGTATACAACTCTCTGAATCAGCCAGAGTGGATACTGAATTCTCCTGGATTCTCCTGATCACATAAGCTATGTCCTTTCCAAGACCGAGATCCCTGGTTCCTTTTTATGATAGTGCATCTCTATTATTAGTCATGAGCTCGCGTCAGGGAAGCTAATCTGAAGTGAAAAGCCCCTCATGCTCTGATCTATCCAATAAGCCTCCACTGCCATCAAAGTGCTCTTTGAAGTTCATGTTCTCCAGACAGATTGGTTCAGGTGTCAGGTCAGAGTTCCTGTAGCCAAAGGTAACGGCAGTCATTTGAAGCCTTCCAATACCTTTATGTTCATACCCGTCCCATTATGTTTATTACAAAGGGCCAATAAGAACAAGCTTTGTTCTGGTACAAGTTATGGTTTTTTTTTTTTCGGTCCTGTCTTCATTTTACACACAATATTGGGAGACTTTTGCTGGAACATGTAAAGAACTTGACTTGGAAAAGTGCTTTGAATGTCAAAGTCTACCTAATGATATTTATGTCTTTCTGAAATGGCAAAATAGAATGATATAGATGGATAAATGTGTTTTATTTATATATATATCTTCAGTCAGTCACTCTTCTTAGAGGAGCTGATGAGTGGAACCAAGAGAGCATGATCTTATACTCTAACTCTAGCCAAAGTATGCCAGAAAAAAATGGAAATACTTTGAACAGAGAATATGAATTGAAGAAATTACAGCCATATGAACCCCTACATCTGCACCTGAATTGGTAGATATATTTACAGCACATTTATTGCAGCTCAGATGTGGCATGAATACATTTACGCTGCAATTACAATTGCATAAATAACGGCATGAGTTTAAGACGTTTTAAATGGGTATTAAAGCCATAGTTCACCAAAAATGAAAATTCTGTCATCATCTGCAATTGTCTTCATATGATAACTATATCATATGATATAAATATGAGACAAGATTCAGATTTACTTAACAGAGCAAATTAGCGTGAGAGCGCAATCCCATAAAAACATTGACGGGAGTGGAAAGTTCTGCGTGTGATCTACTGACTAAGCGCACATTAAAGAACACAGATGCAGCTAGATGATTTTCCATAATAACCGATGGATGGATGGATGGATGGATGGATGGATGGATGGATGGATGGATGGATGGATGGATGGATGGATGGATGGATGGATGGATGGATGGATGGATGGATGGATGGATGGATGGATGGATGGATGGATGGATGGATGGATGGATGGATGGATGGATGGATGGATGGATGGATGGATGGATGGATGGATGGAATTTAAAGTCTATTAAAAATAAATAAATATATTATTGTTGATAGCCCAACCCTGTCAACAATAAAAAATTCTCAGTGCTGAGCCTTGGTAAGTGTGACAAAACCCTCTTCACAGCGAGTATTAAAAAAAATCCACAGGTACCTAATGGGAGAGCACAGTTATCGATGCTAATGTGCTGGACGTTTTGTTCACGCTTCACAGCAAAGGTTACAGATCTTCTAACTGCAAGGCTTTTACAACCGACTAGTGAGCACTTCTTTCTCCATTACCTGCACTCTCATTTGCCTTGCCTGGCGGGGTAATCAGCAGCCCATGCCGGACAACATGACACGCGCACACACACAGTTCTCAGTTATAGTGAGCAGGCGTCGTTTAAAGCCTTTTTGCTGTGCCCTCTGAAGCAGCATGGGCTCTCTTTAATGGTGCATTGCTCCTGGAGTCCCCCGCCGTTCCCATGTGTATCTGCCAAGGTCTGGTGTCTGTCTGCTGCTCGGGTATTTTTGGAGGTGTGGTAAGCATCATAAATAATGTACCTGTAAATGATACGTGTTTGGTCTAGCTGACAAATGGAGCGAAAGAGCAAAAAGAAGGGAGAAAAAAAAAGCTTTTTGAGAGGGCAAGCCCCATTAAGGCATTTGCACCCTTTGATGTGAAGAAGAATGGCATCGACACCCAGAATTTCGTAATTTCGGCTTAAACTGCACAGGAAAGCAGCGAGCATCGATTCCCTAGTGCTCGCTTTTAAGATGCTGATGAATCACATTATAGCGGCGGGACCGGTGCCAATTCGAGAAATTATGGAGGATGAATTGTTGCTAACGAACGACATATTTATATATAGCTATATGCTGTACAGACACCAATGGGGGGAAAAAAAATATTCCCTCATGTTTTCATCCAGCAGTCTTCTCCAGATATCCATTGGTCTCATTTCAGACACTTTATAAGTATCTCTCTTAAAAAGCAGCCAGCATATGCTGTCATTTGACTTTCTTTGAACTGTAGCATATTTCTTTTCCATCGGCCTAACTTCCTTCAGAGCATTTTAAAGGCTTTTCCAGGCTGAAATTGAAGCATGCTAAATTATAGAATAAAAGATTTACAGACAAAAGTGCAGTTATTGAAAATCTTTCTTATTGATAGATTAGACGGTCCCCTAAACTGCCCATTGGATTGGTCTTAAAATCTCTCTCCATCGCTCCGTCGATCAGGGTCGTTTTCCGAATCAAAAAGATTATAATTTAACAAAAACACATGCAAACGCAAGTATAATACATACCTAAGGTTTGTAGTATGTGACACTTATGTTGTTAGTTTGTAATTAGTGTTCATACCATGAGGAATTTATATACGTATACAAAGTCTATGAAGTTTAAATCAAAGACAATTTTTTTTTTTAATGGAGAGATCAGAAACAGATCTAGGAAATATAAAAAAGCACACAAAAATGTGGCCTAATTTGAAATTGTATTCAGCTGACTTCATTCCAAGGTGTGAGAAAAGGGGCAAAAATCATGTACAAATTCAGGCAAATACAAAAAAAAAAAAACTTGCTTTATAGGAGGCAACACACTGACTAAATCTGAATTCTGACTCGCATTATGTCTAAGGATGCTTGTGCTGTAATCCATCCTTGGATTTTACATGTAATATTCATCAGGCGGAGTTTGCTCACTTGCCATGGAAAAACCTTGAGGTATTTTCAAGCCGGCCAAAAAGTGTGTCTGTGTGTGTGATGCAAGACTCACAGGCAGTGTGTTAGAATGAGCTGGGTCTCAAAGCAGTTCTGGATGTAGTCTGTCGTAATCTCCTCCCATCTGCTAAAGGAGCTGCTCTCCCCGCACAGCGCCTGGGCCCTGGCCCGCCCCATCTGGGCTTTTCGGACACTCCAACGCACTACCCTGACCTGTGTGAACTTGTGTGTGTGTCTATATATATATTGTGTGTGTGTGTGTGTGTCGGCACGGCTGTGTCTAATATATAGTTTTCTAAAGAACATTTCTCAATTTTGTGAGTGTCTAAGTCAAGTTTTTACAGTAGCCGGGAGAGCTGCAACTGAAGAAACACCAAATTAAGAAAACATCTTCATCAGTTTGACAACACGTGTGCAGCAAATACTCACAACGCAACCAAATACAGAAACGTGCTGTAAATACTCACAATGCACATGCAATCAGGATGTTAAAATAAGTCAGGTCATCGACAACACCACTGATGAGTAGACATTGAACAATAAGCATGTCCCAGCCAGGTTGTGAGTATTTGCAGCGTGTTTCTGTATTTGGTTGCGCGGTAAGTATTTGGTTTCGTTGTGAGTATGTGGTTTTGTTGTGAGTATTTGCAAAACGTTTCTGTATTTGGTTGCATTGTGAGTATTTGGTTGCATTGTGAGTATTTGGTTGCGTTGTGAGTATTTGGTTGCATTGTGCTATTTGCAGCATTTTTCTGTATTTGCTTGCCTTGTGAGTATTTCCAGTGTTGTTGTCAAATTGATAGGCTTTACCTACATTGTGGGTCCACACTCAACAACCTGATCAACTCTATGCGAAGGAGAATGCGGGAAATGGTCGTCACACCAGATACTGACTGGTTTTTGGACCCACCCCAAAACAATAAAACTGTACATTTTGGAGTGGCCTTTTATTGTAGACAGCCTAAGGCACACCTGTGTAATAGGGGTGTAACGATTCATTCGTTTTCTCAATGCATCGATTACAAATCCTGACGATGCATATGCATCGATCTTGAAATGTGTATTTTGAATCGTGAATCGTTTATTTCGGTAAAAAATCGATTTAAAATGCTAAGAATCGAATAATTTGCGATTCAGTGCTTTAAAACATATAAACATTAAATGACTACATGCGCGAATTAATGAGGCGTAGTGCGCTGTCATTTCGCGTCCTCACAGCTCTCCTTCACTCGCTGCACTCTTACCATCTTTCACTGGATTTCGCTCGCGCTCGGTCCCATATAGCTCTCATCTACAGATTTTTGAGTGTTGTAGAAATTTTAATAGTCATTTATTCCTAATCTATTCAATGTGTAAAAGTATATGTGTGTACGTGCTTGTGCGTGACGTTTCAGGAATATATGGGACAGGACATCTTGACCTTAGGAATGGTCAGGTTTGGCTAGTTTATTCCAGTACCAGTTTGTGTCCTTAAGAAAAACTGAACAGAAGTGGGGGCCTTATCTGGGTGGAAAAGTACAGCGGGTGAGAAGGAACCTTGAAAAGAGTATAAAAGCTGTCTCATGTCTTCCTGGTGCGCGTCACTCACTTCACAGAATGTAATGGCTGTGATGGCGACTGGGCCTTCTTGCAAGAATAAATATTTCTCTTTTTATTAATTTGACTCTGAGTGTCTCTTACGCAGTGATGATGTTTAACAGAAGTTTTTGCCACAACATTTGGTGTCAGAGTGGGATTCCTTGGCAGTGCCTCCTGGACCTGAGAGCGGACGGTGTTTGGCCACCTGGACTGAGCAGTTCCAGCTCTACCTCGTAAGTTTCAGAGAGAGGGGCCGACCGCTATCAGGGCCAGGAGAAGCTCCACTGGAATCAGATGAAGACGAACCCGTGGCAACTCAAGACTCTGGTAAGAGACGGCTAAAATATTTTTCTTTTGGGCTAAAATATTTTTCAAAGAGTGAAACTGAACCATACTGGCTGAGGGCTGTTTCTGAGGTACGTAATCTGAGATTAATTGAGATCTATATATAGATCAAGAAATTTCAAACAGATACGAGGGAAAATAATCTGAGATTAATTGAGGTCTGTGACAGATCAAGAAATTTCAAGCAGATAAATAATCTGGGATTAATTGAGAACTGTGACAGATCAAGAGATTTCAAACAGATAGGTAACCTGAAAATGAGTTGTTCCACCACGGAGCAATTTGTTTTTAGGTGCTGAGGCTAATTAGGGGGAACCAGAACAATCGTAACAGATTTTTTGGTAAACCATAGTTAGGAGGGCACTAATAGTGCAACCCGACCGATTTGGGTTAAAAGAAAAGAATCGGGTTTGTTGGGGACGCCTAACAGACTAAAGAAAACGCGCGTTGAAGAGAAATCCACAGAGAACAGAGAAGCAGCCAGTATGGGGATGTCTCATAAGCAAGCTTGCGAAATTTGGTACACCGGTGTTTTGTCAAATGAGATCAAATTAAGGGCAGAAATTTATGATATTGAGCGCCACAAGATTAAAGATGGTGCGGGAATCAGTTGAACAGAGCAGTGAGAAACAAAAGTTGTGTCTGCGTTCAACATGTGTGTAAAAATGTGAACAGATAAGGAAATGTTGGCTTGAAGATAAAATGTCGAACTGCCAGGAGAAATAATGTTTTTACTTCTTCATCCAGTAAATGGATGCATGACATTAGATGTCTATAGAACTTAAAGTTATACGATAAGGATTGAAGTAGCAAGCAGCAATAAGGCTGTCTGTGTGAAATAGAGTGATAGAGTGATAGAAAGAGAGAGAGACTGTTTGAGTGGAGGAAGGCATGGTAAACTGTGTCTGTCTTTCTGTTGTCGGCCTGCTAGAGCAAGCTGAAGCAAAATAATGATAAGGAAAAATTAAACAAAGCAACCCAGCAGACTGAAAATCTAATGAATAATGAACAGAAATGCTTTGGAACTGGTTAAGAGACCATGTAAAATTAGGTAAAAGCTACAGAAAATGTGAAGTTTAAAATCTTAAAATTTAAATCTTTTTAGCAATAATATATAAAAGAAAGAGTTAATATTGATAAAGAAAGGCGAACATGGAGAATGAGTAGTTAACATATGTGTGTCTAGTATGAGTGTGTGTGATGGTGACAGCACTTTAGGTCTTGTATGTATTAGTTTAGGGTACTAATATTCCGCCTGAATAGTGAGTATAGTGTTTCATCATTACAGATGGATTGAGGCAAATGACAAATTTTAAAGAAAGCGATAATTGTGAGTGGATCCGATGAAAGATGATACAGAACATAGGACGAGCTTTAAGTTGATTGGTCATCAAGCTCTGTCTGGTATTAATTACTTTTGTCTTTTATGATGTTGATTTGAATTACGTTCTGGATCAGTTTAAGTATTTGTGTAAATTGGAATTGTGGAGTTGTAGATCACCATCTGGCATGGCCTGAGATAAATGAAAATGTTATAGATTTGAAGGCAACAACAAAGTGACATATTGGCTAAGTCAAACATGAAATTATCAAGAGAGCCCTAAAAATGTATGATTATTGTGGGCAGAAGGATGAGTTATTTGACTGACAAGTGACCAAGTCTGTACAGCACGACCTGACTTGATAGAAACAATTGATGACTTTGAAAATGTTTGTAGATGACTGAATTAAGAGACCAAACAACAGGCCTGAAAAGCAGGATACGCTGTGAGACCAAGGGCCTTTGCCCTTTAAATACTTCGTTGAGCAGATGATAATGTGGCTTTAAGTGAAGAATGTAATATTTTTGTTTCAGAGGCAGATAAAGATGTCTGGAGGAAATTTGTCTGAAGGACAACTTTTGGGTTAGTGTTGATGCCAACTTTATCAAAACACTATGTTAAATGTTATGTTAAATTGATGCTCGAGTTGTGTCGTGCATCAAGAGGGAGATGGTATAACAATTGCCAAATATGGTTTACTAAGGGACAATATATGTTGGGAGGACACTGGGTCTAATTGGGTAAAAGGCCGTCCCAAACAAAATTTGCTTTCTGTAAATGTATTTGCAGGATTGTTTCAACAGGAAACGCCAGGGTATCGAAGGCCCCGGGAGAACAGTAGACAAAAGAAACTACGTGTAGTTTTACTATCTGAAAATAACCTCGACATTTTGTTTTCTTTACAGAGAATGGCAGAGCATAACTTAAAATTTTCCTTTCACAGAATGTCAGGATTGGATTGCAGCTAACAGAATGATTCTGTTCCAAAATGTATAAATATTGTGTTGTTGACATGAGTAAAGTGGGTTGAATGTTAATGTAATAGTTGAATGAGTTTCAGGTTGCTGAATTGGCCAAATGTTGAGAATAAATTTGGAACTAATAATGTATATAATCAGTAAACAAATGGTGAAAATTCCACAGGTCACACCAGAAGGACGAGCGGCTAGACAAGCGGTCACTAACAAAATACTTAAGGTCTCCATTCACAGGTGACAGCAGCTAGGAGATGGTCCACTCCACAAACAAGGTTGCAAGGATGGAGATTGCGACACCATCGTCCAAACATCTCACCTTAAACAACGCCAACGAGATTTGATTGGTCACTGATTAATTAGAAAGTATTTTAGGAAAATGAATGGATTGTTTGATTACTCTTTGGGGTTTCGGGGGTAGGATTGTCAATATTGTGTGTTTCCAGCTCAGTTAAATTGGTAAAATGACAATTTTATCCAAATGATGATGATGATGATACAAGTAGTGGGAGCTATAGTCAAATGAATTAATTGTTGGGGTATGTTTTCTCTTCTTCCTATGAATGTTTTTGATATGAACAGATGGTTAAAAGCTGTGCTTATCCGCTATGTGATAAGGTACAAGGAGAGGGTTTTGAAATGAAGGGTTTTATTATACTTTTCTTATACTTTATATTTTGATGTAACCACTGTGGATTGATGATTTGTTGTTTTCCTAACTAGTCTGTACACTATTTCTTATTTAACTAAGGTGACTGAGGGTCAAGCTATGCTTGGGGTACAACAACAGTGATTGTTTATCTAGCCCGGCTTTAGTTGAATTCTTTATCTGCTTGCTAATACTTAAGGGACTATCCTTACAAAAACAGCCTAAGCTTTTTCTTTTCAAAATGTTATTTTCACAAATGTTTAAGAAGAGTGATCAGTTATGTGAAAACAGAGATGAAGAGTAGTGTGATGATATGACTTAAAATTTGTCTTTTTGTTTATTATTGTGATTATGGGTAATCTGAATGATAAAAAGTGTGGAATTGTTGTAGAAATTTTAATAGTCATTTATTCCTAATCTATTCAATGTGTAAAAGTATATGTGTGTACGTGCTTGTGCGTGACGTTTCAGGAATATATGGGACAGGACATCTTGACCTTAGGAATGGTCAGGTTTGGCTAGTTTATTCCAGTACCAGTTTGTGTCCTTAAGAAAAACTGAACAGAAGTGGGGGCCTTATCTGGGTGGAAAAGTACAGCGGGTGAGAAGGAACCTTGAAAAGAGTATAAAAGCTGTCTCATGTCTTCCTGGTGCGCGTCACTCACTTCACAGAATGTAATGGCTGTGATGGCGACTGGGCCTTCTTGCAAGAATAAATATTTCTCTTTTTATTAATTTGACTCTGAGTGTCTCTTACGCAGTGATGATGTTTAACAGAAGTTTTTGCCACAACATGAGCAGTCCATGTTTGAGCTCTGATGCATGATGAACTAACAATACTTAAAGCCTTTTTAAATCTTGGTTTACATTTCTACAAATGCCAGTGTTGTGCCTGAACGCGTTCAATGAACGATATGAACTCGTTCATATTTTGGGCGAATGTGAACTGAACGTACTGAATTAGGCTACTGCCTGATGAACCATACTGTGAACGCGTTCATTCTGGTGTCTGTGAACGCACGCTCTCTCACGTTCAATAGGGTGCCAGATTTCTATAGAGCCTTCCAGGCGAAAACCCGGCTAAAACACACCGTAAACAGGCCTTAATATGTAGCGAAAAAAACACCCAATCTGGCAACATCAGCCACCTGTGTCGCACGCACCGCCGCATGCGTCATCAAAACAAAAAGCAGCATGTAGCCTATGTAGTCGACAAAGCAGCGAGCGAGGAGGCGTCGTATGATCATTTAAACGAGTTTTATGACAAGGTCGGTGAGGATGGGAAAAATCTTACATTTCTGTGCAAACTTTGCCAGTCGATAAAATAATTGGTGTCTGTGGTTGTATATGGGCTGTGGCAATAATTAAAAAAAGAAGCAGCACGCAGCAACATAAGGGAAAAAAAGAACTACGAACTAGTTCATTTTTTGAAGTATGAACTATGAACTGAACTAGTTCATTTTAAAATTTGTGAACTGAACTTTGAACTAGTTCATGTAGAAAATGAACTTTCCCAACACTGACAAATGCTAATTTATAGGCTTTGGATTTTTTTTTTTATAATAATAGATTAATTAAAAACTAACATGAACTAACGTTAACAATAGACAAAATGTCGTTGTTTTTTTTGTTTTGTTTTTCACTCTCTGACCCCCGAAGGCCGCTGTATAATTCACACCCTGACTAAGACCCATTGGGGGAAGCATTTAAATAATCCTATGAATGCATATAAAAAATGAAGAATTGAATCGAATTAATCGAATCGCATCGAATTTTAATGTGAATCGCATCGAATCGAATCTTTCTGAATTTGCAAAAATCGTCCTTGAATCGAATCGAAAACCTATGAATCGTGAATCGAATCGATTCGCTGCCTACCCAAAGATTCACAGCCCTACTGTGTAATAATCATGCTGTCTAATCAGCATCTTGATATGCCTCACCTGTGAGGGGGATCGATTATCTCGGAAAAGGAGAAGTGCTCACTAACACATATTTGTGAAAGAAATAAAAAAAATAGGCATTTTGTGTACATAGAAAAGATCTTTGAGTTCAGCTCATGAAAAATGGGGACAAAAACAAAAGTGTTGCTTTTATAATTTTGTTCAGAGTATAAGGTCTGCATATAAAATGCCAATTAAACATGAATATGTGTGTATTAGGTTGAATCACAAATCAATCTTGTCCTTTATGTGTAAGAAGGTGAGACTGACATTTTTTTGTGGAATGCTCGGGCATGCAAAATGAAATATGGCCTCGCGTGTCCTGAATATGACGGACGTATTGTGTGCATGCATGAGTGTGTTTGGCACTGAAGAACATGATAGCTTTAATGAGACGGCTGCATATGAAGGACTGTCATTAGTGCTGAGAGAGGCAGCAGGCTGGTGATTGCAGTGATTTGGCTCCGATCTTTTTGACCTGTACGACCAATCAGAACACCTCAAGAGCTCGCTTCAGAGCCTATGCAATCAGCAAGGACATTGGCCCACTTAGCAACAGCCACCCAGCAAAATGGAGCACACATGTAAGAACAATGTTCTCCAGCAAGCATACAGTCTATGCAATAAATGCAGTAAGATGTGACCGATTGAAAAAAACATTCATTTGCATTCTGATTAAAAAAAATATACTTCAAGTCCTAGTTTATGCTAGTTAATGCTGGTTATGTATGGTCAAGTTAGTGAACCAATCGAGCTAAGTTTTGCTGGTGACGATGATATACCTGCAATGTCTTTCTGGCAAATCTGGCAAAAGCTGTTTGCCAATGTAGTGTTTCTAGTCAAGCAAGATAAAAGATTAGTTCATTTAAATATGAATTCTGGCATCATTTACTCACCCTCATGTCTTTCCCAACCCGTATTACTTTTCTTTATGCCGAAGATCACAAAAGGAGATGTTTAGTCGCTGCACTTTTCTATACAATGAAAGTCAATGGAATCTGAAACGCTCCAAAATTCGCAAAACACATAAAAAAAAAAAATCAAGGTCATGGGTTCGATTCCCATTTCCACTTGATAAAATGTATAGCTTGAATGCAAAGTAAAGGGCCATTCACACCAAGGACAACAATTATAAATATAGCTGCAAGCAGCCATTACCGGGGCCAAGCGCAAGAAGCGGCAACAGATGCCATAATGGGTGGGAGTGGCAGACCAACTGCAGCAATGAGCAATTAAAGACATTTTAAGAGAACTTTGGATAAATGGCAAAAAAAATCATATATACAGTAACTTTTAAGATAATTTAATGGTTTATCACTTTCGACAAATAGGTGGCACACTTGCGAAATTGATGTGATGTGGTCAGAGTGAGGTGACAATGACACATAGAAAGTTTGGTGTCAAAATGTCATGGCATTCCAGAGATAAAGACTTAATAGTCATTTTGGCAGCATGCCTTAACTTTGCTGCTGCGCTACACAAAAACAGTTTCGTCAATCGACACGAAATCCATAACTTTTAGTCGGCACGGTCTGGAGATGATACGATTCGATTTTGGTGAAAATCGGACAAACGGTCTAGGAGGAGTTCGAAAAAGTAGGTTTTGACTGAAAATCAAGATGGCGGACAGGAAGTTCGGCCAAATAAGGAAAACCTGGTATCTATGTTCTCAGCTTGACCCAAGGAATATATTAAGACAAGTGGCATTTCAACAGGAAGATTTATTCAAAAGTTATTAGCCTTTTGGAAATTTTGTTATAACTTTTGACCACTAGGTGGCGCTGATTCAAAACTTCTCAGGCTCCTTCAGGGCATCGTACTGATGACCCATACCGAGTTTCGTAACAATTCGTTCATGCGTTCAAAAAATACAGCTTTTTAGCACATAATTCAAAATGGCCGACAGCCAAAATGGCTGATCTGGGAAAATTGGATATCAGTCGACTCAACATGATGCCCTGAATCTAACGAGACCACTTTTATGATTTTTGAACAAACTGTTCAGAAGTTATAAGCAAAAATAGCCATTTTTCATATCTCCGGACCAGTAGGTGGCACTGTGCCGAAACGCTGCATGTAGCCTCAGGTCATGCTTGTGATGACATGTACCAAGTTTGGTCTGAATACGATAAAGCGTTGCGGAGATACAGCCTTACATTTGTTTTCGCAAGCGCTACGTAAAATTAGTTTGCATGTTTATCAAAAACGATTTGACGAATCAACTTGAATTCCATAACTTTTTGTCCCCACTGCCTGAAGATGATCTGGTGCAATTTTGGTGAAAATTGGAGCATCGGCCTAGGAGGAGTTCGAAAAAGTAGGTTTTTCTGAAAATTCAAAATGGCGGAAAAATTTGCATGACGGAAAATGACGTCATAGGGTGCAATCGAATCGTCGTGAGCTCAGGAATCAGAGGAAAAAAGAATTTTGTTGATAGGCCTTATGGTTCAAAAGTTATTAGCATAAATATGAGTGAACTTTTGGACAGGTGGTGGCACTAGAGGGAATGAGTTAGAGATTCATTAAAGAGATATAGGCTTTCGGGGA
This sequence comes from Chrosomus eos, assembly GCA_036326025.1. NCBI lineage: Eukaryota > Metazoa > Chordata > Actinopteri > Cypriniformes > Leuciscidae > Chrosomus > Chrosomus eos. The sequence goes on from CM070838.1 coordinate 19,503,177, forward strand.
CACATAAGGCTACATATTGAAGTGACCCTATTATAGCCATCCAAATGAAGAAGTTAGACCTTTTCTGATAATCATTGATCTAGAGAGTCCAGAGAATTGTACTGCACTGATTTTGAGAATTATGATATAGAGATTATATAATCATAGATGAAAAACACCATTTACAGCCAATAGAGGCAATTTACCATAGGAAATGTATGGTTTTAAACCTTTTTAACACACAATAATTATTTATTAATTTTCATTTATTCATTTATTTAGTCATTCTTTTTATTTATTTCTTTGATGTGTTTTATTGTTTAAAATGTCTGCGTAATGTCCTTTTATAATAAATTTGTATGGAGACTTGCATCATACAGTTGTCAGGTTTATAATGAAGTACTTACAACAAAAGGTGATGTAAGAAATTAAACAAACTCTTTGCAGCAGAAAGAGAAAAAAGAAAGGAAAGACAATGAACTTTGAGATATATTAGACTATCTTTGCTGCTTCATTCTCATCATATTCCAACACTTCAAGTATTGATAAACAGGTAAGACTATTTTTATCTTTTAAATTAGTTATAACTGTTATTACATTGACATACTATGCCTAGAATACTCTGTAATATTTGTTTCTGTTATAAGGATATTCTGTTAAATAAATAGTTGCTTTAAACACAATGTTTTAGAAGTACATAATTCACTTGTAAAGTGTAACTAAAATAAAAAATCCTAATCAAATCCTCATTGTCTTTAGGTACATAAAATGTCTTACGCTGCTCTGATGACAAGATCATTTTCATTATAGGACAATATTCAACTCCAGAACCAGCTGAAGATTCTATTCAATGCAAATCAAGGAATCAGTTTGACTGCAGAAAAACAATGTCCAGATCATCACAGCACCATCACCATTGTGGACTACATCTGTGTGGCTCAGTTCAGCATTCAGATCATCACCATCACCATTGTGGACTACATCTGTGTTGCTCAGTTCAGCATTCAGATCATCACACCACCATCACCATTGTGGACTACATCTGTGTGGCTCAGTTCAGCACATACTGAAATGCTGACCATTCTGAAATGCTTATCACAGTTGTATCTGACATTGTTGGATATATATTTGAAATAAATGATTTTTAACTTCCTTTTTAATTTCTACAGAAGCACCTATTGCCTAATGGCCATGAAATTTTGCATGCTTGTTTAGAGTCATGTCATTTGCTTATTTTTAAGAAAATCTGATCTTTCCTTGAGGACTGTAAAACACCCTTATGCCATTTCTGAAATGTTCTGTTGAAATGTGCCTGGAAAAGAATATGCTAAAACACAGAGAAAGGAGAAGCTTAAACAATAATACTTGATACAAACAATTGTGTGCATGCTTACACACACACACACACACACACACACACACACACACACACACACACACACACACACACACACACACACACACACACACACACACACACACACACACACACACACACACACACACACACACACACACACACACACACACACACAGAATATGTTAGCATGAAAATCTCTTAATGGTATATAAGCATTTCACATATTTTTTTGTGATGTAATTATTATACATCCATTATAATAATAAAAAATAGCTTTAAGCATTTGTTTGTTAGCCAATACTGAAAGCTGATAAAAATGATTAAAAATGTCTAATGCTGCTGCTCCATCTATTGGACAACAGTGGTATTACATACTATTCAGTTGAAATGAATTAATAGAATGAATTGGTTTTTCACTTCTATCTCGGGAACGAGAAAATGGAAAAATGTGAAACTCAGAACTTAGATAGTGTTTGAGGAGTCCTGTTGAAAAATACCATTCCTGTGTTGCTGGGTGATTGAGTTTTTACTCTTATTTACTGGGAGTAATGTCTGTTGAAATGCATATCTTTGTGGGCTTATATCTCGGGAATGCCCAGGCCAAATCGCACCATACTCGAATCGAAGCTAGATGAGGACATGCTCTTTCCAACAAGCTCTCCCACAAGGATCTAGCTGGTATATTCAGGGAGTTACAGCCGTTCCAAGACCGGGGTCTCACGGATTAGCGATTTGCGGGGGGGGGGGGGGGGGGGGTCGGGGGGGGGGGGGGGGGGGGTTGCTCCCGAGCCCCGCGACGATAGATTTAGATAAAGACCTTACCAAGGACCTTACCATCAAAATTTGAGCGCGCAGCGACTTTCCGTTCTCGAGTTATGAATGAATTTGTACTGAGGGGGCGTGGCTTAAATGGCGGACAAACGTTACTTTCACTTTAGGATTCTCATTTTTAAATGTGACACAATATTCATTAGTGTGTAATAGTCAATAGTCTCACAAAATGTGAGTGTAAATGTTCAAATAGTTATATTATAAAGTCTAAATAAGAATCATAGAATAATATTAGTTATATTGCATGACAAAATGACTATTTTAAACAGCAGGGGGCAGTAGAATACCACTTATTGGCTTAATATTTAATTCTGTTCTTAGAATTTTCACCTGTTTAACTGTTATAGAGGCATTAATTATTATTATCTCATTTAAGCACCTATTGCCTAATGGCCATGAAATTTTGCATGCTTGTTTAGAGTCATGTCATTTGTTTATTTTTAAGAAAATCTGATCTTTCCTTGAGGACTGTAAAACACCATTATGCCATTTCTGAAATATTCTGTTGAAATGTGCCTGGAAAAGAATACGCTAAAGCACAGAGAAAGAAGAAGCTTAAACAATAATACTTGATACACACAATTGTGTGCATGCTTACACACACACACACCACACACACACACACACACACACACACACACACACACACACACACACACACACACACACACACACACACACACACACACACACACACACACACACACACACACGGAATGTTAGTGTCAAAATACCTTTTAATGCATATAAGCATTTCACATATTTTTTTGTGATGTAATTATTATACATCCATTATAATAATAAAAAATAGCTTTAAGCATTTGTTTGTTAGCCAATACTGAAAGCTGACAAAAATGATTAAAAATGACTAATGCTGTTGCTCCATCTATTGGACAACATTGGTATTACATCATATTCAGTTGAAATGAATTAATAGAATGAATTGTTTTTTCACTTATCTCGGGAATGAGAAAATGAAAAAATGTGAAACTCAGAACTTAGATAGTGTTTGAGGAGTCCTGTTGAACAAGACCATTTCTGTGTTGCTGGGTGATTGAGTTTTTACTCTTATTTACCGGGAGTAATGTCTGTTGAAATGCATATCTTTGTGGGCTTATATCTCGGGAATGCCCGGCCCAAATCGCACCATACTTGAATCGAAGCTAGATGAGGACATGCTCTTTCCAACAAGCTCTCCCACAAGGATCTAACTGGTATATTCAGGGAGATACAGCTGTTCCAAGACCGGGGTCTCACGGAATAGCGATCCGCGGGGGGGTAGATTTAGCGACGATAGATTTAGATAAAGATCTTACCAAGGACCTTACCATCAAAATTTGAGCGTGCAGCGACTTTCCGTTCTCGAGTTATGAATGAATTTGTACTGAGGGGGCGTGGCCTAAATGGCGGACAAACGTTACTTTCACTTTAGGATTCTCATTTTTAAAATGTGACACAATATTCATTAGTGCAATAGTCAATAGTCTTACAAAATGTGAGTGTAAATGTTCAAATAGTTATATTATAAAGTCTAAATAAGAATCATAGAATAATATTAGTTATATTGCATGAAAAAATGACTATTTTAAACAGCAGGGGGCAGTAGAATACCACTTATTGACTTAATATTCAATTATGTTTTTAGAATTTTCACCTGTTTAACTGTTATAGAGGCATTAATTATTATTATCTCATTTAGAGTCACATGTTCTGACATGTTTTTAAGAAGATCTGAGCATTCATTGAAGAGATATAGGCTTTCGGGGACACATAAGGCTATATATTGAAGTGACCCTATTATAGCCATCCAAATGAATAAGTTATAGCCTCAGTTTCTGATAATCATTGATCTAGAGAGTCCAGAGAATTGTACTGCAATGATTTTGAGCATTGTGATATGAAAAATTATACGATCATACATGGAAAAGACCATTTACAGCCAATACAGGCAATTTACCATAGGAAATACATGGTTTTTAAGCTTTTTAACAGTTACAGCGCCATCTATGGTCCGATCTCCATGAAACTTTGCATGCTTCTTCACCATGTTATAACACATATGCTCATCAATTATTGTGAAGTTCTGAGTTTTTATTTATGATTTATAGGCTTTTGAGTGTATTTTGACAGGCCCATTTTCTAAACGACCCTGTTATAGTAAACCAAAGGGCAAATTTCAACTTTTTTTCGATAATTATTGATCTAGAGAGTCTAGAGAATTGTCCTAGACTGGTTTGGTTCCGATCGGGCAAAAAACCAGGGACTAGTTTGCAAAAGTAGGTTTTTAACATATTTGTGAATATTTAATGAACAATTTGATTGACAGCAATGGTTCTAGAGGCAAAGTTGTTCAGCCTGAGGAGATCTATCGACTGATATGCATTTTATGGGGATTTGTGCAACACCACGTGATTACAGAGCCGTAAAACGACCAACTGCAGCAAGAAGCAATTAAAGACATTTTAAGAGAACTTTGGATAAATGGCTAAAAAAATCATACAGTAACTTTTAAGATAATTTAATGGTTTATAACTTTCGACAAATAGGTAGCGCAGTTACCAAATTGATGTGATGTGGTCAGAGTGAGGTGACAATGACACATACAAAGTTTGGTGTCAAAATGTCAAGGCATTGCATTGTTAAAGACTTAATAGTCATTTTGGCAGCATGCCTCAACTTTGCTGCTGCGCTATACAAAAACGGTTTCGTCAATCGACACGAAATCCATAACTTTTAGTCGGCACGGTCTGGAGATGATACGATTCGATTTTGGTGAAAATCGGACAAACGGTCTAGGAGGAGTTCGAAAAAGTAGGTTTTGACTGAAAATCAAGATGGCGGACAGGAAGTTCGGTCAAATAAGGAAAACCTGGTATCTATGTTCTCAGCTTGACCCAAGGAATATATTAAGACCAGTGGCATTTCAACAGGCAGATTTATTCAAAAGTTATTAGCCTTTTTTGAAATTTCTTTATAACTTTTGACCACTAGGTGGTGCTGTTTCGAAACTTCTCAAGCTCCTTCAGGGCATCGTACTGATGACCCATACCGAGTTTCGTAACAATCCGTTCATGCGTTCAGAAAATACAGCATTTTAGCACATAATTCAAAATGGCCGACAGACAAAATGGCCGATCTGGGAAAATTGGATATCAGTCGACTCGGTATGACGCCCTGAATCTAACGAGGCCACTTTTATGATTTTTGGACAAACCGTTCAGGAGTTATGAGCAAAAATAACCATTTTTCATATCTCCGGACCAGTAGGTGGCGCTGCGCCGAAACGCTGCATGTTGCCTCAGGTCATGCTTGTGATGACTTGTACCAAGTTTGGTCTGAATACGATAAAGCGTTGCGGAGATACAGCCTTAAGTTTGTTTTCGCAAGCTCTACGTAAAATTTTTTTTGCACGTCATTCAAAAACTTTTAAGCGAATCAACTTGAATTCCATAACTTTTTGTCCCCACTGTCTGAAGATAATCTGGTGCAATTTTGGTGAAAATCGGAGCATCGCCCTAGGAGGAGTTCGAAAAAGTAGGTTTTTCTGAAAATTCAAAATGGCGGAAAAATTTGCATGACGGAAAATGACGTCATAGGGTGCAATCGAATCGTCATGAGCTCAGGAATCAGAGGAAAAAAGAATTTTGTTGATAGGCCTTGCGGATCAAAAGTTATTAGCATAAATGTGAGTGAAACTTTGGACAGTTGGTGGCGCTAGAGGGAATGAGTTAGAGACACCAAAATTGGTGTACTTAATGTTGGGACTGTCCTCTATCAGAATGTCAAACCAAAACAACTTTCCCGGACACGGTTCTATGGGCTGCCATAGACCCCCAGTCGGAAGAAGAAGAATATAATAATAATAAAATATAGCTGCAAGCAGCAATAACCGGGGCCAAGCGCAAAGAAGACGACAAGACATGTCAACATGTGTCAGACCAACTGCAGCAAGGAGCAATTTAAGACATTTAAAGATTAATTTAGGCAAAATGGCTTAAAAATCACACTAATTAACAAAAAATGTGATTTAATGGATTATCACTTTTGACCAATAGGTGGCGTAGTTACAAAAACGATGTGATGTGGTCAGAGTCTGGTGACAATGACAAACCTTAAGACCAGTGGCATTAAAATACGCAGATTTATTCAAAAGTTTTTAGAAATTATGTTATAACTTTTGACCAAAAGGTGGCTCTGTCTCGAAATGTTTTGAGTACCTTCAGGGCATGGTGCTGATGGCACATGCTGAGTTTTGTAATGTTACACCAATGCATTCGTTAAGAATAGCATGTTACGTTCTATTATAGCGCCACCAAGAGGCTCAATCCCACCATTTTTTTTATGTGACCTCAAAGTGAGCCCATACATGTGTGTGTAAAATTTGGTGAAAATATCTCATTTAGTTTTGGAGTTATATACATTTATGTGAATAAACACATAAAAAATGACTGACACTTGACTTTGATTGGATTTTACTACCCCTTACTATCAATATTTTCGCATTTGGGCATTAGCGTATAGCCTATCGACCTATGTTTCCAAACTTCTGGCGGTGGTTTCGTCTCGATCGGACAAGCGGTTTCGAAGATATCGGCAAATGTTTTTTAAGCGCTAAATCACAACGCTACACAAACCGTAAACAAAACCTAAGCATATTTGGTATCTGTGGACTCGGCAAGGATTCAGGATCCCAACGAGATGACTCCCGTGAAAATACGTCAAACACAACCAGAGTTATAAGCATTTGAAAAATCAATTTTGCCACTAGGTGGCGCTGTTTCGAAACTTCTCAGGCTCCTTCAGGGTATCGTACTGATGACCCATACCGAGTTTCGTAACAATTCGTTCATGCGTTCATAAAATACAGCATTTTAGCACATAATTCAAAATGGCCGACAGCCAAAATGGCCGATCTGGGAAAATTGGATATCTGTCGACTCGGCATGACGCCCTGAATCTAACAAGACCAACTTTATTATTTTTGGACAAACTGTTCAGTAGTTATGAGCAAAAATAGCAATTTTTCGTATCTCTGGACCAGTAGGTGGCGCTGCGCCGAAACGCAGCATGTAGCCTCAGGTCATGCTTGTAATGACATGTACCAAGTTTGGTTTGAATACGATAAAGCGTTGCGGAGATACAGCCTTATGTCTGTTTTCGCAAGCGCTACTTAAAATTAATTTGCGTGGTATTCGAGAACAACTTGCAGCGTTTTTATGAATTCCATAACTTTTTGTCAGCACGGTCTGGAGATGATCTGGTTCAATTTTGGTGAGAATCGGAACAACGGCCTAGGAGGAGTTCGAAAAAGTAGCTTTTTCGGATAATTACAAATGGCGGACAAATTGTCGTGACGGAAAATGACGTCATAGGGTGCAATCGAATCGGCATGAGCCAAGGAATAAGAGGACAAAGGATTTGTGATTCTAGCCATTATGGTTCAAAAGTTATAAGCATAAACATGAGTAAATCTTTGGACAGTTGGTGGCGCTAGAGGGATTGAGTTGGAGACTCCAAATTTGCTCTGGTGACTTTTCAGACTGTCCTCTATCAGTGTACCAAATTTCATAACTTTCCCGCAAACGGTTCTATGGGCTGCCATAGACGCCCAGTCGGAAGAAGAAGCAGAATAATAATAAATATAGCTGCAAGCAGCAATAACCGGGGCCAAGCGCAAAGACGACGACAAGACATGCCAACATGTGTCAGACCAACTGCAGCAAGGAGCAATTTAAGACATTTAAAGATTAATTTAGGCAAAATGGCTTAAAAATCACACTAATTAACAAAAAATGTGATTTAATGGATTATCACTTTTGACCAATAGGTGGTGTAGTTACAAAAACGATGTGATGTGGTCAGAGTCTGGTGACAATGACAAACCTTAAGACCAGTGGCATTAAAATACACAGATTTATTCAAAAGTTTTTAGAAATTATGTTATAACTTTTGACCAAAAGGTGGCGCTGTCTCGAAATGTTTTGAGTACCTTCAGGGCATGTTGCTGATGGCACATGCTGAGTTTTGTAATGTTACACCAATGCATTCGTTAAGAATAGCATGTTACGTTCTATTATAGCGCCACCAAGAGGCTCAATCCCACCATTTTTTTTATGTGACCTCAAAGTGAGCCCATACATGTGTGTGTAAAATTTGGTGAAAATATCTCATTTAGTTTTGGAGTTATATACATTTATGTGAATAAACACATAAAAAATGACTGACACGTGACTTTGATTGGATTTTACTACCCTTACTATCAATATTTTCGCATTTGGGCATTAGCGTATAGCCTATCGACCTATGTTTCCAAACTTCTGGCGGTGGTTTCGTCTCGATCGGACAAGCGGTTTCGAAGATATCGGCAAATGTTTTTTAAGCGCTAAATCACAACGCTACACAAACCGTAAACAAAACCTAAGCATATTTGGTATCTGTGGACTCGGCAAGGATTCAGGATCCCAACGAGATTACTCCCGTGAAAATACGTCAAACACAACCAGAGTTATCAGCATTTGAAAAATCAATTTTGCCACTAGGTGGCGCTGTTTCGAAACTTCTCAGGCTCCTTCAGGGTATCGTACTGATGACCCATACCGAGTTTCGTAACAATTCGTTCATGCGTTCATAAAATACAGCATTTTAGCACATAATTCAAAATGGCCGACAGCCAAAATGGCCGATCTGGGAAAATTGGATATCTGTCGACTCGGCATGACGCCCTGAATCTAACAAGACCAACTTTATTATTTTTGGACAAACTGTTCAGTAGTTATGAGCAAAAATAGCCATTTTTCGTATCTCTGGACCAGTAGGTGGCGCTGCGCCGAAACGCAGCATGTAGCCTCAGGTCATGCTTGTAATGACATGTACCAAGTTTGGTTTGAATACGATAAAGCGTTGCGGAGATACAGCCTTATGTCTGTTTTCGCAAGCGCTACTTAAAATTAATTTGCGTGGTATTCGAGAACAACTTGCAGCGTTTTTATGAATTCCATAACTTTTTGTCAGCACGGTCTGGAGATGATCTGGTTCAATTTTGGTGAGAATCGGAACAACGGCCTAGGAGGAGTTCGAAAAAGTAGCTTTTTCGGATAATTACAAATGGCGGACAAATTGTCGTGACGGAAAATAACGTCATAGGGTGCAATCGAATCGGCATGAGCCAAGGAATAAGAGGACAAAAGATTTGTGATTCTAGCCATTATGGTTCAAAAGTTATAAGCATAAACATGAGTAAATCTTTGGACAGTTGGTGGCGCTAGAGGGATTGAGTTGGAGACTCCAAATTTGCTCTGGTGACTTTTCAGACTGTCCTCTATCAGTGTACCAAATTTCATAACTTTCCCGCAAACGGTTCTATGGGCTGCCATAGACGCCCAGTCGGAAGAAACGGAAGAATAATAAGAACCGGAACAGATACAATAGGTGCCACCGCACCTTCGGTGCTTGGCCCCTAATAAATATAGCTGCAAGCAGCCATTAAACGGGGCCAAGCAGTAGAAGACGATAAGACATGCCAACATGGCTGAAAGTGTCAGACCAACTGAAAAAATGAGCAATTTAAAGACATTTTAAGAGGAATTTCGGCAAATGGTCGAAAAATCATGCATACAGTAACTTATGAGATGATTTAATGGTTTATCACTTTCGACCAATAGGTGGCGCAGTTATGAACTCGATGTGATGTGGTCAGAGTGAAGTGACAATGACACATACAAAGTTAGTTGTCAATATGTCGAGACATTGCAGATATAAAGCCTTAATAGTCATTTTGGCAGCATGCCTCAACTTTGCTGCTGCGGTATACGAAAACGGTTTTGTCTATCGACACGAAATCCATAACTTTTGGTCGGGACGGTCTGAAGATGATACGATTCGATTTTGGTGAAAATCGGAAAAAACGGTCTAGGAGGAGTTCGAAAAAGTAGGTTTTGACTGAAAATCAAGATGGCGGACAGGAAGTTCGGCCAAATAAGGAAAACCTGGTATCTATGTTCTCAGCTTGACCCAAGGAATCTATTAAGACCAGTGGCATTTCAACAGGCAGATTTATTCAAAAGTTATTAGCCTTTTTGGAAATTTTATTATAACTTTTGACCACAAGGTGGCGCTGTTTCGAAATATTTTTAGTACCTTCAGGGGATGGTGTTGTTGGCACATTCTGAGTTTCTTAATATTACATCAATGCATTTGTTTAGTATAGCATTTTATTTCACAAAACTCTATTGAAGTCAATGGGAATTTCATGTTTTGTTCTATTATAGCGCCACCAAGAGGCTCAGTCCCACAATTTTTTTTATGTGTCCTCAGAGTGAGCCCATACGTATGTGTGTCAATTTTGGTGAAAATATCTCAATTCACTTCAGAGTTATAGACACTTATATGAAAAAACACGTAAAAAATGACTGACACGTGACTTTGTTTGAATTTTACTACCCCTTACTATCAATATTTTCGCATTTGGGCATTAGCGTATAGCCTATCGACCTATGTTTCCAAACTTCTGGCGGTGGTTTCGTCTCGATCGGACAAGCGGTTTCGAAGATATAGCCAAATGTTTTTTTCGCGCTAAATCGCAACGCTACACAAACCGTAAGACGAAACCCAGCATGTTTGGTATCGTTGGACTCGGCAACGATTCAGGAGCTCAAAAAGATGACTCTCGTGAAAATAAGTCGACCACACCCAAAGTTATAAGCATTTGAAAAAAAAAGTTCACCACTAGGTGGCGCTGTTTCGAAACTTCTCAGGCTCTTTCAGGGCATCGTACTGATGACCCATACCGAGTTTCGTAACAATTCGTTCATGCGTTCAGAAAATACAGCATTTTAGCACATAATTCAAAATGGCCGACAGACAAAATGGCCGATCTGGGAAAATTGGATATCAGTCGACTCGGTATGACGCCCTGAATCTAACGAGGCCACTTTTATGATTTTTGAACAAACCGTTCAGGAGTTATGAGCAAAAATAACCATTTTTCATATCTCCGGACCAGTAGGTGGCGCTGCGCCGAAACGCTGCATGTTGCCTCAGGTCATGCTTGTGATGACTTGTACCAAGTTTGGTCTGAATACGATAAAGCGTTGCGGAGATACAGCCTTAAGTTTGTTTTCGCAAGCTCTACGTAAAATTATTTTGCACGTCATTCAAAAACTTTTAAGCGAATCAACTTGAATTCCATAACTTTTTGTCCCCACTGTCTGAAGATGATCTGGTGCAATTTTGGTGAAAATCGGAGCATCGGCCTAGGAGGAGTTCGAAAAAGTAGCTTTTTCTGAAAATTCAAGATGGCGGCCAAATTATTATGACGGAAAATGACGTCATAGGGTGCAATCGAATCGGCATGAGCTCAGGAACAAGGGGAAAAAAGAATTTTGATGATAGGCCTTACGGTTCAAAAGTTATTAGCATAATAAAAGTGAAAATTTGGACAGGTGGTGGCGCTAGAGGGAATGACTTAGAGACACCAAAATTGGTGTATTTAATGTTGGGACTGTCCTCTATCAGAATGTCAAACCAAAACAACTTTCCCGCAATCGGTTCTATGGGCTGCCATAGACGCCCAGTCGGAAGAAAAAGAATAATAATAATAAGAACGGGAACAGATACAATAGGTGCCCGCACCTTCGGTGCTTGGCCCCTAATAATAATAATAAGAACCGGAACAGATACAATAGGTGCCTCCGCACCTTCGGTGCTTGGCCCCTAACTACAAAGTTTTGATAATCATTCAAATTCTTTGAGAATAGGGACAGCACAACTATAACTATAACACAAAGGAACAATATCATTGGAATCCCTTTGAGTCATTTTTTTTTTCAGCTGATGAATGATAAAAATCATTGACAGCCAATCAGATTTTTGAGCAACTAAAGCAGCAGATGACAATGTCAGTGTGCGAATATAATTAACAGAATGAGTCTATACAACTTGTGCATTTTATTCCAAGTCTTCTGAAGTAATGCGTTAAATTTGCGCAAGTAACAGATCCAAAAATGGCTTTGAAATCTTGTTCGAGCTTCAGAATATTCAAATTTAGCACTAAACAATTACTTACTGTAGATCCATGCAGCTACCAATCATTCACATTACTTGGCCTGACATGTCAATGTCCAGCTTGAAAAAGGCATAAAGGTGATTCAATTATGAAATAATTTTCTTTTTTCAGGGGGATGAGTGAACGGTTTCGTTAAAAAAACTTGGAAGCGACACCAAAGATGCTGTGTGTAGGGTTAATACTAGATGTGATAAGAGTCTTGGGGAAAAAAACGTAAATAACAACATATACGCTATTCAATCTGACTTGTATTTTCCAAACTCTTTAGTCCGAGATAGAGGAAAACAAGTTTCATCAACCTATCTTCATTCTTCCCACTTGATACAAGCAGATAAATCATTTTGAGAATGGCAGACTGAAAGCCTAGCCTACCACCTTTGTCCATGCCTTTCTCAAAGGAAAAAAAGGCAAGAAGAGTTTGTTTCTCAAGGTGATTGTAGCAGTGATAAGGGAGCAGTTCTTATTAGGGGTGACAGCGAAGGGGCTGCGGCGGCAGTACTGACTGGATAACCTTGTGCCTGCTCGCCCTTCTGCGCCAGGCTCCTCTGCCTTGCCTCGGCGGGGACACAATCTGCTGGCTGGAATTACCTCGCAGCTGGAGGAAAACTAAACATGATTTCTGACCTTTACTTCTTGTGTTCAACAGTAACCTTTGGTGGTCCGCTTGCACAGACGGGCTGAAATGAAATCCCGACCGCTGCGTGTACGATTATGTGCATGTTGAGGCTGAGAATGACGAGCGAATCAGCGGTTGAAATATGTTCCTTCAATTGCTGTCCTCTGTCTGGGAACCCGCTAGCTTGAAATGTTAATTGAAGCCAATTTGTTTCTGCAGTATTTGGAAACCTTAAGATACAAGCTACCTTATTTCTCTCCCCCAGAATGCAGCCACTAAATCTAATGCAAACTTAAGACTCTTTGTATGAAATTATATAGCTATTTATGGAGCAGATGTCCTATATCTTCAAGTGAGCTACCTTATTTCTACTATATTTCTACTAAATGTTGATACTCTGCTAGAAATTACATTTCATGGCATCCACTGTGTGAATATATCTTCCAGCAAAGTTGTATTCTTTGTCTAGATGTACAGATGACGTAAAGAATACTCACAGCTAGGTGGATGTGTTCTTAAACATGCATCCTATGCATGTGTGAAGAGGATTAACATATATTTTTCAGACCTTTGGACCAGCCAAGCATAACTGAAAGCAGTAATCTAGACCCTTGTTTCCCTTTTCTGAGAAAAAATGCTACAATTACTTATGCTGTACTCGTCCTTCTTTGCTCATTACAGGCTTATTTCACCAACTTCTTCTTTTAGTGTGCAAGCTAGCATGCTTGTGCATGTTGTAAGAGGTTTCCATCCGATGAACTCATTATTCCACAGTGCTCACCCCACTCAATGATACACTCCACATCTACCCCTGACTGTCACATCCGAGCAAATTCATGCAATCGTGCCCACTATCCTTTAGACTGGAGATAATGCAGGCATGGTGAAGTGCAGCTGAATCTTAACCACGAGTGGAACCTAGAATTTAGTCAAGACGCTGAGGGGAAAATTGACCTGTTCCATTTTAGTTGAGAGGTTCAGTATGTGCATGTTTTTTCAATGCGTTGAAGCACGTTTGTGGCAAAATTTTCATTTGAGACGCATTGGAACTTAATTCCAAATGGGTCACAAACCCTTTCCCTAAAGAGTTAAAAAAAACATTATATTTGAAAAAGTAAAATGTTAAATGTTCTGTACTAAAAACAACAAATAAAATGTACACAATTCTTTCAGGGAGATTTTAAACATGTTTATGATATGCATAGGAACATGCTAAGAAAATTTTGCAGGTAAAAGTTATTATTAGTTATTAATACACTACATTATTTAATTTATCAACCCCTAAAGGAGAATAGGAGGATCACCAAAGGAGCTGGAAAATTTCAAACAACTGCTTCCATGGACCAACGTTTGGAAAATGAATATACCATACTGACTAGACTGTGTGGGGCAATTCTTATTTCTAAGCTGGAGGGAAAATTAAGAGACGAAACCTGTCATCGGGATGATTCTACTCTGAAAAAGGACAAGATGGTTGGTATTGGGGGCATCTGCTCAAGGGGGTGGGACTTTGGGGGGTAGAAGATCAAAGCGACTAAAGCTGATTTATCCTGTGTTAGGGCTCAAATGCCTCTGAGAGGCATTGAACAGGCCTTCAAAAAGCAATAGCAGCCACCTTTATATCCAGCCTGTGCCAGTCATCAGGCTTGCCTGTGAAGCAAAATCAATCTGTTTCATATCAGAGATACCAGGGGAGAAGGAGAGAGAGTGTGTATGTGAGTGTACAATCTGTCCCCAAAGCTCTTTTTAATGACACATGCTGCATAACAGAGCAAGAATAGAAAAGTGTTCAATAAGGCAAACATGCTGTTATCTGGAGATGAGGACTAATATAAAAAGCCTCGGATGATACAGAGGGAGTTGTCAGTCAAACATGCTTTAATTTCTATTTTCCAATTCCCTTCCTTTTCTGCTCAGCATGGACACACTTACTTGGGCAGAAGTCCTTCAAATTCTCGCTAACAAAAATGGTACAAGAAGAACCACCCAAGCTGACAATGTTGACAATGGTTACAAGCACTTAAGAGGCCCTCATAAATTCAAAAATATACATTTCATCAGACAGCACACTGTTCTTTTAATAATAACCCATCACAAAATTAATCTAACTAGGCAGCATGTCAGTCAGGTGACCCAACCAGGAGATTCTTTCTAATCCATGACCGCATGCAGATCGAAATGATTAAAGAAATGCATCTAGAAGAACTATTTAATCACATTAGCTCTATAGACTTAATAACCAGTGACAGAAAGCCCTTGTGGAGAAGGTTTCTTGAGGTTTAGAAGATCTCTTCCTTTGTTTTTCTTTGAACAGGTGTGGTGACCTTTCAACCACTTAATGAGATTATGATAGTAATTAGAACTGAAGCCACCGAGGGTCCCAACAGTCAACCCGCTTGAACTCGAGAGAATAACCAGTGTCCATCTGGGTGCCACCTCGGAATTAGAGTAAGAAACGTAATTAAGTCCTAATGCACGGATCCTCAACTACCCGAGGGACTGGAGGACGTGTCCATGAAAAAAAGTAGCATTCGCGTACATAGCTAGCAAGCACTGGCTAAAGCAATACCAAGTCTGTCAAAGCAGAACACACTCTAGGATTTGGGGTTGGGGAAGAAATCTCCTGCAACCATTAAAGTCACAATGGTGTTGGATTGCTCCTGGGGTGCTACTCTGAGCTGTTCATTTAGGATGATGTGCAACTATTGGGCCTGACCTAAGCACACTCTTCATCTCCAACATGGCCACCGAGAGGAAGGCAATAAGGGACCCAAGGAAACCCAATGGGCACCTAGGGAGCGCTAAGGCTGGCCACTCACAGGGAAGCCCAAAGACAGCAAAGTGTCAGAGTCAATGCGAACACACACCTCTACAATGGCAAAATCAATGAGGCTTTATGAGGCATCAATCTCCTCTACAAAGGCCTGCTTGTCTACTGCTGAGATGGACCATTTGGATGTGAGACTTTGAAATTCGCCATTTTCCAAAAATTGCTGAGGAAGGCTTTTTGGGATTTTGTTGACCCATCCCTGATGGTTTATCTCATTCCCTTAAAGATTCTTTTATCTGCCGTGTGGTCAAATTGGGAGCATTTTTTTTTTAGTTACTAAGGGTCATTGATTTTTTTTAACGTCCTTTGGAACGACAAAATAATGTACTCTTAGTTGTCTGTTTAAATCAGGATTGTACAACTCTGCTTCTGGAGGGACACTGTCCCACAGATTTTAGTTCCAAATCTAATCAAACACACCTAATTTTCCAGCAATCCTCAAGGCTTTAGTCAGGCGTGTTTGATTATGGTTGGAAATTAAATATGCGGAACAGTGTTGCAGATCCCTGGTTTAGACCATTAAAATAATCACAAGATTGACCATCATTCCCTAGAAACATACCTATTTGGCTCTATTTTACACCTTTACAATAAATCCTCCACCATGTTTGTGTGGGTGATTTCAATAGACGGATCTATTTACAGTAAACAGCAGATCACATGCTAGAGACTCAGAACCAAGGTACTTGGCAAGTGTCCTGCAATATAATTGATTGTTAGGCAAGTTGTGCATCCTCGGCCAACCTTGCTCTACCTCCCACCCCCCACCATCCATCTCTATGGCATTTACACCTTTTGTTTACAATACGCCCCTTGATTTGACCAGACATCAAGTTGGGGGTTTGGGGCTCAGGGCTCCCGTTCCAATATCTAAGCTAATTACTTTTTAATTTACAGTGTGTCGTTAATGGTCTTGGCAGGGGAAGCAAGGTTAGACAGGCAGCAGAAGCCACTTCCCTTCCGTTCACCAGCACCATGGCCTCCTTAATTAAAATGAATAATCTAGGCATCCATCAGATAGATGGAGAGAGAGTCAGAGAAAAACAATTGTGAAGATAGTAAGGTAGGTAAAAACCCTGCTGAAAAGAGCAGCGTAGGCTAGCACCAATTTCAATTAATTGTTATGGTTTAGCTGGTGGATTTTATCTTAACCATCCTGACTTTTTCTGAAAATAATTGAACGAAAAAGTCTAGAAGCCTGGTGGGGAAATCAGTACACCAGGATCTTGTTAGGTAACAGGATTCAAAACACAACCAACGCTGGCCAGTTTTGATGGTCTTTTCAGCAAGGAGAAAGGTGAATAAAGAAGTAATGTTACAAAAGTAGTTACAAAAGCTACATCAAGAAAAAAAATAAGACAACTACCTCCACGACTCTCGCTGTCAGCTGGCTTCACCTGGATGGGGCGAGTCATCTGTAAGAAGAAAAACAATACAGACAAGACAAGGGGTTAGTTCAGGCACAGGAAACTGCTGTCACCGCAATAAGCCTACAGCCTGTTAAGCTCGTGTCCAACACAAAACAATCCTGTCTAAATTTTGATCAAATGCAAATTTCCATATGTCAGTTTGCAGAGTACTCATTGTCCCTTAAACATACAAAATACAAGAGTTGTGATTTGTACCAGCATGCCTTCAGTTGACTCGCACCCTATTTCTATTTTTGACGTGCTGCACAGTTCTAGACACTTTATTTTATCCATCTGAAATAAATATTTACAAATGTCATGTGGGTGCATTGATTGCTATTTTATTCATGCCTATAAAATGACTTCCGATCATTATATCAGTGCGAGGTTCCATGCGCACCTTGAGTCAAAATCCTATAGCATTTTTGATTTATATTGCCTGGTCCACTCAGTGGTCATTAGGGTTGGGTACCTTTAATGGCACTGACCGAATTATGTCGGTACTACAGAGTACAGATTCACAATTTAATCAATCTGTGCCAAACACAAACACACACACCTCTGCAGCAGCTCTAGTATAATGTCAATAACACTTCTACAAATGACTTGTTTCTGTACAGTTATTGAGGTAAACATGTCTAAAGTACGGAAAAAAAGGAAGCCTACCTTTGGGTACCGGCACCAAATTTCAGGTTAAAATGTGAACGGTACCCAGCCCTAGTGGTCATATTGCTAATACCCCGGACAGCTACTGTACAGCCCCTCATCTACTTATAAAAATGCTAAAATCTTTTGGCAAAAATTGGTGCAAAGTTTCAATGACACATTTCAAATCAGGAAAAAAATACAACAACTCAAACATAAAATAAGTTTTTTTTTATCTCAAAGTCTATTTACTCCTCTCAAAAAGTCACTAATCTGATCAGCAAGTTGTTTTATGTTTGCTTTGCCATGCTCGCTTGGTTACAGTGTCTAGCAAGAAGGAAGTGAAATGCAACAACAATTAAAGTGGAGGCAGCCACAAGAGAGAAAGAGATCAATGAAGCCCTATTGATCCCTGCCCCTTAGGCTGTGGAGAGTGTCTGGAAAGGAGGGATTCTGTGGGTAGAAGGCTCACAGTAATCTACTAAAGCCTGATAAGAATGGCATTTGTTGGATTAGATGCCTCTGTCATCACAGTTTTTGTGCTCCGTATTTTGCTCGACAATTTTTTTTCCCATTATCCCTGCAAAGGTTGAAGCTTTCTCGACTGGTTCTTATTCTACAAACTTGAGCCAAACAGAAAGAAAATATATATATTTTTGTTTGTTTGTTTGTTTCATCTTCGGCCCGTCGTTCAAGGATTCAAAAGGATTTTGCTGCAGGATCAAAGGATGTTCAAAAGGTTTTTCCGTGCTCGCATTTATTCTTACCTGGGGATGTAATGTAGAACGGAGTACTGTAATATTGATATTTGAGCAGTACAGAAACTTACAAAGCGATTTGAGTATATATATATTTGAGTATATATATATATATATATATATATATATATATATATATATATATATTATATATATATATATATATATATATATAAGCCATCAATTGATTATATTGCATATTTTTCTGTAATTAATCGCGATTATCACAACAAACATTAAACAATTCATATTTTATACTGCAATTTACATTTAAACTCCAAATTAATGTAGAAACAACAAAGAAAGTAGCCTATATATTTTTTAATAATTTTAAATATTTGTTTAATAGCATATTTTCATGAATAAAGGCCAATACCCCTATTGATGTCTCTATGAAATAGATTTTTTTTCTCAATTTTAGCCATTAATTATAGTCATTCAGCATTACAGTATAATTGAAAGCTATCAATTTTAACATATATTTGGCTTTCAACAACAAAAAAAACTTTTAATGTAAGTGAACTTAAAACAAGGTCCAACATGTAGAATATATACAGAAACACATCTCAGTCTTCACTGCATAAATTGTGAATTAAATATAGATTCAATCTTATTAAAGCTATAAAAGTTATTCAGTCAAAAGCAGTGAGTGATTTTCTCTTTCTTTTGTACTTGGATTAAAATTAATGATATCACTGGTTTAAAAGTATATTAACCCATTTATTCCCAGTAATAAAAGTATTAATCATAAAAGCTGATAGTGTTTTAAAGTTGTTACATTCGAGAGAATTTTCTTTAATTGTTGAAAAACAGGACAGATCCTGTCCTAAAGGCCTACTTTACACTATAACATCCATTCCCCAGCATCGTAATCCAATGGGAGCTTTCTATCGATCCAAAACAAACTGCTAATAGCAACACAGCAGGACCAGTTTGGATGAAAAAGGGCCAAGAGCTGTGCAGAGATTTGCGACAAGATTACCCAAATTTGCAAAGCGCCCTTTGCAAGCTCCCCAGCCATCTGTAACCTGAAATTAAGCCTTTATGAATGCTGCTGCAACTTTCGTCTCATGCAGACGCCAATTCAAAGGCCTAGGAAACGTTTGAGAGATGACAGGATCAACATTTTGCCTTTCTCCTCAACATATTTTCTTTTACTGTCCAACCGAAAAAAAGGTCAGTTTTAAAGACAGGCCAGTCCCATAAAAGCATGACTTGTTCAAGGAGAAACACCATAATGGGATTTTAAAAAGCCTTAATAACATGCTGATATATGAGGAAGAGAGCCAGGCCAGATTCATTAAGTGTTCAACGTATCCATTTTCACCTTGAGGAACTGAATAACCTTCCTCTGAGAAATTATTCCATAAATGTATCCATCGTAAATAATAACTAGCATGGTCTAACTCTTTGTGCAAAGGGGAAAAGGCAAAAGATGTAATTCTTCTGAAGGTCGGGAGTTCAGTAGCTTTGTCTTACACTCCGGTTAAAGGAAAAGTAAAAAAAAAAGGTGTATTTGAAATACAGTAATGCACTATGATGGTGTTGCACTGCTAGAGTTTTCTCCATTGCAAAGAACAGCAATTTTTCTCAGATGTTCTCAAGCGTAAAGACAAAAACAATCCAATAGACCTAACTGTGAGATATACCCATCTCAAACAAATCATTTGACAAACACAAACAGTTGCCCACATTAGCATTTATAGACACTTCGCAATATGCATGCAACACTGTGGATGTGACGTCTGGTAATAAAGGAGATTTTGTTTTGCAAGGGAACACATTCAGAACTACCTCATGTAAACGCCATCAGTGAGATGCATTTCTAACACGTTGGACTTTTGTGTAAGGTTTATGGATTCACCTCTCTAACTAGTCACTGTCCTGGTCATAAAATGCTGGTGTAATGGTCCATTTGTTTTCCTAAGAGCAATGTGTTTCTTCCTTGTACATTTAGTATCGACGGAACTCAGTTTATTGCATTTTTCACACCTCTAATGGGATGCCTTACACTTGAGGTACACACATACACACAAATATTCTCAAAAATACTGTATACTATATGTCAGTTCATTTTAAACAAATGTGGGAACAGATGGAGTTATGGTTTTGAATATGTAACAAAATGCTAAAGGCTTAGCCTGTGAATAATATTTAGATGTAATGCAAATAATGAAAGCAAATAAAATAAATAATACTTTATAATATAAAACATTTAAATAAATAAATATATAATGAATCACTATCTTTGAATGTTTTGTCAAATAGTCTACGGTATTTGTAGTAGAGTATTGGTAAAATATTTTCTTATATTATAATTAGGAAATCATAAAAAAAAATTATTGTGAACTAAAATGGACAAACTATTAAATATCATTTTTGTTAATTGAAACAATGCTAAAATAAAATAAATAACAAATGAAAAACTTAGAACCGAAAAATAGACATGTTTTTTTGAAAAAAAAAGTTAATACTAAAGTACTAAAATGACTAAAACTGAAATCATAATAAGTTAAAGCTATATAGAAATGAATTTATACAAACTTTAATGACTAAAAACCTAATAAAATAAAAACTGAAAATATAAAAATAAAAGCTATTTCAAAATATTAATACATGCTAATACTAAAATGACATATATTTTTTACATAAAACTATTTGAGGCAGCATTCTGGCTGTCCAAATACAACTAAACAAACCAATTACTACATAAATAAACTGATTATGTTTATTTAAACAAAAACATTTTAGATTTTGAAAAAAAAAAAGTTAAAATATTTTTTTTAAACTGATCACAACCACTCAGCACAGCATTAAAGGATTAGTTCACTTTAAAAATAAACTTTTGTTGATAATTTACTCACCCCTATGTCATCCAAGATGTCCATGTCTTTCTTTCTTCAGTCGAAAACGAAATTAAGGTTTTTGATGAAAACATTCCAGGATTTTTCTCCATATAATGGACTTCAATGGCACCCAAACGGTTCAAGGTCCAAATGACAGTTTCAGTGCAGTGCAGTTTATAAGCACAAATGCTCGCCTTGCTCTGTTCTGTGATGCGCGTTCGCGACGTTCGTTCGTGACCTTTTCAACGTAATTGCGTATCACGTGACGTCACATGAACGCGCATGAACGCGCAACAGAGCAAGGCGAGCATTTGTGCTTATAAAACTTAAACTTTTTTATTTATTTTTAAAATGACAGATGGTTTCGCTAGATAAGACCCTTATTCATCGTCTGGTATCGTTTAAAGTCCTTTGAAGCTGCACTGAAACTGTCATTTGAAGTCCATTATAATCAGAAAAATCCTGGAACATTTTCATCAAAAACCTTAATTTCTTTTCGACTGAAGAAAGAAAGACGTGGACTTCTTGGATGACATGGGGGTGAGTAAATTATCAGCAAAAGTTTTTTTTTTAAAAGTGAACTAATCCTTTAAATATAATTCACAGTCATCACTCAAATACAATGAAAAGAAAACGCATTTATGCATCACTGCTGAAAACAATTTAAGAAAGTGGTGAGGACAAAAAAATGGCAAAAATAGGACATCCCAAACATAACTCATTGTAAATGCACTCATTCCACATAAATGTACATGCACTAAAAACAGCAGTTGACAAACTTGTGTAATCAGGGAAAGCATTCATTAAGCTTCAGCCCTGAGAGAGTTCATACACCTCTCTGCTGCTTTTGTGCCTTTATTGCACACGCGTTCTTTACTCATAAGATAAAATGAGTTCGCCTTATGCTGTGTTCCTTCCAAAAAACAACAACAACAACAACACGTGTTCTAATTATGATAGATTCAAGGAGGCTTCCACACTCGGAATGGAGAATGCAACGAGGTCCAAGACAAAAACAGAGGGATGGAGGGGGTTGGAGAGGATGGAAGGCAAAAGAAAACTGCCTGCAACTGCCAGATAAGATTGCTTCTCAGTTGAGTGGCATTTCCAGGGCCGTGACTCCACCCTATTGCTCCCCCACATATGCTGATAGACACGCTTATACGTTTCCCGCCCGCAGCAAAAAGCACCGGCGTCCCTGTGTTTGCCAATCTGTTGTTTAAACTCAGCGGAACAATTCAAATCCCCACGTCCCAACAGGAGTGTGTCAGTTGCATCTCGTTTAGGGATGATGCACACGATTCGACACACCCCTCCGGTCGCCAGCATTCCAGACCGGGAATGTATTCTTCGGGATTTCCAATGTAGCTACTGGCGCAACTGTCTCTTTTGTCCTTGTCATCTGTTTCTTTAAGCACACAATACTCGATAATCACGCTGTTTGCTGTGCTGCTGTCTTTCAAAAGAGGGAGCTATCAAACAGGGTAAACAGAAAATACAGTGGGGGATATGAAACAGCCATTCTCCTGAGAGACAGTCTGTTCTCCTGTAGTGATGTTTGATTAGACACCGCTGTGCTGGGGTAGATAGAAATTCAGAACAAGCTGCTTCGAGCAAATCGGGACTGCGCCTTGTTGCCTCCGTCTATGATGAATGTGAAATAATTCTCCTATTTGTTTTACGCTGTTCTGTCTTAAATTGCATGCAGGACAAAGAGTCAACATGGATGAAATTAATAGTTTGCAGTGGCTTTATAATCAGTGAATGAGAAAAGCGTAAAGCACACGTCATTCGATGTACAAGGATGTTTAAAGAGCACAGTTTTTTTTCCAGGTCAGTGGCGTCAGAAGAGTCACGGCTTACGGAATCCTGTTAAGAAACAGACTTTGAGCTTCGCTCACCTGCTGGGTTTAATGTTCAAAAGGCTTTCGCACTCTATCGTTTTTTTTTTTTTTTGTTTTTTTGTTTTTTTCACATGCATTAAAACAGCTCACAACTTAAAAGAATTAAAGAATTTCATAAAACGGATTGTACCTAAGGTATGTATAAGTTACTATACAATGATAATATTTGCTTGTTTAAAGGGTTAGTTCACCCAAAAATGAAAATTATCCCATAATTGAAATCCCCATCAAGCCATCCTAGATGTATATGACTTTCTTGCGGTTCAAACTAATAGGGGTGAGCAACAAATTTCGTCGGGATCAGAGGTCACTCTTCCGCCAGACTCGACTTGCGTTCGGTTGTTACCGGAAACAAGTGATTATACTTTATAAAGTTATAAATATGGATATTTTTCTTAAGGCATATACACCTAGGATGGCTTGAGGGTAAGTGAATTGTGGAATAATTTTCATTTTTGGGCGAACTAACCTTTTAACTATTAATTATTGGTGATTAATTATCCAATTATTGGAATAGTTAATTATTATCTATTGGTGGTGGTTGAGGAGATTCCCCCTTCTATGTAAAGCGCTTTGAGTGCAGAGAAAAGCACTATAAATTAAATGAATTATTATTATTAAACATTTAAAAACAACTAGTATAATTAAAAAGAAAATCTAAAAACTAGTGATCATTTTAAAACTATAGCAACCCTGCTGTAAACATGATTGTCTGATTAAGAGTCGGGCATCGTGTGTGTGTGTGTGTGTGTGTGTGTGTGTGTGTGTGTGTGTGTGTGTGTGTGTGTGTGTGTGTGTGTACGTGCGCGTGTGTTTGTGTGAGCATGCCGATGGTTTGGCTGGAGTTTAACACTGAGATAACAGCCTATTCCCTGTTCATTATTTAGCATTAGCAGACCATCAAAGCCCCTTCTCCTCTGTTATTCCTAATAGGGAAATAAACACCTTTTGACTGGAGCATCCCAGCTGCGATAATTAATATTTCCAATTATTGATTTGAAAGTGCGCTGTGTGGTGACAGCCTTGGGCCTCGGCTCGCCTAATAAATCTAATGTACAGGAAGGTGAGAGCGGAAGAGAGAGGGAGAGTTATTCTCCAACAGCCTGCGATTCTTACTTCCGTTTTCCACACAAAGCTACCTTATGAGTTGTAATATATAGTGTACATAATATGGACTCTATTAAGCATATAGGAGCTAAGATGTGGTCAAAACATTTCCTTTTGTCCTTGACAACATGAGGGTAAATAAAAGACTAAATTAGCATTTTTGCATGAGCTACTCCTTTAAAATGTAACTCATTTGTCTGCCAGAGTCTCTAAGAGGAAGAAAATGAGACAGAAAATAGATGAGGAGGAACGAAGTGAAGTATGTGCGTGTGAGGTACTTCGCTCCCAGCACCTCTGTGGAAGCCCTGATAAGAGTATCGACTGCACCGACTTGTCAATCGCAAGCGTCTGAAGTCGAAAACTCCAATAGCTTCCCTCCGATTCGCACAATACCGGAGGTCAGATGTAGCTCCATTGACTCTGCACTTTCTGAGCCATCTGGAACGTCTACAGTCCTGTGAAAATGTCTAACGCTGCGCTCCAGTTAACGTCAAGTTATCTTACACCACATCAAGCTTGCGCTTTCAACCTGGCGTCCCTCAAAAGGTCAGCGGTCCAGATGAAATCCCCCCCCATCCCCCCTTAAAGTTCCTCGGCCTCCTAAGTTCTCACCACAAGACGAAGCTCCTGACCTTTCACAGCAATACAACCAGGATCCTACAGAAGACCGTCAGAAAGACAGTGTCTGTATGAGTGTGTACAACGGTTCCTGGAGTGAATTCAGCCTTAACACAGTTTATCTGGAAGTGGATGAAAGGTCCGAGTTAAAAAAAAAAAAAAAAAAAACTCAACAAGAACAAATAAAAAATGAAAAAGATAAAAAAGACTCTAATCCTACAAACGCTCGCAAGCCACCGGAGTGTCAAAGTGAGATAAAGAGAGAAAGGTGGTGCACAAGAGAGATTCCCTGACTTCACAGCTGCCGTGGTCTTTTATCAGGGGAAGGGCATCTTTCCCAGACATCTCTGGTAAAGGCGTTCGCAGCTCAAAGAAGCCATCTTTTTTTTTTTTGGAGAGAGACGTGAGGTTTGTTGGAGAAAGAAAATCTCTGTCAACAAATTCTTAAGAAGCACCATGGTGTTTGTTTTGATCTCTTTTTATTCACATTTTCGTAGAACCCTATTTGAAGAGTAATTGGTGCCGTTTCATGTCAAAAATGTTGGCAATCACGTTTAGCGACTCTTATGTCTTCAAAGTCTCCTGATGACAGTTTTAAAAGTAGGGGATGTCAGATGATAAAGCTTCAACTTGCTTTACGGAAAGAAGCACTTACAAGCAATCCTTCTGAATGGCTGAATAAGCTCCCGCACAGAGCATTAGGCCACGCCTTCTCATGAATAATTAAGAGGAACTCTAAGTGCTGATGTATCTAAATACTACTACGTAACCTACGGAAGCCATAAGAGGTCATGCATTATGAAGTGGCCTTTCCCCTATCTCCGACATTCGTATACGATTGTCGCATTTCACCCCCCAGAGGCAGTCGTATCGAATTTTCAACTGTTACTCTCCGCTTATTCAACATGGCAAAAATGAATTATTGTAATGAATAATATGCTTGTATGAAGACATCCACACAAAGCAAATGACCCCCAATTCTTCTGAAAGAATTTTTTTTATGCTTTCTAGGGCTAACCAGCATAAATAATTATAACATAATTACGGTATGTATTCCACCATTATTCATAACCATCATTTTACAGATACAGATACAGTGTTTAAAGAATAACATTTTAGTGGAAAAATACTGTTAACTCTCACCTCGTGCTTATAGTTTTGATTAAAATACACCACATTTGATCGCATATGGTTTAGCCGCAGAAGTTTCAACATTATTAAATATTTCGAAAATATGATCAGAACTCCACGCAACTCCCGTTCTACTATCCATTGGAAAGGAATGACTTCCGGTCTCTCATGTGTCGGAAATAGTGGAAAGGTGGCTTTGTTTATTTTATTGTTTTATTTTTTTGTCATGAATTTCCTTATAACCTTAATGTAACAACAGGATATCCAGATCTCTGTTCTCCAGATCTCATTCAAATTTTTCAAGATCTCAACAAATTAAAAGTTGTTCCCATAATCTTGACATTTTCTTGAGATCTAGAAATAAGAGATTGTTTGAGTTCTTGCCACAACAAAAGTTGTGATATCATCTTGAGATATCACCTTGATTTCCTCATGCTTTCAGTGTAACAACATATTTTGTTCCCCAGGAATTTGACTTCTTTTTAAGATCTAACCTACATTTTCTTGTGATCTTGACATAACACAAAAGATGTTTCCTCAAGGTCTTGACTAATTTTCTGATGGTCCTGGCAAACCAATATTTTTGTGTCGTGTAATCAGGATAATAATAAATTATAATAATAGAGGACCTCAGACACATCTGAAGGCGTTCACTCAGAATTGTTTTCAAACCTGAAATAAATCAGTCCAGATTATCCCTAAATAAACCCCTTTCTCACTCATAATTAAAAATAGAGTGCTATTATTGTCTTCATCATGTGCATATCTGTATTTCACGGCCCTTTCTATATCTGGCTAAATCCAGCACTATAGATTTCTGCTTAAAAACACATCAGGCCAGATTAAATAAAGTATGATATACTAACAGAGATGAGAACACACTGGAAACCTTAGCATTTCGACTACAGGATCTCTTAAGTATGTGCTAATACAGAATTCAATGGTCTTCATGGTATTGTGCTCTGTGCTTGCTTTGCCCTGCCGGGGCGGAACGAGAGGGAAGCTCCCCGCGCTGTCACTGCCGCTACAGGATTGTGACCGATTACAGGGCACTTCTCTGACCAATGGGTGGCCAGCATCGCTTCCCGGTCAGTGACCCATAATTCCCTGCATACCTATGCCGAGTTGACGTTTCTTTAATGGGTTACAGACCTCTGGCGAGCCAACGCCTTCTCAGCGCTATGATAGCCTATTAGCAATTCACCACAGCTTGCAGTTTTTTGCCTTTTTATTTTTTTTTTAAAGCCACCCTGCACCCGTCCATGCCACGTATAACCTCTTTCAACCTCGTGGTCCTGAGGGGATGACAACAGCAGAACAGAAAAGGAAAGAGGCAGAGGAGAGAGGGAGGCAGCGATGCAAGTCGACCAAGTGTCAGGTGTGGACAGGAAAAAAGCCGGGGGGAACGACTAGGAGATGGGAGGATAGACAGATGGAAAGGGGAAAAGAGAAAGACCTGAAGGCAGAAGTGGCATTTGCTCAAAGCCATTCACCTATCTGCCATGAGAGATGATGCAATAATGGTAATACGCTCGACTGCAGCGGTTCTCAACTGGAGGGTCGCAACTCAAAAATGGGTCGCTGGTCTGTTCTGACAGGCTTTGGACAACATGGTGGGGAAAAAACTATGCTGAATGCAAATAAACCAATAAACCAAAATAAATAGGTTTAGGATGTTGTTGCTGTACGCCCAATCAAACTCTGATTTTGTCAAGAAACCAATCTTGTTTATCAACCCATTGTCCGTTTCTTACAGCGTTCCATTGCACTTATCTCACATGCGATCTAATTCGCCATTGCCTTGGCGATCGATAGTGAAACAACAGATCTGTGTGTGTTCACTGTTTTACAGAAGGGGCTCAGTGTCTGTCATTGTGAGTGTGTTTTGTACTGACTAGAACTCGACGAGGATCCAGCATGCTTAGTCCATCTGTCTGCAGTTCCTGTCCAAATCAACTCCAATAACACAACTCCACTCTGGCATAGATAAGGAGTATACGATTTAAATAAGGTCCTCGTTATCTGCTTATATTATCAGCTTGTACTGATATGAATACTGGTGAATTGTACACTGATATATATTATATATATATATTATATATATATTATATATATTATTATATATATATATATATATATATATATATATATACTGTAGGCAGTTTGTCCTTGTTTGAAATTAACTTATATGTATACATCCACATTTATGTATATACTGTACATGTGAATATAAACTTAATAAATGGTGTAAAAATCCCTTCAAATATTTTTGTTGCATAAATAATATATAGCCTATTTATGATTTGTTCAGTGACTTTCAAATGGGGATAAACTAGAAATGTATCCAGTAATACCAGCAGTGGAAGTTCAAGAAAAAAAAAAACTTTTGAGAAACACATTAACAGCATTTTCCTTCAGCTTTGTCAGTTTTTCTGTTGAATAACGATATCGTTTTGTAAGAACAGAAAATGAAACCGGCATTTTTTTCTTTTTTTTTTCACTCTTTTGTTGAATAAGGAGTTAATAAAGTTACTAAACTGAACGAACAACCCAAATTGGTTTTGTCACGATTACCAGTGAGAGTTCCATCATTACCACCAGAGGGCACTCCACCCCGGACTATGGTCATTCCCCAATGAAACTACATTTCCCATAACTCTCTGCCTGGACTCATCATCCCTGATTGCATCCACCTGTGTCTCATTACCTTGTTTAATATAATAGCCTGTAATAGCCTGGTTTTCAAACTGCTTTTCTGAGCGGTTCCACTGTTTTTGTTATCCACTATGCTCTCATTGACTTCTTTTGTTATTGACTCAACAACCCGTTACAGTCCACATAAATCCGTGATGGTCCTCGAGGATCACTGAGCGAGTTCCTAGATTATGCCCTTCAATTGACTGGTTCCTCCTTTACTGTCGGGGAGTTTGAGGAGGACGTTTCCCTAAGACAGTTTTTGGGAGGGGGCAGTATGCACCAAGCTCCGGTGGCTTGGCAGATATTGTTCATGCCATGTGGTCGGCCCTGTGTCTTCGGACAAGATGGCCGCCGTGCCTAAAACATTTCCGGAAGATACAGCACTCATCCTATTCGCCACAACTATTTTGAGTGTGTGGGCAACACATACATCACCTCCAGCCTGTGAACACTCGACCAAGATGGCCACCGCCCTTCTAGAGTCTCGTTCCCTTGAGGCCACCACCATGGTTGAGCCTGTTCTCATGAGAGAAACCCCTGAATCTGTTCCTGAGCCTGAATTTGTTCCTGTTCCTGAAAATAAAACACTGACTATAATGGCCACAGCCATATTGTATGTGTGGGCTGCACACATATCGGCCTCATCCAAGATGGGCGCTGCCACGCCTGTGTCTTCGGACAAGATGGCAGCCTCTAAGCCTGTGTCTTCGGACAAGATGGCCGCCTCTAGGCCTGTGTCTTCAGACAAGATGGTCGACTCTACACTTGTGTCTACGACGGGGTCTTTAGACAAGATGACCGCCCTTGCCCCTGAACCATCGGATCCACCCTGGCCCCCAGAAACGTCAGCGCATGCCCGCGTGGACGCTGCTTAGCCTGCTCCGCCCTGGACGCCAGCTCAGCCTGCTCCGCCCCGGCCGCCTGCTCAGCCTGCTACCCCTCAGTCTCCAGGCCCTCTTCCACTCCACGGTCCCGGCCCTTCATCCCGCCCCTGAGTCTGCCTCCGCTCCACCCCACTCCTGGACAATTTTCGGAGTGCCTGGAAGCCTTTTAGGGGGGGTCTATGTCCATCATTACCACCAGAGGGTACTCCACCCCGGATTATTGGTATTTCCTAATTAAACTACATTTCCCATAACTCTCTACCTGGACTCATCATTCCTGATTGCATCGACCTGTGTCTCATTACCTTGTTTAACTCACCCTATAATAGCTTGGTTTTCACATTCATTCCCTGCGAAGTCTTGTATGTGTGACACTGCATTTCTGAGTGTTTCCACTGTTTTCCATGTTCCTGGTTTTTGTTACCTGCCTGTGTCCTGGTTTTCCCGTTCCTGTCTCACCCTCTGGATTTGTTTGTCATTGTTTGGACTGATTACCCTGTGGTTTTGACCACTGCCTGTTATATGGTTTATGATCTTGGATTTTCCCATTAAAAAAAGTGTGAAAAAAAAAGTGTCTCTGAGCAGTTTGTTACAGGTTCATAGAGGTCACCCTTAAAACGCATGCTAAGAAGTTAATCAATTACAGCAAAACATCACACAAGCTAAATTCCTTCTAATGCCATAATAGATTGAAATCCTGCATGAAAAAATAAAACGTGATAGCTTATTTGTTTGTTTCTCCTCTAGAAAACCACTCCCTGCATCCTCCTATACATCCAGTGCAAACAAGCCAGATAAAACACACACAGCAGTTTAGACCTTGAACTAGTGTGACCTCAGTGCTGACAGGCAGATGAACTCCAGCATTTTCCATATCCCGCCCCAATGGACTCCAACTACGTGAAAACACGGTGCAGCTATGCAGAAAACATGATGTAAGTGTCTGTCCATCTCAGAATTCCTCTTTTCTATCAAAATCAGAAGGAACTTCAGTTCATTTCAGTTCGTTCAGTAAAAACACAATAAATAACTAAACCATAAGATATTGTAATTGTACTACAATACAGTGAACGCATTATTTAATTTCTGAAACAATAGTTTTTTTTCACATCACATCAACTAAAATGGTAGCCTATTTTTTCAGATTCTTCTGTATTGATTTTGGGGTAAATATGCATAATTTAAACAAGCTGAGAATACACTGTGAATAAATCTTTAACATTTATGGTATAAAAAGTTAAGGTTTCACGGATTTAGAGTAAAAATTAACTGAAATAATGTTAATATACCAACCTACTGAAGTACAGTACTTGAATGTTTTACAGTATATCTTTATAATATACTGACAACAACCAAAAACACAGGCAGTAAAGAGAAAACCATTTGTGTAATAACAAATAGCTTTTTCAAGTATATGCACTTTCTATATATTGCTATTTACCTCAACTTGTAGAAAATTGGCGTATAAATAATACACATGCACTACAATAACCTAATAAACATTAATTTAACAACATAAGATGTAACATAAAACTCTAATGTACTTAAGTAGAAACAATTGTTTCAATGAAAACCCATTAAATATGAAGTGTCACAAAGGGACTTCTAAGAATGTCAAATGACATTTGTTTCACTGTAAAGTATAAGATGGCATTCCTTTTCACTTCAAAAAACTGTTTTAAATAACTAATAAAACTGATAACCGGTTTTTCACATGGGGAAATATGCAGTGATAAACCAATTAACTGTAAACAATAAAATGTTATGAACTGATTTTTACTGTAGCATTTTACTGTTAAAAATGACAATGTCAATTTTTTACAGTGTTCACACTTATTGGTATCTGAAATCATAATAAAATTTGCCAAAATATTTAATAAACACACCTGGGATTCTATTCCAATTCAACTCAACTGTGGTGCGGATTCCTATGGCCATAGGTTACATAGACGCATGGGATACAGCATGCAAGGAAGCCCGCAATGTATATTGGGACATTTTCTTACACTTGGGATCTCACTAAGACGCATCCCAAGGGTTGTGGTTTGATTTACCTCTCTCGACTTCCTTCCTTTCTTTAAGCCGTATCCCACTGAGAGACAAGGCCCTTCCATAAACATTTCCATAATCATTTCCGCCACCTGTGTCCATCCCACCACGTTGACAGATGCTCGCTTCCCGTCATCCTATGCGCACAACCATCCAGGGACATTTATTTTACCCCGGCATTAATTCAACGAGGAGCATCGCATTTAAAGGTGTCAACGGTGATGTCCATGACGCTGGAAGAAAGACGGCAGAATGAAAGAGAGATGAAGCGTCTCCCTCGAACGCACTGCACTCTGCGTGAACTCTAGCCTCCTGCAATGAGCTTTTCTTTGTTTAATAATTTATTCATTTTTCATAAAGTTCACATGCTCCTATATTCAAAGTGTAAAGCTATGGAAACCTGCTAAATCATGCAGCATTTACATTTGAGGAAAGTCGACCCCCTTCGCTAGCCTTCTAGCTAATGCTTGAGCAATCTTGCGCGTACACATTGCGCTTGATATTTTTACCCACCGCCTCCAAAGCGTGTTTACACATGCTAGTAATTCACATAAACCAACTCAAACGTGACAGATGATGTATCCATCATGGTGTTAAGAAGTTAAGTGCAAAAAAAAATGTCTTTCTCTGAAACTCCGCCTTGGCTGCACTCCACTGGAAACATGACAGCTGAGAATTATGGGAAAGGGTGGGGGGATTTCAAGCGAAAGGGAGAGAGAGTGAAAAAAAGAGGCCAAAGAAAAGTGATTTAGCCTCCTAGTTCATCTTCATCTGTGTCCTGTCCCAAAGACCTGGTTCATGAAATAAGTCCTGCTGAAAATCAATGCAGGGCCTGAGACTTATAAAGGTGACCCATTCGGAACAGGTGCCTTTTGTGGAGTGCTAAACTCCAGGCTTGTACCGCTAAAACCAAGCTAAGAAGAATTAATGGGGAGCATCGATTAGGTAGAGCACAACTGAGGATTCACTAAGCAGGGAGTCATTTTAGAGTGGAACTGTGGCGTCACAGATGGCCAATTTTTGCCAATTCTTGCCTGAAGATAATTTAGAAACCATTGAAAGGGAGAACAATAAAAGTGATTTTTAAATAGAGTTTTCTCGCTCTTTATAACTTGGAGTGGGAAAAAAAACTTTTTCTACAACTACCTATTATTGAGCTACGATCTATTTCAGACTTTTGCTGTACTTTATGACCAAGTGGGAGGTTTTTTGGCTAGAATCAGATCAGATGTGATACTTGGACTCTTCAAAAAATATTTTTTCTTTATTTGCATCTTTGGTTCCATGGAGAAACTTTAACATCTATAGAAACTTTCCATTACACAAGATTCTTTGTAGTGTGGAAAAGGGTTCTTTAGATTATTAAAATGTTCTTCACTCTTTGAAGAAAATGGTTATTCTAAGAACTGTTCACCGAAAGGTTCTTTGGGGAACCAAAAATGGTTCTTTGGAATCTCTATGGGGCCATTTACACAACACCGTTTTACAGAAAACTTTTTTTAACCAAGATTTATTTGCACGACAACTGCGTTTTAGGGGCCTGAAAACGCAAACTTTTGAAAACGGGAAAAATAATAGCATTATTGTCTATGTAAACTACAAAAATATGAATTTGTGAAAAAGGTGATGCCGTTTAGGCGCGTAGTGTTTCTTTACAAAGTGACATCACCAACTACTGGCCTGGCATGAATAACACAGCATTTTTAGTCGTTTTCGCTGATCTGTGTGAACGGAAATCACTTTGATAATGTTGTCGCCTGTAAGCGAAAAATGCAAAGGAAAAACTTTTTCATTTTTAGTTCATTGTTGTCGTGTAAATGTAACCTAAGAGTGTAGACGTGATGCTAGAAAAATTACAAAAAGAGCTCTGTGATTGTGCAAAATGCTTAGTTCAGAATGGAATCTGAAAACATGATCTTTTAATTTGATAAATTTACAGCTAATTTAATTAACAATAAATAAAAAAGGAATAAATTGTCTTCTTCAACTTCATCATTAGTTTTCTCGTCACCTGAGGCTTCTCATTTCTCAAGTATTTTTTTCCCCTTGTTTAAAATAAATCAATAAAAAGTCCAGGGGAGACGACTCAACGACACATGTGGCCAGGGGGCATGAGGTCCAACATATTCCCACCTCTCTACCCTTGACGTTGCATCTCTCTTTCTCTCTCTGTGTGTGTGTGTGTGTGTGTGTGTGTGTGTGTGTGTGTGT
The DNA here is from genome assembly GCA_036326025.1 of Chrosomus eos. NCBI lineage: Eukaryota > Metazoa > Chordata > Actinopteri > Cypriniformes > Leuciscidae > Chrosomus > Chrosomus eos. The sequence continues at coordinate 19,537,115 of CM070838.1, forward strand.
GTGTGTGTGTGTGTGTGTGTGTGTGTGTGTGTGTGTGTGTGTGTGTGTGTGTGTGTGTGTGTGTGTGTGTGTGTGTGTGTGAGAATCGAGGGGGAAGATGGTGACACATAAAAATTTCTGGTCTATGACAAGCGTGCCGAATCAGATGCCTCATTTATAATGTATATCGTGGGGGGGGGGGGGGGGGACAAAAAAACAAAACCGTGAGACATGGAAAAGGAATACCAAGATCTAGAACAAAAATTAGTAATTGCCTCCAGGTACCAATTTCAATTTTCAGGTGCCGTTTGTACTTCCACGCTAGCATGCCACACATGTTTAAGAATGCGCCCCTTATAGTGTGAGTCACAGGGATTAGGCATCTCGCCACATAAACAGTTAAGATTATTCAAATTGGGATCAGACATAGCAGCTTTAACATCGTCATGTTTTCAAGTTAGGCAAGAATGTTTGGCGGATTTGCAGCTTTTAACCGACACCGACCGGTAATCTAATGACGATTTAGCAGGATTACGCCACTGTGCATATGGTGACACCTTCACCTGTCCTGTATCCTTTAGTTGTGTTGAAATAGGTTCTTCTCAACTCATAGGTTGTGATCCAACAATGGTGTGCAGGTCTGTTCTAACAGTTTTGTGGACAGCATGGAAAAAACAATGCTAAATGCAACAACGATGCTAAACTAGCCATTTAGCTAAATAAATAGGTGTATTAACTTTCAAAAGGGAGGATAAAAACACGTCTCATTCCTTGTATATTGGTCGACATCAAAAGATGTGCATCCAATCAAACAGAATTTTGAGGCTAATTCATCTAACTCTTGGTAGAAGATAGCCAAATTAGCTAAATGCTAACATGGACAGATTGCGTGACATGCAATCATCCTCAAACACCCTGAAGAAAACTAAATTATACTAGGGCAATGCAAATATGCATTAATAGTAATATTCTGTCCGATACCAATAAACAAGTTTTAACGACTAAATATAAAAAGATTATGAAGATTTGCTAAAAATTTGTAGTGTTATTAAATTATTTGTTACATTAAGATTAACTTCAAGTGAGCGTCAGATGACAGCAAAGGTAATCTTTCATTATATGTAAAAATTGGGGACATGAGCATAAAAAAATTAAATGTCAGCAAATAGCAAAATTAAAAAGAAAAATCTCTAATATCAAGTGATAACCAATATGGTACAAACATAATACACATCTCAATTAAATTTGACCTGGATTACATTAAAGGTTTGCAACATGGCCAAAAAACACTGAAATTCTATTTATTTATGGTTCAGTTACTGTGTCAGAACAGCACTTGTAAAAGCAAAACCGGTTGAGAACCACGGGTTTAAACAACCTAGACAGCAACCATCAGCAATGCAATCCTGCATTGCAAAATGAAAAATAAAAAAAGAGAAAGAATGAAATAAATAAATAAACATGACAAGCGGCCACTTAACCGCAGACTCCCAGGCTGAAACCTGATGAGGCCCGCACCCCGGTGAAACTTCAACAAATGCTAAGTGACACGCTTAAGTGGGTTCAGGTTGTGCAACCAGAATAATTCACTAAAAATACAAATGAGGCCACACAACGGCTGCAGGGAAGAGAGAACCAATAACTATTCACCCATTCAAATGAACCTCTGGGTGGAGGGTCTCCTTGGGTTCCCAGGTGCCACGCGGCGGTATTGACCGGCCTGCAGTCATCGAGCAAACACGTAAACGGCCTGTATAGACATCATGGATTCCCCTCATTGAGAATCAATATCAAATAACCCCACTGTTCACTGGCAATTATGGTTGGTATCCAACATCTCAGGCCTCTTTATTTTCCACCTCCATCATTAAATGTGACCTTCAGGCCACATTCTGGCTTTATTCTCCAGGTGGAGATGGAGGCACAGGGAGCAGGCTTTTGGGGGATTCAGCTGGGGCCACATGGGAGGTTTGCAGGGGCATCTTCTATGACAGATCAATTATGGTTGTACCGCTGGGCTTTGGGCCAGCTCCTCTTCCAAGGCCACTAATAGAATCCCAATGTCACCAATGACATTACTGACTAGATAGGTTAGCCTCGGGTTCTAGAGGTCTCAAGTCACTGTCCCGGTCCTGTCTTGCTGTGACCACTTGACCTATTCTTACTGGAGACGGGTAAACACCGCTTGACAAGGTGCATTGTGATAGCGTGGACATTGACGTCCAGTTAACCTCCACGCTCACTCATAATTGTCCTCCCCATTGATTTCGTGGTGCTACTGATTGCTTCTTGCTCAGAAGAGACCCAAGATTATAGATACGCTAGGTGCACGGAATATCAAATAAATGGTATTTGTGAGGTCTTGCTGCAGAGATTTCTCTTCATTGCGGTTTGACAACTTCAATATTTCTGAACCACTGCTTCTCAGCACCCAGACTTAGTCAGGATGGATTATTCTGGAATCTACTAGGAGAATCCAAAATTTTGGCCAAGACAGGAAAAGTTCCCCTAAAAATTTATGACTTGTGGAACACAAAAGAAGATGTTTTTTGTACATGGAATAAAAATCAATGGGGTCCAACCAAGGTTGTATGGCATTCATTGTATGGACAAAAACAATCTTCAAAATATCTTGTGTTGTGTTCTCCAGAAGAAATGAAGTTATACATGTTTGGTATGACATGAGGGTGAGTAAATTATGACTTTTTAGTTTGGGTATAATAGTCAAAGAAGTCAAAGTAACACTTGTCAACTTTAAAAAGACAATTTAGACAACATCACAGCTAAAAAATAAACTAAACAAAAAAAAAATTGTACTGTACATTTTTAAATAAAAATAAGTAGAAAGTGCTATTTTTCATTTGAAATCCAATTGAGTAAAAGTATTCTGTTTACAATACTACTTGAGTATATGTAAAAAAAAAATAACTAAAAGAAATACAATGTTCTATTATTTGATACACCTAGTCTGCAATTAATATAAAGTGTACATCAGCACGACTGAAAGTGCATTAACCATACATATTAAAGAAAGACAACTGTTAATGGACCAAGTATGAAACAAACCAACAAAATCTCATTCTGAAAGAGACTGTCTTAAAAGACGCTAGATAAAGAGTTGTGACAGCTAAATGACAAAATCTTTTTCTATTCCAATTCTAAGTCCCTGATGGGCTATAGTCTCTGAGGTATTTTCTACACTGTCTCAGTTTCACGCCCAACACAAAACTCTCTCTCTATCATAGGGTGGTTGCTTCGGTCTAGCACATGCAATGACAGCCCTTTTAAATTCTCCATTGCCAATTACACTTATTCCTTCTGGTGGAGAAATCGGGCAGGGGGGGGAGGAGGGGGGTAGAGCAAGAAGAAAAAAGGAAGAGAAAACGTGGCGACGATGAGCACTTGTTTGACAGGGCCGATGTGGAGATGGAAATGTGGTAATTTGGAGTAATTCGGCAGTGCGTCGACGCTAGCCGGGCCTGCCTGTCCGTCCGCCAGAATAAATGGGGTCAGCCGTGTGTGATCGGCAACTTTCATTTATATGTAAATGACCCCCGTCACCGTAAAGCCAGCATGCAGCCACACGAACACACACACACACACACACTCAAATAGCACGTTAGCTACCATCCATCCTGCCTTAACTCTTTGTGCTACGTTTGCAAAGCATAAATACGCACATACCGCATATACACCCAGTATGTCAAACGAAACTGATGCACGTCTGTCATAATCGTCAATGCTAAGCTACAGGTTAAAAAAAAACAAAGCTTGCAGAATGTCAACACCAGCATATGCTAACTATCATTTAGCTTAGCATTCTCACACTGAGTATTCTCCATACAACTTAAATTATTTTTTTACTGAACTTTACTGAAAGTTTAGATAAGTTTACATAATATTTTGCTAAATGTATGATCAGGTGAAACGAACAAACAAAAATGTCCACATTTACTGTCCCCTGACACACTGAAAGTAAAAAAAAAAGTACTTTTACGAGACATAAGTTACATGTGACATACATTAGAAGCCAAGTCAGTTATTAATGTCAACATTTCAGACAATCGATGATACAGGATTCCATAAGGGACACAACCTCCCATACATTTGGCTAGCTGATGTATTATGTTTATTTACTATGACTTATTTATGAGCCTGGGCTTTTGAAGATGTATCGATTTAATTTTCAAATCTTTAGACGATTTTGGTATCAATTAATTCATGTCCAACCTATCACTGGAATATGTAAAAAGTGCATAATTTAGCTCTTTGGGTCATGAATTCTTTAGATTTAGACATAGTAAATTATTTAAAGTGCTGAGATAAATCTGTCTGCGATATATCTGGCCAAACAGGGCAGCAAAATTAATGATTTTTTCCTCACCAATAAAAGGTCCCTGTTGTAAATATGAATGATATCTTTTAATAAGGGCAGTTGTTCTTGCATTCACGGTTGTGTTTTTTCTCCTTTAATTTAATATTAAACCTTTCCTGTTTATCTGGAGCATTAAATAATGTGGACGGATATAGAAACACTTTCCTTTCAAAGTTCTCAGAGGCATTCTTGTCTTAATCTTTCAGACTCTCGCGGCATAGCTTGGCATCTAAATTCCTGCTGCAGTTGATAACGTGGAAAGCTGCATCCTCAGTGCATTCTGGGAAGGCATGGTCAAAGAGATACTTTCCTGCTGAGCTCAGGCCCTGAAGAGCAGAAGCTGACTCGAAGTCTGTCACATTGTATTGCAGCCCACTTCCACGCTAACCATTTAGGCCATACTCTACCCACAATCCTCGTGATATACACTAAGGTGATATGTGTGCCAAACATTTAGGGACATTAAAGGTCAATGTTGCATCTTTCCTAATAATTCAAGGAGAAGATTTGTGGAAAAAAACCTCATCATTTTTTCAAACAATCTTTTAACGTGGATAAGATGGAAGGGTATTTCAGGTTTTGACTTCTGCATATGAATCAAGGCCAATCAAAAGCTAATTAAGGTCAATAAAAAAATCAAAAATCAAAAGGTCTGTTTCTAACACAAAGCTATTGTATATACTTATTGATACAGCGCATAACTTATAATATAGTGCATGAGTCATACTGAATACTTTTATGATAATTTTATGGTGCTTTTGTGTCCTTTTTGCAGCTTGAAAGCATCCGTTTCTGTTCACTGCAATTGTATGGAAAACAACAACCATCATAGAGGTTTGGAACAAAAAGAAGATGAGTAAAAATCTTTTCTTTGGGCGGGTGGGGGTAAACTATCCCTTTGATGCTACAGCAGTGTCGTGAGGTGAATAATTCTAAGATATTTTACTGGGTTGAGATTCTATCTAGTACTTGTCATCTCTTCTTTTTGTTAACTTGTTTTTTTTAAGTCATTTTCAATTTGCACAGGATAATGTGGGTGTACTCGAATCATTTGAATGATTAACAAACCTACTGTGTTAAGACTTCCCTCAGAGGACACCTTGGCCTTCAGTATTGAGGCTACCACTTCTCAGAAATTCACAAGGTGTTGTACCTACACTGTAATTTGTTTAACCTTGTGCTACCTACTACTGTCTAAAGTTAATGAACAAAAGACATTCCTGTATGTTTTCTATATACTAAGATAAAACCTTGTTTTATGGGCATTTACCATGGTAATACCGTGGTATTATTTGAAGTAATTTGGAGTACCATGTAACTACTGAACCATAGTATAGCAATAAGGTAATAATCCAGTGTGATATACCAAAGTATAATGTTATTAGCATCTGATATCATTCCCATACCATGTTACCACCACAGTAAATTCTTATTAGGCAATATAAAAGAAAAAGAAGCAGTAGTATTTGACTCAGTAAATAGACAAAACAAAAACAATGTGCACGGAAAATCATAAAACAATAAAACTTTTCTCCAACCACCAGTCATACAGACAGTCCGCATTATGAATGTGTAAACTCAATTTCAACCTAAGCAACAAAAGAAAAACGGAATGACAAAATATAGTGCACTTGGTAGCCTTGTCACACTGAAATTTCATTGGTCCAAATTCATGCTGTATTCATTTTCAGTGGAAAGACGGGTAAATTACTATGTATAGCATTGTGCCTTGTTAGGACACAGTATAACTCTCAATGTGGCTTTAAATCACCTAAAGTCGGGTTGTGCTGACCGTGTCTTCATTTGGATCGCCATCCCCAGTCCCCAAGCCTCTCCTCTCCTGCACTCTTCCTACTTCCAGTCTCTCTCTCTCTCTTTCTCTCTCTCTCTCGTTCCGTCAGGGTTGGGGAATGAAGACTTCAGGGCCAAGCAAACAAATTCTAATAAATTGCTGTACCGTGACTGTAAAGCTCAAGTTCTAATCCTCCCAGTTTCTCCCACATCTCTGCATATCGGCCGCTGCATTAATTCTCATCAATGGGCCGTGGTGGTGGTGGTACGGGGGAGTGTGGTCGCGTCTGTCCTGCCTGTTGCACCTTCACTTAAGCCCCCGCGTTCATGCCTAGTACTTTTAATAAAAACGTCAGCCACCGTATCGGAGGCCAAACATTGAAGAAAAACATCCTGTAATCTGTCAGGACAAGGGAAGCCGAGAAGGTTGGAGAGAGTGAGAGATAGAGAGATATAGAGGTGAAAACAAGTGGGAAACCAAAAGGAAGCTGACACAGATTGGATGGTTTAAAGGGGGTGGGGGGTGTAACTGTCACCATGGCAACAACTGACCTTTAAAGGTGAAGCAAAGTTGGGCAAAGTTGTCTCTCTTTCTCACTTAAAGGGGAGTGACATTTAATAGTCCCCACAGGTCAAAGGAGGGTAACAAACACCAAATAAAGGCTGCCAGTTGATTAAATAAGGGACCACTATATCATCAAGATCTCCTAGGCTTTGGGCAGTGAGCCTATCTTTAGGAAGCAGGGTCATATCTTCAAGGACTATGCTATAGGGAAGGTCCTGTAATGCATGTTAGCAGCATCCAGTGATCCTTTCAGACTTACGAGTCATCTGACATTCCGCTTGGGATTCTAGCTGGTGGACTTTTTGTTTTACAGTTTGACTTCTCATGCATAAAAGTTACTACAGACGTAAAAGGTTGGAGACAGGTGGGCCAATCACCCCAACCCCAATTAACTACTCCTTCAGTACCAGTAAACCTGGCACGATAAAGATCAGTCCTCCCAATACCATCCATCTTTATTGCTCCCATCTATATATCCCTCTCTATCCCTGTCTTTCTCCATTTCGCTGGACTCTCCGTCTTCTGTCCGTTAATTAAGCAGCACTGCATTCATCTCTAGCATGCCATTGGCCACTGGAACAGATATGGTTCCCTTGAGTTTTAAATGATTCAAACATTTGCCCTTCAATGTTCCTGTGGTGGAGTGAGTGTGTATGTGTGTGTGAGGGGATTAGACCCTCGCCTCCATCTGCCTCAGCCCACACGCTCCTCTATAGAAACTCTAGCTCCTCTCTCATGGAAATTTCCACCTCTATTTCAATCACTTCTTTTCCTGACTCATTTGCTCCAAATGTGTTTCACTTAGTCGATCAGACAAATGACTCAGCACTTTTACACATTCTCCATCACGATTTCAAAATGGTGCCACGAAGATGAAAAGAGTGAGAGAGAAACATTCTACACATTACACGAAGCAATCAGCACAAACCAAAATAAGTTTACACTATTCGGCTATGGTGTAGCTGTTGTGACACACATCACGTAAGCAAGAGGTGAGGAGGAAGGGGTTGAGAGAGTGAGGGCCAGAAAAACTGGAGCAGCTGTAACCTTGTGCCCCCGTTAGCTCCCAGTTGTAAATGCCCTCTAACTGAAGAGGAGCCGAGCAGGCCAGCGGTACATACAGTAAATACATTAATTACACACTCAATGTGGCTCCGAGCACCACTGTGGCAGCCGTCGAGTTGAGTGGGGGGCGGTACGCAGAAGACTCTCTGGGGAGCATTGTCCACAATCCCCTTAGCTAATTACAGATGCTGCAAGGGTCCATTTCCCATCACCTTTATGCTTTCACGCCTTTTATTTCGAGCATAATCTCTTAGTAGATATTTCTTACATCCCATAATGAGCCAGTTATTACTTTAGACAACAAAGGGGGCGATGGGAAGGAGGGAGGGAAAGGTTGTTAACAACTCAAACTGTTACGGTATTACGACCCTGCCAAAATCAAATAACTTGTCAAGTTGGCTGTCAGTCTGTAGCGCAACCTTCCCCGGAGGTAGACTGGGCGGTACAACAGCTGAGCAACTGCATCTAATAAATACATAAATAAACGCATACATAAATAGTTCATCAGACTAGGCAGAGACATCTGAGACAGTACCTGAGGCAGCAGAGAGGGGCAAACAGTCTACTCCACTCGCCGAGGAGATGCCTGCATCCAATGATTGATCAGGAGAAGCAAGAAGCAACAGACCCAGATTATAAAAGGAAGAGGGGATATAGACTGTCAGTCAAGGCAGAAATGACCCTCTGTGCCGGGGCCAGACTGTAGGCCCACGCCTGGGTAACTTCTGTGCATCTGGTTCACATGGATCCTGCAGAATAGGGCAGCTTATATAAGCTCCATTAAGCGCCTATCTAAACAGGATAGTTTGCCCTAAAACTAAAATTAAGTCATATATTACTCAAAGTTTTTTTTTTTTTATGTCCTGCTTGCGCTCCTCCATATAATGGCAGTGAATAGCGACCAGCGTCAGCTTTTCAAAATAGAAGCTAACGTATCGCAGAATGATCCCAAGCGACACGTGTCGTATATTCCAAGTGTTCTGAGTGTATACAACATGAAATTGAATGCATTATTTAACGAAAATCCTGACCTTGGCAGCCTTGGTAATCCTGACACGTGTTGCATAAAGATAATTCAATGATACTTTTGCATCTTTAAAAAAAAAAAGCTTGTTGCTGGTCTTTATTTACTTCCATGTTATGGAAGTTACAAATTACTGAAGAGAAATGAGCGAATTGAACTAATATATGATCTGGATTCACTCCTAATACAAACCCGTACATGCACCGTTCCCAACGACTTTTAAGAAAGGGCGAGTAAGTGGGAGTCAGAAGTGAAAGGGGAGATGGAGGTTTAGGTGGCTCTGCACATGGACAATGTGAAATATTTCCTGTTATCAAGTTCACTGGTCAGGGACAAGCATGGATTCCTGTATTGGGAAGATAAGTGGCTCTGATAAAGTAAGTTAGCATTGATTAATCCATGAAAACGTAGAACTGCAGAGTTGGGAGTTAATGAGCAGGGTTTTCAATTGCCCCTTAACACGTGCACACACACACACACACACCAAAGCTCCCCCATTCTTACCAAAGCACAGGGATGCCAGCACTTGCTTCTATGTTATTTTGGTGTGTTGCTGTCGATCGATGAATCTGACATTTGTTAGCACAGAAGATTCATAATGCAATTGGACCTTAACAGTCCTATTGGACACCTCATGTACATCTGCACAAGAACAAAAAGGTCAGGACTAATATGAGACCTGGATATTTATCTACAAATGCATAAAAGAACAAAGAGCTTGGAGGGGCGATGAAACCCTTGATGAGCACAGGCAGCAATGGATGCTGGCAAATCTTTTCGACACTCTGGGGTCGGTCGTTTGCTCTCTGTTGGCAAACTAGTAGCAGCAATGCAGGGGGCCAAGCATGAGATGGAATACATGAACTGTGGAAGCAGTCAAGCTCAGGAGCTTGTGTTAACAACAAATGAGGCGGGAAACTGAATTAAGGTACATGGGGGGAAAAAGGTTACTGTTTGTTCCTAAAAATACGATGATGATGATGATGACGACAAGACCTTCTCGGTTCAGAATTTTCTACTTGGTTGTGTTACTACTGTGGAATTGCAACTCTTAATGGAAAGGTTCTAAAACATAGTGGGTTTAATGCTACATGTTTCTAGCACAGTTAATGCGACAAGCAGACTTCTGTACTGTTCTCACATTTAGTACAGCCATGAAACAGACTAGGCCACAGCTGAGTCCCCGGCAAAAAAGACAGTGAGATTTCTTGAAATCCTTTTCAGTACAACATCTTCCATGCACATTTTCACACCCACCTTAGGTTTAATGGCATTGTGTTGTCATGGTAAATGGACTGCATTTATATAGCGCTTTCATAGACCCAATGGCCACCAAAGCGCTTTACATATTGCCTCTCATTCACCCATTCACTCACACATTCATACACCGACGGCGGTGTTCAGCCATACAAGGCGCCATCCAACTCGTCGGGAGCAGCTGGGGTTAGGTGTCTTGCTCATGGACACCTCAACACTTGGTCAGGTGGAACCGGGGATTGAACCACCAACCTTTCGGTTTGTAGACAATCTACATGAACCACTGAGCCACTGCCGCCCCATGGCAAAAAGAGTTTTAAATTATACATAACTTTACACATAAAAGGTTAAAGGCATTATTGTCCACACTAAATCTATCTGAATGTTTTGGAGGGAAACTAGAACTAGTGTAACCGGTCTTACTCGACCTGTTACAAGCAGGATTAGAACCGTTGTCTCCGACATTGGAGGCAGGCGCACTAACAAGAACACTTAAGACCGCAGTCTCTAGCGTCAGTTGCTAGAGCGCCTCTTGAGATCAGGGGAATGAGGTTTATCCGCACAGCTCTTACTAGCTTGCTTCTGTTACACTCATTCCCCTGAACCTCACTCCCATACGGGTCACGGCACCAACGTAACAGGTCCTACTCGACCCCCTCAAAGCGGGATTCAAACCAGTGTCTCCTGCCTGGGAGGGAGGCACGTTAACAAGAACACTGAAGACCGCAGTCTCTAGCGTCAGTCGCTAGAGCACCTCTTGAGATCAGGAGAGTGAGGTTTATTCACACTTTTACTAGCTGTTCTTTACTTTACTTTACTTCTGTTACACTCGCGCTCCACATTCACTTTTTTGTATAAGACAGAATGTGCTGCAGCATGCTTGCTAGTATTAGCACTTCATTATCCAACGAGCAAGGGCAGGGAAAGTTAATCTCAGCATTGGAAAGGCTCCATCTGACTAAAAAAAAAAATCACAAGCCCTTAAGTCAGGCGCAACACTGCTAAGTCTCCCCGTGTCACTCGTGGGGGGCTTTTTCTACAGCTAATTTCCTAATTCCCCCTTGGCTTTCCTTAGAGTGTAAATCAAATGAGATTCAAGACCCTGCTCTCACCCCTTCTTTCCTCTCTTCTTCCTCTTCCTCATCTCTCCATACAGACATTTGTTTTAATGCCTTTTTCCAGGAGGGGCCCCCGTTATTCCGAGAAAAAGACGGCACTACAAAAAAAGCCCCCCTCCCATGACAGCGAGTGTAAATCAGCGCCCGCTGAGCAATCTAATAGCGCTGCATGGACCTTATATACCGCAGGGCTCCACCAGTCATGCATGGCTGTTATGCATGTGTGCAGACGTGATCTTTTGAAAAAGAAAAGTCCTATATTGTCTAAAAGTAACTCCCTCTTTGTTTATCTCATGTAAAGTTGATGAAGGGCAATGAGCAAAAGCCCATAAGAGCAAACCCATTGCCCGAGAAGTCGTAAAAAAAAGTCCAGTCTGGCTTCTAAATGGCCTTGGTCATTATCTCTCATGAAAAAGCTTCAGTTTATCCATTCCAACAGGGTTTTAGGGTAGTTTCCTGCTTTGGTTGACGGTGACGATGTGGCACAATCAGCAGGCTGGCAGGGTGAGGGGTGGGCAGGGGAGGGGCGAGGATTGGGCTCTCAGTATGTGGCCCCTCAATCCGTCAGACTGCCATCCAACCGGCTCGTCACATCAGGGTGTGTTGGAGATATGCCATCGGCACGCTGCGAGGCTCCGAGCCTTGGAAAGAGATCGAGAGATTTCTCCGCACAGCCCGGGAGCCTCAGATAGCGGAATGGCGGACAAGCATGAAAGCCCTTGAATGGGAGTTATTTGCTTTGTCAAACTCATTCCGACTGTGTGCGTCAATGTTTCTTCTGCTACTGCTTTGTGTGAGTGTCTCTTTTGACATGGCCTTTTATTGTTACGTGACTTCAGCTATAAAAGCACACACGCCATATTTGATTGCATTATGAATCTCATTTACTAATGGTTAAGCATATTAAAATTTTGTAGGCACATTCCATTCTGGTAACAGCGCATGTAGGGCGACTGCTTTCAGACTACAGGCCATAATGGCTTTCTATAAGATTTGATAAAATGTGAAATTAAACTAGTTTGGTTACAAATTATATATCTACATGTACAAATTTTATTTGTATGATTTTACGAGCCGGTTGGATGGCAGCCCAAATATCTTTCAAGCTCCCAGGCTGCTGATATTGTGCAACATAGTCTCCGTCAACCAAAGCAGAGAACTTCCTAAAAAGCCTGTTATAAAAATGAAATTAAATTAAAAAAAACTTAAATTAAAGTATGATATTACATACATATACTATATAATTCAATACAAATTACAAGCCTAAAACAAACAAAGCTAAATTAGGCTAAATCAAACAAAACAAAAAGTATGAAAAATAGATATTCATATTGACATTGATATTTGCTAAAGACTATTTAACAGTATTATTAAATTATTAGTGTTTTTAAAGATTAACTAGGTGAGTGTAAGGTAATATAAATGTAACAATTGGGGAAATTAGCATGCCAAATTAAATATCCAATACCTACCAATACCAAGAAAATAAATTTAAAAAATCTGCCAATATGGATCATTTATATTGTGCATCCTGACAACACAGTATAGTTGACAAATTAATAAAAAAAAAAACACTTTTTTATTATGACAGATTTTTGCAAATATTAAATGCAATCTAATTTACATTAATATGTGCATAGGATTTAACAGATAGGTACACTATGATCAGATTGATATGCAAGTAAGTTTTAGCATTTCATAAAACATTTAGTTTTGCCTTCATAAGCTCATCTCCACGCTGTTATTTAAGTCACGGCAGGAGAGCGTGTGTAGATAGTAGCGCGTAAGGGTGAAAGTGCTTCCTATGGAGCAGAGCTTTACTGAGATGCCCATGATTTATAAACCCTTATATGTGACTCATAGTCCTACTACTGACTCACCCTGGAGCGAGGTAGGGTGTGTGTGCATATGTGTGTGTGTGTGCACGTGCATGCGTCACGCATGTGTGCGTATCTGCGGGAGATCCTCGGCCTTCAGTTCATCAGCTGAAATGACAGCGAGGGTCAGTGCTGATGCTGAAACATACTAGCAGGCCTCTGGCTTCGAGCACTTCCCCTCTGGCAGGGGGTCATCACTGTCACTCCCTCTCTGACTCAATGACCAACACACACACACACACACACACACAAAAACATATATCCCAAGCAGGGCTGGCCGATACATTAAATATTCAAGATATATTCACGGTGGAATGCCTGATGTAAAATTAAGCAACTTTGTGAATGCGGCAATGATTTATTCATACACTTAGTCAGTAAATATGTCAATAGATTACATTCACAATGTACTGAGACAAGTGAACATCAAGTCAGAGATGTTTGAAAACCATCTCTAATATTGGTACGGTTATGTTGTCCATCCATAATACAGTATACTGTATATGACAATTATTTCATGAATCAGTTCGAATGAATCCGCTATCAGCTTCAACTAATCATTTCAAAACACTGATTCAGTGATTTGTTTGCATTATCACTACAAAATGCAAACGCACACACACACACACACACAAACACACACACACACATACATACATATATATACACATATATATACAATACATATATATATATATATATATATATATATATATATATATATATATATAAACAGAGACTTTTATGTTAGATGCCATTAATCGCGATTAATCGATTTTACAGTCCTAATTTTAATATATAAATATCACAATTTCAGCTATCCTGCATACAGGCTTGCACCCTAACATTAATGCACAAACCTTAACACACTTCCATAAACGCCTGCAGGCAGCTTGCCCTAAAATTAGTCACCCACAGACACATCTCGAACGCATCCATATGATCTATAAATCACTCAAGAACCTTGTGACCTTGTTCTGCAGGATCACCAATCGCTCCAATACCAGCAGAGTTTCTTGTCCTAAAAAGCACAAACCCTAGTCCTCATCAGTATGGACGAGAAAGGATGTGCGCACTGGACGATTAACGCACAATTATCAGGGTGATATTTTATCCGAACGGCACCGGCTGCCATAGACCCCGAGTCGTTTGGCACCGTTTCAGCCTGGCTGCCACCAAGAGGGAGTTTTATATCATTTTACCAAGTCTTCAATTAATGATTTTGGGAGGAGAGAGAAGATTGGGTGAGGGGAGGGAGGTGTAAAAAAAAAAAGAAAAGAAAGAAAGAAAAAAACTTTGCTCGCGTAAACTCGCAAAAGCCAGCAGCCGCCATCCTCGGCTTTGTGTGTAATTAAATTCAATAAATAAGCAAAGGTGAAGAAATAAATCAAGTGGAAACTGATGAACAACAGGAGATTAAATGCCATTGAGGCGTGCAAACAAATATTTCAATACCGTTTTTAATAGAGGACACGCACACACATGCGCGCACACATTCCGCCCTCTCGCCACAGCTGTTGAGCACTGCAGCAATGCACATTCACCCAAAATAATAATCACCATCATCATCATCCACAGCACCAGAGGCACAACACACACACAGTCAGCCTTCCATAGTGAGTGCGTCATCTCTTCCAAAGGAAGAACACAAGTCTTTATTAATGACTATCGAAGTTGCAATTAACACTGAATAATACATGAACTACAGCTGTGCAAAGCTGAATAAAGTTGGTAATTAGGTGCTAAAGGGGAGGGGGAGATGGCTCCAGTGAATATTAATGAGCTCATTAAAAGCAACAGGAACTAGTAAACTGAAGTAAGGACCGTCCACTTGCACCGTCCATAAAGTAGAGACTCTTTCTAGGTTTATACTGTGGCTGGATTCACGAAAATCGTGAAACCTTAGAGTTTGTAAGATTGTAAAATTTTTGCAAAATTCTGAAGTAGTTCATAGTTTGATTTATACTGTTTAATGTTAATGATCACGTTATTTTACATAAGTATCTGCTTGCATATGATATCACTCGTTTCTGCTTCTTTTTCACCTGTGTTTTGATCAGGAGATTCAGTACTCTTTCAGAAGATGTGTAATAGCGCCCCCTACTATATAAAAGTAAAAATACGGAAAGCCGGAAATTTCCCTCAATGGTGGGGAAAGAGATAAAGTCAACATGACATGATTTTTTATTATGCAGTTCTCATGTGCGCTGAATATTAACATGAAGCGGTGCTTCATTTTATCTGCCACAATTCACAATTTAAACAGCATGCAAAGTTAGCAGAAAAATCATTTCAGGTGATGAATCATGCACAAAAAGACTAGGAATAGTTAACAGCTCACTGGAGACAAATATTATCAGTAACGACTTCAATTATGGTGTTTATCTCACAAAACCACTGCACGGTTTCAAAAGACTTGTAATATAAAAGACAAGCCATTCAAATCAGTTTGCTGAAACATTTATTGTACTTTTAAGTATGTTTTGTAGCCTGAAAGTTTTAGTTTCCCCCTCACTTTAATTTCCACAAAAGAAAAAGTCATATAAGGTTTAACTGAAATGACACGAGGGTGAGGAAATGATGACAGAATTTATATTTTTAGGTGAGCTATCCCTTTATGAAAATGAATAGGGTACATTTTGAATTCATGTTGTCTTCAAGTAAACCTAAAAAATAATTCTTAAACACCAAATTTGGCTGAACTTTAGTTTTGGATCTGAGCTGAGAATCTATCAAAGATTGGCACTTTGAATGTGGGAGTCTTTATTCATGTCAACCTGTGGTGGGTTCTTACTGAATAATCTTTTGACACACATAAATTTCTTCTAAGGGTCAGCTTTTGCTGTCCTGTTTCTTTCATAAAGCACTTCTCCTACACGTGTGTACCATTTAAGCGTTCCTAGTGAAAGGTTTTCAGAGAGAAATACAAGTTAATAAAAGGTAATAGTGGGCTTCTGAAGGTACTCCATTCAAGGCTTGATGATTTGTGGTGCCCTTATAAACTGCAAAGGTTTTTGGTTACTTGTGTAAGATGGACCTCGTATAACTTTTATCATTTTCTTAAGGTCACCATAACAGCCCTACTAAAAGTATAAACAGCCTGTAAATGACTAGCTGAAGTGTATAATTTCACCATTGGAATTTCAAACTGGTTTCTCAAATCTGCCACTGGTTGGTAAAAAAAAAAGCCCCGCCCCCAAACTCAAACTATTGGCTGAACCACTGTTGCAGAGTAATTGGTCATTATAACAGTATAATAAGTATGAATAATAAATAATTACAAAAAAGGTTAGTTGTAGCTGAAGTGTGTGATTTCACTGAATGGAACTGAAACAAATAATGACCGTTTTCAAACAGGTTTCCCAAACTCCGCCGTTCTTCTTCTGGTTGGTCAAAAAAAGAAAGTTTCGCCCCCAAAAGCAAGTCTGAGTGACTGTTGCGGTGTCAGGCTGGTCGGAAAACAGAAACAATAATTTTGATCATTTTGAGTCACTTTGATACACATAGGATCGGAGGAAGTGTTAAAATATTCATGCTTTCAGTCTTAAAAGTCTTCATAAAATGAAAATCCACCCTATCTATTTTATAAATGCATGTTATTGATCTTACGGCTCACATTCAGATCTGCCTCCATCCAATCAACTGTCGATGGATTGAACCAAGTTCCCAAAATAAATTTTTTTTCTTTTTCAATAATTAATATCACTCGGATGTACGTCACAATATAGTTAAAAAGTTTTGTCGCTACTTCCATTACATTAACCCTCTGGGGACCAAGCTCTTTTTGGTCCGTTTTCTCTATTTTTACATTTGGGCTTATAAACTATATGTAATGGAGATGGAACACTATGTGTTTGGTATCTATGGATTCAGAAGAACCTAAGCTAACATAAGCACACATGTAATATGTTTATAAAGGAAGTATGAGTGAAAATGTACAGTAAACTAGAGAATTTCTAAAAGGGAAATTCGATTTTTGTTATTTATTTCTGAAAATCACACAACAATAGTGAACAGTTTTTGAACAAAAAATATATTTGTCAAAGCCTTTGCTTGACAGACATGTGTAATTGTTAAATAAAATGTGTAAAAAACAATGAAAAATGTAACTTTATTTACAAATAGTCCCAGGCGTTTTTCTTAGGAATGCTTAGAATTTTCTAAGCAATGCTTTTTCCTCATCACCCTCGAGAAATTGTTCCAGAGCTTGTTCCACCGTAAATCGTTTACTGCTTGCCATCATAAAAGAGCTAAAACAATAAATAATGCTATAATTGTATGTGTGTATATATATATATATATATATATATATATATATATATATATATATATTATATATATATAAAGCCTTGTTTATACTCGACCCGTCCGTTCGCTTTCTGTCGTCTCTGCCACTCAACGCTGTTTGCGTAATAGTATATAGTACCACCCCTTGCAAGGCTGAGTCCTCCGATTTGCTAGAATACGTCATGGTAACCTTCCTCTGATTGGGTATTCCTGCATCGGCAATTTTTCCATTGGTTGTTGCTTGTGAATCTGTCAAACAACATTGATTTCATTGGCCTTTGAAAGGTCAATTGTGCATACAAGCCGGGTAAGTTTAAGTTTTCAGCGGAATCTGAGAAAGACGGCAAAAAGACTGCACCTCTCTATCATTAATAGTTTTTAAGATAATTACACATTTGTAAAAGTATTCCATTTTGGGCGGTACCGCCCAATCCGTCCACAGAGGGTTAAGACTTGAACATTTTATTGGCATGTTATTTCAAAGAAAAAAGTTTGTTTTCAAAATCAAAATACAACTTGCTTATTGCCTCTGTTCCCAGACTTCCCACCGATGTAACTATTGGATAAATGTTAAACAATAGGTAAATAGCATTATAATACGGTACATAACACCCAACAATTTCCAATTTCACTCTGAAATACATCAAATTAAGTCAATTAAATTAGTTGTAAACAACACTTCACGAGTTTGAACATCAAATCTTTTTTGTACACTTCATCTTCAAGTGAGTTTTGACTACTTAACATGAGCGACACAAAGGCAGCGGCTTTACTCAGGCTACCACTTTAGGTTAAAAGTTATTTACTCTTACTCCGACTACAGGCTGCTCATTGCAGACCTCTACAATAAAAATTCCCCTCACATGCAAAAGTTCCAAAGCGCAACTGCGCTGAGGTCTTCCTCAGCAACAAACTCGGACTCTGGCACTCTTGAGTGCGGTCATTGCAAAAACTTCCCGTTCATTTATTACTTTCTATTGCTTCCGATAGACTCCGCCAAGGCCTGGGATTGAAACTGCAAGGACGAAATCACTTTCCCTTGGCCCTCGGCTCCCGGTGGAGAACACAGATCCCTTGCTCCCCTCCTTCTCCCCACTTTCTTTCTCTCCACTCTCAGAACAGCTGCTCTCTCCATATTATCTATCCCCCTTCGTTTGCCTGCCCTTTTCTTCTAATCCTCACTTCCGCATGTTATAAGTCTCCCTTAGACTCTCCACCCGCTTTGGGGGCTATACAGAGTTGTTGTTTTGCTGCTGGCTGGCATTTGTCAATTGTTCAACTAAGTTTTCAACTCCCTTGATACAATAAGATGGATTTTGACTTAGCGTGCCAGTTTGTTCAAAAGGAGGCTGAAGGCCGCATCAAGAGTTTGGACTGGTAATTGGCTTGTCCTTTAAATTATGCCACTTTAAATTGGATTATTCCCAGCATCAAACGCTTAAATGACAAAATACACAATGAACAAAATGAAAAACAGGGAATATAAAATTAAAATCTGATAGAAAATATTAACAAAAACTGTAATAGTATATTATTGATATGAAGGGTTTTGTTCACACTTGGCATGTTTGGTTCAATTGAAACGAACCCTGGTGCGATCGCTCTGTTAGTGCGGTACTGCCGTTCATTTGAATAAGCCTGGACCATCACCGGGATTTTGCCAAGACAGACATGTTCCTGGATCAACATATTTTGTTGATCCTGGAATAACATTCCTGTCCAAAAATGTAGTCCTTACCCTATCCCTACCCCTAAACCTAACCATAAATTTTCCCTAAAATCAGAGGGAAATGATAGGTGAATAACACTGATGTTGAAGCACCTTACCCTGGTTCTAAGCCTAAACTTGACATAAACTCTTAAGTTGTCCCTCAAATCTGATTGGTTGATCTGAAAGTTGTTCCAGGATCAACAAAGATGTTGATCCAGGAACATGTGGTACTTGGTGAAATCACGTTCACCAAATGACGGTCGCTGCCATCAGAACCCTGGTGTGCACCAAACAAGTGGACCGATGCCATGGAAACAATGGGTCTCGATAATCTTCCAAACAAACTCTGGTGTCAAATGAAATATGAACACAAAACAAACCAAAAACAGAAAGATGAGACCCTAAAAAGGACAGAATGCTCACGCTTACCGCGATTTTTCTCGTCATAGTCGCGATGTTGCCCATCACAGTTCGGTACAGGTGTCAAAACCGCGTCTCCTCACAGCAGATCTTTGTTTGTGTGTGTGACGGAGGGACACATACAGCGAGCGCATTTATCCCAAAACACAATTGTTTTGGATTCCGTCGCGAAATATATATGTAATAAAAGCAGACCAATCAGGTTGTAAACATATCCGTATGTCTTTAAGTTCGGTGTTAAAATGCCAACGTGAGCGCTAAGCAGATCAAGACTAAATGGGTTTTTTTTGTTGGTCCGGACCAAACGTACCAAGCGAACTGAACTACAAGTGTGAACACAACCAAAAATAACACTGATTCGGTTCTTATTTACTCATACTCAAACTGTATAAAAAAGGAAGTAAAGTCAAGTCAAAGCAACAGAGAACGTGCCACAAAAGCTCCAGCTTGCACCAACCTCCCACTTATTGCATTAATGAAGTGCACTCTGACCTCTAACACAATGGCCCAGAGGCTGGTAGTCTATCAGCTTTTATTGGACTCTGGTAAATCATGTCTTGCACTGGGCCCTTTGCTGATCTAAA
Source organism: Chrosomus eos (assembly GCA_036326025.1). Lineage (NCBI taxonomy): Eukaryota > Metazoa > Chordata > Actinopteri > Cypriniformes > Leuciscidae > Chrosomus > Chrosomus eos. Next base: position 19,557,168 of record CM070838.1, read on the forward strand.
TCATTGTAATGAAATGCATGATGTCAATGCGCTGGCCAGAGCTAGGTATGAAGTAGCTAAAATAATGCTATATCGATTTGAAAGCACAGAAAACATTTGTGTCTTCAAAGCAAGAATTTAAAAGTGTGACAAACTGTCAATATACTGTACTGATTTACAGTACAAGAAATACATCTTTTAGTAGAGTTTTTTTTTTCTTTTAAACAGTCAGTCGCTATTTAGTTCCATCACATGAAAGCATTGAATGTAAAAGTAAAGTCAACTGAAGTTAAATGAAAAAGTCTGGAGTCCTGTTCAGCTAATTTGCATTCTGCTCAATGCAAACCACTGTAAATTTTCAGTTGGGTCATTCCGTGTCAAACCAACCAAAGTATTAAATGCCATGGATGAATATTTACTGCGTAATCCACTTTTTTGTGGAGGAGGGGTCAAAATGAAATTTTTCGCCTGAGATTTGGACTATCATTGTTGTATTTTATTTTTACAAATAGATATTGAGGCCTATTAATAAAATCTGTTGACTTAAAGGAGTAGTTCACTTTTAAAAAAACTTTTGCTGATAATTTACTCACCCCCATGTCATCCAAGATGTCCATGTCTTTCTTTCTTCAGTCGAAAAGAAATAAAGGTTTTTGATGAAAACATTCCAGGTTTTCTCTCATATAATGGACTTCATTGGGAACCAAACGGTTCAAGGTCCAAATGACAGTTTCAGTGCAGCTTCAAAGGGCTTTAAACGACTCCAGGCGTGTGTTCATGTTCTCGAAAAAAGATTTGTTAATTTTGATGAACGAGTTCGAACAGGAGAGTCACGAACGCTCATCACAGAACAGAGCAAGGCGAGCATTTCTGCTTAAAAAACTTAAACTTTGTTATTTTATTTTTTAAATGAGCGATGGTTTCCTAGATAAGACCCTTATTCATCTCTGATATCGCCATTTGAATCTGCACTGAAACTGTCTTTTGGACCTTGAACCGTTTGGCTCCGATTAAGTCCATTATATGGAGGAAAATCCTGGAATGTTTTCATCAAAAACCTTAATTTCTTTTCAACTGAAGAAAGAAAGACGTGGACATCTTGGATGACATGGGGGTGAGTAAATTATCAGCAAAAGTTTTTTTAAAAGTGAACTACTCCTTTAAGCAATCCTTGTAGCATTATATGCCAATGCAGTTGTGTTCTGTCTTCTGGTTTGTATTTCCACAGTATGAAGGTAAGTGGCCCTATTTTAACCATCTAAATGCATGGTCTAAAGCGCACGGTGCAAGTGCACTTATGTCTGAATCCACTAGTTTTTTTGTCTCTATTCTCTTAATGAGTAATGGGTGTGTTTTGGGCGTAACGTGCAATATACAGTACCAATCAGAGTCTCATCTCCCATTCCCTTTAAAAGCCAGTCGCGCCATGGCGGATTCGCTATTTACAAGCGCAAAAAACTGAACGCTTCTTTAGTGACAAAATTTCAGTTTCCTAAAAATAGCATCGTGCCAACAATGCACCTGAAACACCACAAGCATGGGTGAACAGATGGGTGCAAATAGATTTGCTATTTAAACAACATGGAGGGGACGTGAAAATGATAACTGCGTCGGGCTGAAACTAGAAAACACACTTGCGTCATTGCACCGGGTATATGATAGGCCACAAGGAATGAACCGCTTGTTTTAAAATCTTCCTGGTCCACTGACATTTATTATGACATCCGCTTCAAACATTACAAAACGAATCATAACATTCATTAACTCTACAATATGTAACTCTACACTTCACCAGCTAATGCTCTTCGACAGCGATGCCACAGAAATATACAGATTTACCGCAAGTTCAAACGCAAAATTATAAAGATTCTTTTTAGTGTGAAATTACTTTCCAACAGGGCCTCATTTACATTCCTTCACTCTCAGTCTCTGTGAAGCTCTCTATGGGCTCTGATCACTAATCAATACAAGTGTCACATTGTGGCGGTCCTTCGCCTCTAGCAGCAGTTGACGCTTCAGAGCTTCATTATGTAAAATCCATTAAACGCCTTGGTTTCAGCAATACGGCCTCCAAAGAACACGCTTCTCAAGAAGGCCTTATATCATGATGGAATAAAAACTTAGCTTATCCAATTTATTAAGCTGCCACGACCAGCAACATCTGGAAATGCTGTGAACCAACACAACATATCTTGTTTGGTTTTGACTTGGCTTAATAACCCTGATCAGTTTGGGCATCAGTCATGGTGGGTTTTTCAGGCTCATCCAAGGCTTTTCCCACAGGGAGTTGTTCACCTGCTTACAGGGTTTTCCCGCTGCTGCATCATGGTTCTAATTTGCCTGATTAGCTCAAACAAACTTCACGCTTCTTCATATGCTCCGCGATTTATCATGGTCAATCTGCATGTCATGTAGTTTACGGGGGTAATCCAATACGAAGAATGTAAGGGAATTGCTCCATACACTGCACATCAACGAGAAACAAGATATATCTGTGATAGTGGAGTCATTCGCCTCAAAAGACGAGTGAAGTAATCATTTGATCATCTCCACGGAAAATGGAGCCCTTTACTCAAACTCTTTACATTTTTATCTTTAAAGGAATATTCCAGGTTAAAGGGTGATAATAAAATAAAATGTACTTTTTTTGTTTACTAAAAAATAAATCTAAAAAAATTAAAATAAATTATTAATAATAAAAAAGAATAACTCATGTGTTGTAAAAGAGTCCACTTATTTTTAACAATTAAAAAAAATATATAGTAGATTTTTTTACAACTGTTTTCACAAAAGTATAAATGTGAGTCATTAATAATAATATTTTGTAAAAAAATATATATTAAACATAACAAGTATTATTATTGACTCAGTTTGTAAAAACAGTTGTAAAACAATCTACTTTTTTTACAAATAAAAAAATAATATAAATATAAATAAATAATATAAAAATAAATAAATAAATAAAAACAACAATAACAATTATTATAATACGTATTGTAATTATAACTAGTATTATTATTATTATTATTATGAATAATAACAATTATGATTTTTTGTAAAGAAAAATTTGTTCAAGTTTACACTTGAAAAAGTTTGTAAAAACAGTTGTAAAACAGTCAACTTAATGTTTTAACAATTATTAAATAATAATAATAATATAATAATGTCTCAGTTTGCAAAAAAGTAAACTTTTAAAAAATATATATAATTATAACAATATAATAGAAGGCAAAAAAGAATTACCGTAATAATTATAATAAAAAAATAGTATTCTCAGTTTGTTTTTACATCCACATAATAATAATAACAACAACAAGAATTGTGACTGTTTGTAAAAAAAAAACGAATATAATTATTATTATTACAACTCAGTTTGTAGTAAAAACAATTGTAAAAAGTAAACTTTATTTTTAAACAATTATATAATAATAATGGTAAATAAAGTTTTCAACTTTTATTATAATTTTCTATTATAACACAACTGTTGCATTTAAATCTGGAGGATTCCTATAAAAAAGATGAATACAAATGTCATTGAGCAAAATGTTTAAATGTGACTAAATAATGATAGAAAGAATAGACGGGCTGTATTATTACATTTACATTTACATTTAGTCATTTAGCAGACGCTTTTATCCAAAGCGACTTACAACTGAGGACAAAACCAAGCGAGTCATCGTGAAAAGGCAAAAAACAACGCAAGAAGTGCTCAAAGTACAAAGTTCACACATAGCTCGGAGTAGTATAAGCCAAGCAAGGGAGGATTTAAGGGAAGGGGAAGGGTTTTTTTTTTTATGTTAAGTGCTCCCTGAATAGATGAGTTTTCAGTTGTCTTTTGAATGCTGTCAGGGATTCTGCATTCCGAATGAGGCTGGGCAGATCATTCCACCAGCATGGAACTGTGAATGAGAAAGTTCTGGAGAGTGATTTTGTGGCTCGCTGTGATGGTACCACGAGCCGCCGCTCATTGACCGATCGTAGGCTTCTGGTAGGGATGTAGACTTGTAATAGCGAGTGAAAGTAGGAGGGAGCTGAACCTGTGGTCAATCTGTAAGCAAGCGTCAACACCTTGAACTTAATGCGAGCAGCGAGTGGTAGCCAGTGCAGAGAGATGAACAGAGGAGTGACGTGGGCCCTTTTGGGCTCGTTGAAGACAAGACGAGCTGCAGCATTCTGGATCATTTGTAGAGGTTTAGTTGCACATGATGGAAGTCCAGCAATAAGAGCATTGCAGTAATCAAGCCTAGAAATGACCAGGGCCTGGACGAGAAGTTGTGTTGCATGCTCAGTTAGAAAAGGCCTGATTTTCCTGATGTTGTGCATAGCAAACCTGCATGATCGAGCTGTCTTTGTAATGTGGTCGGTGAAGGTCAGCTGATCATCAAAGATTACTCCAAGATTTCTGACTGACCTTGATGGGGTGATTGAGGAAGAGTCTAGCTGGATAGTGAAGTCGTGTTGTAGAGACGGATTGGCAGGGAGGACGAGAAGCTCAGTCTTTGCCAGGTTGAGCTGCAGGTGATGTTCCTTCATCCATGCCGAGATGTCCGCCAGACAGCTTGAGATCCGTGCCGTTACTGTGGGATCATCTGGTTGAAATGAGAGGTAGAGCTGGGTGTCATCAGCATAGCAATGGTAAGAGAAACCATGTGCCTGTATGATGGGTCCCAATGATGTGGTGTAGATAGAGAAGAGGAGCGGTCCAAGAACTGAACCCTGAGGAACCCCTGTGGTCAGTTGATGTGCTTTGGATACCTCGCCTCTCCATGTGACCCTGAAGGACCTACCTGTGAGATAGGACTCAAACCAGTGGAGGGCAGTTCCAGTGATGCCCAGTGATGAGAGGGCGGACAAGAGGATTTGATGATTCACAGTGTCGAAGGCAGCAGACAGGTCCAGGAGAATGAGAACTGATGATTTGGAAGCAGCTTTTGCGATCCGCAGGGCTTCTGTGACCGACAGTAATGCAGTCTCGGTAGAATGTCCTTTCTTGAAGCCAGATTGGTTGACATCCAGCTGGCTGTTCAGAGACAGGAAGGATGATACTTGGTTAAAAGCAACTCGTTCAAGTATTTTCGCAATGAATGGTAGGAGAGAGACAGGTCTGTAATTCTCTAGAAGTGATGTGTTTGATGTTGGTTTTTTAAGCAGTGGAGTTACCCGAGCCTGCTTAAATGCTGTAGGGAAAATGCCAGTGTGGAGGGATGAGTTTATAATGTGTGTAAGAGCTGGTAGAAGTGTGGGAGAGATGGCTTGTAGAAGGTGTGAGGGGATGGGATCAAGAGGGCAGGTGGTAGGATGACTGGAGAGGAGAAGTTTGGATACTTCTTCCTCGGTTAGTGGAGAGAAGGAGGAGAGAAGGTTATTGGCTGTGGGAGAGGTTAGTCTGGGTTCCTGTGTGTGTGAATCTGAAAACTGACTGCTGATAGTTGTAGTTTTGTCAGTGAAGAAGTTAGAAAAATCATCAGCAGTTAGTGAGGAGGTGGGTGGTGGTGGAGGTGGACAGAGGAGAGAGTAGAATGTCTTGAACAGTGTTCGTGTGTTAGAGGCACTGTTGATCTTGTTGTGGAAATATGAAGATTTTGCTGTGTGAACATCAACAGAAAAGGCAGAGAGCAGAGATTGATACCTACTGAGGTCAGATGTGTCTTTTGATTTGCGCCATTTCCTCTCCGCTGCCCTGAGCTTGGTCCGGTGTTCACGAAGAACCTCAGATAACCAGGGGTTAGAGGGAGTGGCGCGTGCTGGCCTAGAGGAGAGAGGGCAGATATTGTCTAAAGAAGAGGTTAGGATGGAGCATAAAGTATCTGTCGCAGTGTTCACATCCAGTGATGAGAAATGCGAGGGTGAGGGAAGAGAGGATGACACAGCAGAGGAAAGATGGGATGGAGAAAGTGAGCGCAGGTTTCGTCTGAAAGTAAATGGTGGGGAGGTTGCTGGAGCATGGGTAGTGAGTTGTAGATTGAAAGTAATGAGGAAATGATCTGAAACGTGGAGAGGTTTCACCAAAATGTTGTCAGTGGTACAGTTGCGTGTGTAAACCAGGTCCAGTTGGTTGCCTGACTTGTGAGTACCGGAGGTGATGAGCCGTGTGAGATCGAAAGAAGCTAGGAGAGAGCTGAAGTCAGTTGCATATGGTTTTGCTAGGTGAATGTTGAAATCGCCAAAGACTACAAGTGGAGTGCTATCATCAGGGAAAGAGGACAGCAGCACATCTAGCTCCTCTACAAAGCTTCCCAGTTGACCAGGGGGGCGATAAATAACTACAATATGGATCTTAGTGGGAGTTGTAAGTGTAATAGCATGATATTCAAATGAGGTGTTATTGCATAGAGAAGAGAGAGTTGAGTATTTCCAATTGTTAGTAATGAGAAGACCAGTGCCCCCACCCCTCCCCGACTGGCGAGGGGTGTGAGAGAAAGAGTAGTTGTTAGAGAGAGCAGCAGGGGTTGCTGAGTCTTCTGGACGGATCCAGGTCTCAGTCAAGCCCAAGATATTAAGAGTAGAATGAGATGCAAAGGCTGGAATGAAGTCAGCTTTATTGACTGCTGATTGACAATTCCATAGACCCATAGAAAGAGTGAGAGGTGAGTGTGAGGATGAGAGAAAAGGGCGCAGGTTAGCAGTATTGCGCTGCCTTCTGTGTGCAGTGAGAGAGCGTTGTCGAGAGACAACAGGAATGTATTGAAAGCACATAATGATAATGGGGAATAAGATAAGGGTAGGAGAGAAAGGGTGAAGAAGATACTTTAGTTGCCTTACAGGTGTCCTTGCTCGGTGGAGTCGCGCAGGTAGAGTCGATGTCTTTACCCGAGTCGGTCTTCACACGAGGAGGCTGAATGCTTCCGCTGACGCTTCCGCGACAGCGCACACACTACATAGATATAATGCTTACAATCACCTAAGTGAGGGCAGCTGTGTCAGCCCTTGCTATTAGCACAGCAAAAGCAAGTATCCTGATAATGGGCCGAATCGAAACTAGCTGTTGAACAGCGCTACTTAAGTGCTACAATAAAATACAGACTACAACCCTTCAAGACGCACGGCAAATATTCAAAATAGGTTGCGTCTAATTAAAATACAGATATTTAGTGAAGACAAAAATTATAAATAAGCCAAGATTCGAAAATAGCCCTACCTGTTTGACAAATAGTAAACAGAGCAACAGGAGAACTAGGTATTAAGAAATAAACAACTCACGCGCTCTTGCCGTTCTCACAGAGTGACTGCTAGCTTGTTCTGGCTCTCTTTCTGAATTTACTCTGGTTTTATATCTGCTTAAATAGCCCTTGCTATTAGCACAGCAAAAGCAAGTATCCTGATAATGGGCCGAATCGAAACTAGCTGTTGAACAGCGCTACTTAAGTGCTACAATAAAATACAGACTACAACCCTTCAAGACGCACGGCAAATATTCAAAATAGGTTGCGTCTAATTAAAATACAGATATTTAGTGAAGACAAAAATTATAAATAAGCCAAGATTCGAAAATAGCCCTACCTGTTTGACAAATAGTAAACAGAGCAACAGGAGAACTAGGTATTAAGAAATAAACAACTCACGCGCTCTTGCCGTTCTCACAGAGTGACTGCTAGCTTGTTCTGGCTCTCTTTCTGAATTTACTCTGGTTTTATATCTGCTTAAATAGCCCTTGCTATTAGCACAGCAAAAGCAAGTATCCTGATAATGGGCCGAATCGAAACTAGCTGTTGAACAGCGCTACTTAAGTGCTACAATAAAATACAGACTACAACCCTTCAAGACGCACGGCAAATATTCAAAATAGGTTGCGTCTAATTAAAATACAGATATTTAGTGAAGACAAAAATTATAAATAAGCCAAGATTCGAAAATAGCCCTACCTGTTTGACAAATAGTAAACAGAGCAACAGGAGAACTAGGTATTAAGAAATAAACAACTCACGCGCTCTTGCCGTTCTCACAGAGTGACTGCTAGCTTGTTCTGGCTCTCTTTCTGAATTATCTGATATATTATATTATCTGAGACAACACAAAGATTTCGAACACAAAGGCCGATTACAAGACGCATGTAAACCGCCTTTGACGAACAAAAGGCATAATCGTTCTTTGGCTTGCCGATTTGCATTAATATCATTGTCATTAGTCATTATGAGGTCATGAAAGACACGACTGTGACAAGAAGCGCGTTTCTATCGTGTTCAATAAGACGGGGGAATAAACAAAAAGACAGAGGCCAGACACCTTAAATAGCACGTCACATTCTTCACAAGAGGAAACAGCTAGTATTCAAGGGAGAGCCTCGCTGCAAAATATCATCAAAACAAAGAGATTCAGAGAATCCCTCGCAAGCCGTCTTTGAGGAGGGAGAAAAATCTCACATCTCTGACAGCCTTTGTGAGGGCAGCCTGTCTGTTTGTGAAGCGCAGGGGGTTTGGGGGAGGTGGGCTGATATCAGCACGTGCTGCTGCTAGTATCTCTGAACTCGGCTTCAAAGGCATGTTTTGGCAGGAGCTTTCATACCGTTACACGCTGGCCCACTGCTGCTCTCCCGAGAGGAAAGGCAGACAAGGAACGCGAGGAATAGAGAGATGGGCCGGAACGCCTCATCTACACGCAAGTCTTGGAGTTAGAATAAATATTAGTTTATTGCAGTTTGTTTGCAAAGAACCTACTTATTCGAACATCGCGAATGGGAATCATAACGTTCTTAATCTGCTTAAGTGACTCGATTAATGATTATTTTAGTAGACTACTGAAATTAGTTTTATATTATTATTAAGGCAAGACACCCCAGGTAAATATAGGGTAAAAAGAAAATAACTAATAGATATCACCATACTTCACCAGTTGATGATTGATTACATTAATAATTGCAAAAAAAAAATGTATTACAAGTTCTCTGAAATGTTACATTTAAATATGCAAAGTAGGTGTTATCTAATTAAATATGCACTAATTTTCATAAATGTATAGAACAAAAAAGTCAGGTTCAAAATTCTTCTTTTATTATATATATATATATATATATATATATATATATATATATATATATATATATATATATATATATATATATATATATATATAATATATATATATATATACATACACACACACACATGCACACATATTAGAGTCAAAGGTTTTTACTGAGAGGATTTTGGATATCTCTATCACTTCACAGATCAGAAAATACTGTCAACAGCCAAAAATAAATAAATTTTCACATTTTTTAGGATTAAAATGTTGTATAAAAATCAGGAAAATTATAATTAAACAAACCCCTCTGTAAAAACCTTCAGAATATAGATAATAAAACTGTAAAGTTTTACTGTGTGCTACTGAAGTGGAGATTTCTGGCTCAATGTAGGAAGAAAACTCATTTTGAGAAAACAGCGTTTAAAGATATATACTGTAATTGAAATCTACAGACGTAAATAGATCAAGTGCTCTTAAAGATACAATTAAAAGTGTATAACACTTTATGAAAAGCCAAAAAATCCTAAAATTGGCACATTTTGCCTGTAGTGTCTCATCTTAAACTGTCAGCACTTTTTTTTTTTTTTACAATCTATTATTAATTATGACTCTGTTTGTAAAAACAAAATGTGAACTCAACTTACTATATATTATTTCTTCTTTATTTTTTATATATATATATATATATATATATATATATATATATATATATATATATATATATATATATTAACTCTCCATTCCGAAACCAATCAAACATAGTCTTCGAAATTCTTGATTTTAAGAACCCAGAGTTGATACAAAAAGATACTTTGCAAAACGCTGCGACTTTGAAAAACGGACAGACTTGTCCTGCAACGCACTCGATACATTTTCTTGCACGGTTCCCTGAGAAAAGCTGCAGGTTAGCGCGGTTGGGCGGATGTTTAAGGGGGTCACGTAGGAGTGATGGATTAAAATATCTGTACCAAATGAACCCTGTGTGGACACAGCTGTCTCGGCCAGAATGAAAGTCATTGCTCAGAGGGCCGGCGACTGGGCAGCGCAGTGCGGAAAAGTCTAAATGAAACCAGCAATCCTTTTGCTGGTAACTTGCCCTTTGGCCTCCTTTTCTTCTTTGACCACGCAACTGTTAATCATCATGCAAGTTCCTGCAAGATTGAAAAATAATGGAAGGAAAATTAAAAAATGAGAGGGTTTGAGGATAGCAAAGGTGCTAGATGTGACGTCTCAGTCATCTTGTATGAATATTTTGGAGATAAATCACAAAGAATGAACCGAGCCTACTGATAGAGGCGTTTATTTGCAGACGCATGTCTTATGCAGTCGATTTGCAGATTTTTACATAGTACAGACAAAACAAACCCCAAAACAGAACTAAAAACAAAATTAGCAAAACAAAAGACCTAGCGTGACGTTGTCATATGAGTTTAGTCAGAATGTGAGTCTGATACTGCTCCATTGGGCTGAGATTATGGGGCGCGTTTCAACCAAACCAGCCTCTGCACTCAATTGAATAGACCTACAAACAGAGCGACCATAAAGCAGATAAATTCAGCTATCCCGTAGGAAGACGGCAAAAACATATTTCCCATCGACAAAGGCCTTGATCGGATTTAAACTTTGTCGGCTGAAGACCCAAGTTTGGTTTGAAGATGAAAAATGTACCAAGCACAATGTTCTCTCACTATTCCTGATTTCTAACACACACTCACAGCGTTTGGTGTGCTCTTGTGTTTGTCAGAGCAGAAACGAAAGCTGATGCTCTTTGTATGTTTTTCCATCATCTCCAGAAACGTTCATATGTAAATTGTGTGAGTTTATTTTATCCATTAGATCAAAATATCTGAAAAAGCGCATACATTTACCCGCCCCATACATAGACCCGTACCTCAAAGAAATCAGGACAGAAGTGGTTGAAAGTGGACAAAAGAGACACCAGGTGTGTGATCCGATTGACCAAAATGCTGTAAACATGGCCTTGAGCTTCCTAGCATGTTGTATCATGTTGTTAGCAAGTTAACATGTCTTCGCATGTGTCTAACATTATTTTTCCAGCATGTTTTAATACATTGCTAGCATGAATTAGCATGTTGCAAGCATTTTAACATGTTGCTTACATGAATTAGCATGTTGCTAACATGAATTAGCATGTTGCTAACATGAATTACCATGTTAATAACTTGTGTTACCAAATAGTTAACATGTTGCTAGCATGTGTTAGCATTTTGCTAACATCTTTTAAAACATTTCTAGTGTTTTAACTTTCTACTAGTATGTTTTAACACATTGCTAGCATGATTTAACATGTTGCTAGCATGTTTTAACACATTGCTAGCATTGAATTAACATGTTGCTAGCATATCAAGCCTACATAAAAAAGCTGCCACTTATCTGATAGGTTGGGTATGTGGATTTCACGCATTTGTAATCGCTTTCGAATCGCATTCACTTTCGAATTCGCTCACGTTCAGCGGGGAGGGAAGGGAGGGGAGAAGGGGGTCACAGTAACATCGTTTTGGGAGGCATGGCCCGTAAATTCCACACCCTGAATTTATCCCTAAAGATAGAATTATAAAATACAACCAGCAAATCAGATACAAAACACTGGAAGACTCCCCGTGAATCTTCCATTACTTTCCACGCCAGCTGAAACCAACAACAAAAGAACAACAGACCCAACTGAGTCTTCATCTTGCATATTTCTTTTTCTTTCTCTGTCTCTCCTTCGAGACGCCCATGACGCCATCCTCCCCCTCCTAATTTGTTCCTGTTTTCTTTCTTCTTCCACATCTCTTCTCTTTCAAGCTTTCTCTTCCCTCCCTCTGCCTCGATATTTCTTTTTACATTTCTCCTTGCTCTTCTCTCTTTATCTCCGCTTCATACGGAATAACTGTGCGCTGGGGTGAGGATAATGAGGTTGTTCATCCAGAACTTCAAACCCGAGTCTCTCCGCCCGATTCTAAAAACAATTCTAATCCCGGAACAAATACTTTGACATACAGAGGCGAGAAAAGGTGTCTGCGATTCTTGCGTCAAAATTTTCCAATTCAAGCATTAACAAAACAAATGAGAATACATAGAATAAACGACCATTATTTATTTTGTGAGAAGTGTTGCAAATTTGATAGTCAGTTCACCCAAAAGAGGGTTTCGTGTACAAATGACTCAATATGTTTCAATCATAACAGAATTTGAACTACTCATTAATTGTTCTCCAGTAGCGAGCAGATGTAAAATATCTATACATAAAAGGGAAAGGTAATTAAAAAGAGAGCGAGAGAAAGATTGATAAAAAAAGAGAGTGATTTCCCATCATGCTAAATTGGCCGGCCAACATATTGTGCACACAGGCCCGTTAATAGTGGCAGGTTTGTAATTGTAATTGCAGTCAGTAGGGGGGAAAAAACCATGATGCTACATTGCCCTGCCATATTTACCATAAAGCAGATTAACATGATGTAATTACCACAGCTTGGCCTGTTTAAACAGTAAACATGAGATCTATCATAACAAAGAGGTCTAATATGCCTGGAGAGAGTAATCTATTATCATTTCCAAGCAAAATTGTAGTTGCAAGTCTATGGCATGCTTTTTAGAGCCCATCATTTTTTTTTTTTAAATAAAGATTAATACTTTCTTTAGAATAATATATCATATTAATAATAAATAATTTGGGTATTTATATACAAATATTAAAATATATTATTATGAATTTATCTTTATATATAATTAAATTATAATACATATATACACACATATATATAGATTAATAAATTCATATAAATTATACATTTATATATAATAACAATAATATGATACATATGAATATATATATATTTTTTATTAATATATCAAATTAATAATAAATTCAAAATACATAACAAATAAATTAAATATATTAATTACACACACACATATATACATATTATTTATATATATATATATATATATATATATATTATATATATATATAATTATACTTATTTATTTAATTTTATCAATTTTTTTAATTAATATTAATGACATATTGTGTTGTGTTATTGTAATAACTATAAATGATCATTTATATAATCATTAATTATATATATATATATATATATATATAATTATTATATTAATAATATATATATATAAATATAAATATATATTAAAAAACACATAATGTATATAAATATAATAAAAAAATTTAAATTCATAAAAAATTAATTATAAATGTGTTATGTGTGTGTGTGTGTGTGTGTGTGTGTGTGTGTGTGTGTGTGTGTGTGTGTGTGTGTGTGTTGTGTGTGTGTGTGTGATATATTAATATATTATTAATATTAAATTAATATACATGACATAACATTGATTATATTGCATTAATACAATGCAAAAAATAATTTAAATATAATAATAATAATATAATATATAATAATAATAATAATATATTATAAACTACATATTTACAGATAATATTAAAATTATTAATTTATAATTTATTATATTCATTTATAATCCATTTAAAAAACTATATATACATAATTAATATTTATATATATAATAATATTTATATAATAAAATATATATATATATATATATATATAATATATTTGGCTGGTGAGTTTCCGAAAACCGGGATCAAGAGGGTGAAATGAAACGGACAGCTCTCTCTCCTTGTCATCACGTCCGTAATCACAACTCTTGTTTGGCTATCGACCGCGGGCCGCTGTAATTCTGCCGTGTGTTTGCCGTGTGTGTCCAGGGCAGGAGGAGGTGAGCGCACGTCTGCCGTAGACAGGGCCTTCTGCTGTAATGGGGAAGCTGTAGAAATGAGCCTGTGTGCTGTTGTACTTTAGGGCAGTTCATCTCTGCAATGAATAGTCCCCTATGGGCCGGATGCTTAATGGCATTTATTAATAGAAGCATGCAGCCAGTAGTTTGGGCCAGAGCCCTCTGAGAGCCCTTTATTAAAGTGTCTGGACATAAAGGGAGGTAGAAAAGAGAGAGAGAGAGAGAGAGAGAGAGAGAGAGAGAGAGAGAGAGAGAGAGAGAGAGAGAGAGAGAGAGAGAGAGAGAGAGAGAGAGAGAGAGAGAGAGAGAGAGAGAGAGAGAGAAAACTGCAAATGTGCAAGTATATTGATTGTTCAGCAGAGGAGAGAGTGTGTAGATCGCTGTGTGTGTATCAGTGTGTGAGACGGCAAGAAAAATAGATAGGAAGGACAGCCCCAAGCATTGGTAGTGACAGAGATTAAGGTAAACTAAAGCCTGACTGTCATTCTCACTGCTTTTACTAATTCCCGTTGTGCTACCGGTCCAAAGGCTCAAATGTTAAAGGGTTATGTACGTAAGCCAACCAAAATAAAAAAATCTGTCATCATTTACTTACACTCATGTCTTGTGAAACCAGTATGATTTTTTTTTTTCTTCAAAAGGAACTCAGATGTTTAGCTGAATGTCCAAGCTGCACTTTTCCATACAGTGAAAGTAAATGGTGACCACGGCTGTCACGCAAGACTTCATTGAATAATGACTTCAATTCGACTTCTTCATGCATAACTTCAGAAGACTGGGAGATAGAGTATGACTTGCATAAACTTTGTTTATAGTTTTTGTCTTTTTTAAGCTTGCCACCTCCAGTCCCAATCCACTTTATTACGGAAAGTCATACAAGATTGGAATGACATGAAGGTGGGTAAATGATGACAGAAATTTCATTTTTGTGAGAACTATTCCTTTAGTTCATAAATCTGAGAAAAATGCATGCATGATAACTGTATGTGAGGTGAAACATTGGTAGTTGGATCAAAAATGTACTAATAAAAGAATAATTTAAATAAAAAGGATTTTAATCCTTAAATTAGGATCCCTAAAATTATATCCTTAATTGCCAAGACCCCCAGAAGCAAAACAATACAAACTAAAGCAAATAACAATAACGTAAAACCAAGCTAAAGCAAAATTTTACGAACTTTATTAATTTTTTCGGGAGCAATTTTTTGGAATTGCATTGAAGGCCCATGACGTAGGTCAGATTCATTTTGGATGTAATTATAGCCCGGGTCTTTCATACGCACACCATACTAAATAGACTACTTTTTTTAATGCAATTCATTTTGTTTATAAATGAAATACATCATACGTGTTTTGGTGAGCATACTTTGTCAGCATGTAGTAAAAAAATTTTCAAAAATTAAGACTACAATCCTGTAAACTTAATGAAGCTTAAATCCTCCACCAAGATAGAGTTAACTTTAAATTCTAAGACGCATATAAAACAATACAAACAAAAAGCAAGCAAAGATAAACATTAAACTAACTGAACAAGAAATATTTTAAGAACATTAATTTTTTCTCGGGAGTTTTTTGAAAATTGCATTGAGCGTCGAATAATGACACCGTACGTCACATACTGCATGTGCGCTGTTAATAAGCCCGGTTCTTTGAATGACTGCCACAGACAAGGTAGAGTAGTACATATTTCATGAAAGGATAATTGTATCAGAAACGAGGAAAACGAAATAATGACTATTGTAGCGCTTGAGTAAAGCATCGGTTTTGTGTTCTTTTCAAAGTCCTACCGAAACCCGAAGTTACATAGTGCCAGTAAAAGCGATACAGACCCCGTCAGGCATGGCAGACGTGCATTTTTAAGTTCAACTATTTTAAGTCGATGTACCATCACAAGGGTCTTGAAATATATTATGAAGGTTGAAAAACTACTTAGTGTCACTTTAAACCATCACTATGACAGTAGTCGACCTGAAAGGAATGAAAACGAATAGGCCTAACATACGGAAAATAAAAAAGTAAGCGTGCCACTCTAATAACATGCTTTTGATGGAAAAACCATCCACTAATGTAAATAGAAAATGTATCTTACCTGAGTTGGAGAACATGGGAGTGATTTTGTTGAAAACATGGAAAAGAGAGAGAGAGAAAAAAAGAGTTAGTGATAATCTCGAAACAGTTCAAAGCATTTGCAGACCGTTTCATACCTTTGGCAAGAAATCACAGAGCAAATAACAGTATTTACACAGCGGATGAATCCTCATTGGTAATGCTGGCAGTGACATCACTTTGAATTTCTTTTATAGGTGCCAAATTCGATGCCTCAGTTGGTTGTGAAGATCTAAGCGTGAAACACAGTAAGCTCTGGAACAGATAACTGTTTGATGTACGGACTCCAAATAGACACTCTAAACCGGAACGTCATTAAAATTTGACGGCTTGCGCGTGCGCGCGCATGTGTTTAGCGTGCTAATATTGCTTTCTAATGATGCCTTGCACTCTTGACCTCTGATCAGGGAGCGTTCGGGTTCACTTGCTGCGCTTAAAACATTAAATATTCATGGACGCTTCGCTTGACCCTCCCACCCACATAAGCCCCGCCCACCTGCCGGCGTTTATACCATCCAAGGCCATCTGCATTAGACTGAGTCAAGCTGTGCGCTCTCTCTCACCTCCTTCAAACCCTTCCATACTTCCAGCACGGAGCCAGTTCCCCATACTCTCATCCAAGGCAACCTACACTTGGCACGGCAGGCGGAGAAAACACACAGCTTGTGTCTCGGTGCTCAATCTCGCTCTCTCCCACCACCAGTGCAGAAAATAATGTACGCCAAAGATGTTTTCATACTCCTCGCCCATGCTTAATGTTATGGAAACTGAGAGGAGATTGTATAAGGCTGGGTAATACACTGGGACGTTTTTTATAAAACATAGACAGTGAAAGAGGCGTTGATGTATGTATGCTATTGCATTCAACTATTAGCTGTAGAAATATTCTTGGCATCTTAAAATTATAATTTTGTTTCATTATTTTTCAACAAAAAAATAAACTTACACCAATCATCAAATATAAATAAATAAAAAATATATTTATTTTTACTAGTACTATCATTTTATTATATACATATTTCTTTAATATTCTTGTCATCATAAGATTTTTTTCAGAAATTTTCCAACAAACACAAAATAAACCTACACTAATTATCATAAATCAATAAGTCAGTCAAACAATTAAATATATAAATATTCTAACATTTAGATTATTTTGGCATCATTTTTTTAAAAATTCAACCAACACAACATATTAAAATATTCTTGGCAAAATTAATTAAAAAAAAAATTTTCAACAGACAAAATCAATCTACACCAATCATCAAATAAATAAATACTCTGTTGTATTTATTATTGTTATACACCGATATATTTTAAAAAATCATAATATTTTAGTCTATCAAGAAATTTACTTACAAGTTATAAAGAATTTCAAATTAAACAGGTCTAACTTAATAAATGAAGCTAGAAGAGCTTCAGCACTGGACAGCGCCCTATATTGCACAATAATCTGTACTTTCCCCACACACTTCTACCATTATCCATTGGTTAGCTTAACAGATAGCCCCGCCCCCAACTCATGCAATTAGCTAACGTTGCTCTGTTGGGCTGCTTGAGATGTTCAAACAAACAGCAGTTTTGAAAGCTCCACAGAGCCACAACGTCTTCGGGGGAATCAACCTAGAAAGAACTTATTTATAGTTGTCTCTGCATATTAAGCTGGGATACGAGGAAGTATTTTAACACAGTACAAAATTGCACAAACCACCTTGAAAGAATAAAGCAGAGTTTGTGTTTCAGCACCGGACAGCTCCCAACGAGCCTCCACTGGGAAATGCAAGGGAGTGGCAACCGGTACGAGCTTACTGAAAAAATAAAGGGTTTAACCAACAGCGCTTCGCTCAACTCCACCGTGCTGCAACATGCCAGGCCTGGAGCGAGAGTGTGCCGGAATGATAAACAAACAAGCGTTTTCTATTTTTTCCAAAGGGTGGAGGAAATAAAGCTTGGGAGGAGGAGGGGGGGGGGGGGGGTGAGAAACTAAGACTCAGGGGCATTTGGAACATGAGCTGATTTCAGCTGTGCGCAAACGGGCGTCAGAGGATGAGCGCCGAGCGTCAGATGTTCGAGGAGGGCTGACGCAAGAGGGGGAGGATGAAGCTACTGGCGACGTGACGCCTCTGGAAAGTTCCATGTGAGACGAGACGAGCGGAACGGGTGCAGGCATGAGCAGAAGCTTATGTTAAAGGATTAGTTTGTCCAAAAAAAGTGAGAATTCAGTTATCATTTACTCAGCTTCATGTCAGTCAAAACACTTTCTCTGTGGGATGCAAAATCTTCAAACCAAGCAGATTTCTGTTCGTCCACGTGACCAACTTGACTGTTGGAGAGTCTGCGTAGGGAAATATTTCACCCTCACGTACAATTCCAGATCTTGAAGATTCCTATTGAAATTACTGGCTGTGAGAATAGAGTGCCGAAGTTATGACGTCACTTTGTAGGCCAAAACGCGGAAGTGAGTTAGCATTTTAGCACTTCCGGTTCCCTCGCCCTAAAGTCTATGGGTTTTTGCTAAATCGCCTGAAATAAGGTTTTTTAAACTTTATTGTGTCTTAAGCTTCAAAATGAATACATTTCGGAATCGGATTAACTTGTAAAGATTATCTTGATAGACAAAACGTGTAAGGGTCACAACTCTGTGTTGAACACAGATCTTATTTTTTGCGATTTTCCAAAAGTCTATGGGGAAAATGCATAGCTTTTCGATCGAGGGAACCCATGCGCCGCTAGCTTCCGAGATGTCCTACAAAGTGACGTCATAACTTCGGCACTCTATTCGCCAAACAACAATAAATGTGGCTGCACCTTCAGATTCATGAACGATTCATTCACACTTTGTTAGTGTATCGAACATCAGGATTTTTAGTGAACAACGACTTAAATTTGTTCTCCCGTCCAAAGCTTCAGTCCAGGTATACCCCCAGGATCCTCCAACTTAAATTCAAGGCTTTTTAAGACCTTTTTAATACCATTTCAAATGAAATTCAATGCCAACTTCGTACCCATTCCGACAGAAGTATGAGGGGAAAATGTCAAATCTGTATACATTTTAAACCCTAGAAAATAATTATGTACAAGGAGGCTACTTGAATTAAATAAAACATTTTACTTAAATTATATTACATTATGTATTAAATTTACTTAATATTTAATACATACGCAACAGCAGTGTAGCGCGCACGTGTATGTAGGCCAGTGTTAATTTTGGCAGCCATTTTTGATTTAGGCTTCAGACGAAAATGCTTATTGGTCTTAATCACATTTGAGTCATCCTGTTTTTTATAGTTGTAGTTGACGAAAAGTCTTTGCATTTTTGCACATCAGAAAATGTCATAATTATTCTCTCTAGGCCAATTCAATTAAGCTTATGAGAAATTATTGACAGAGCACTCTTAAGCAGTAGCATTTGTGCAGTTCTACATAATTATCCCTTTTCCTAAGTTCAGTGGTTCTCCAGTGTTTTAGAGTGCTGTACCCCCTGGACCCCCTCTCTTCCACTTAGACGGCACTCACACCTTTTCCATTAAGGGACAAGATTTGCCCACTTAAATAAATTTTTCCATTTCATTTTTTACCTTTGTAATAACTTAAAAAAAATGCTTTAAATAAAACAATGTTCATTAAATTGGCAATGTTAAAAAACATTAAAATCGCCAGTAGGTGGCGGTAACTCACTATCTTTATAAGTGAGTCTGAGTCATTCATTCATTGAATCTCACGATTCGTTCAAAGGCACATATTTCGTTATAGAGCAAGCATGATAATGCTGTTTTAAATGTAGTACATGAATTAATGTTACCCTTTTTTCTTTTCTTTTTTTACTGTTGTATAAAATCAATGTCACATTTGAAATCGTGTGGATAATCGGGAAACATTGTATTCTTGCTCGTATGAACACTGCTGGATATCAGCCTGCATTTTGATCGCAGATTTAGTCGCACAAACAGCGTAAGCGGCTCGTGACAGAACACAGAGCAACTGAATGACACTTTAATTTAAGTAGAAAATCTTAAAGATCGCTGAACTCCAGCTTGTCTGTGTTTTCAGATCATCCGCGCTTCTTCAGCAGTGTAGAGAGAGAGAGCGCGCGCGCGCATGGTTGCCAGATACTATTGAAAAGACCGGGTAAAAATATGTTCTTTTAACAGAAAAACTCTTATTTGGGGTTTGTCATTTGTGGCCACAGCGGATTAAACTAGGCTAGGTACTATCTTGTTCTGTACCTCACTTGCCTAGTAACCATAGTAACGGGTGCGCACGCGATCGCTTTTTCTGCTATGACGTGGAGCGCGAGGTGCACTCAACCAAAGAGTAGCCTATACGTTCTTTGACTCTCAATGCTGCGTGCATACATTTTGAATTAGCCTACATTAGTAACAGTTAATTTTGTTACGGTATGAACTTAATCCTAGCAAAGGCAAAACAAAATATAAGACCTTTGTAACGAAATCCAAGACTTTGTATACTAAATTCAAGGCTTTTAAGGCCTTAATTTGAGATGATCAAATTCAAGACTTTTTCAAGGCTTTTAAGACCCGCGGGCACCCCGTCAGTCCTCATTCATTGTAATAGTAAAGAGCAACCAGCACATTTCTCAGATTTTCTCCCTTTTTGGTTTGGTTTCATGCTTAAAAAAGGACGCAAAGACATTAAAATATCCTAAACATATCCTTAAAGTGGTCCATATGACTTGAGCTCTATTCCCGAGTCAGCATTTTAGCAGCTCTATTCACTTAAAATGTACACCCAAATTCAATGAAACTCACGCTAAAAAATGTAAGCCAAAACACTCACTGAAAATCTTCCCCTCCAGAGAGCTGATAAACTATCCCGACCAGACCATTGAGAATCAGATCACTCTGATTAATGAACAAATCATTCAGACTGGGTTTGAACCAAGCGGCAACATTCTAATCTGATAAATGAAGCCTACACGAAAGTGCGAAAAACTGCAATACATCGAAAATCCACTAGGGGCAGGTCCCAAAAAGGAGCAAATATCCATAAGACCCCATGTTAAAATGTCCGTTTTCACAGCATAAATTCATGTTTTTACAGGTTGGTCCCATGGACTTTTATTGTATTTTTCGATAGGTTTCGAGTGCCTGACAACTGTGAGGGGGGTGAATATTTTTCGAACTCGTTAGTTTCGATCGTATTTAGATATAAAATGTATGATTAAATAAGGGCGTGGTTAACTTTGATTGACAGCTGATAACGGGCTGCGCCGAGTGGAATTCCTGAAATTTGACGTCTCGGCCATGATCTGACACAACACATCATACCACCTCTGTATCCTTTCTGAAAAGATTTTCCAAGATGGCGCCGCCCATACCCCCCATAAACGACCTCAAAACCGTTCTTCAGAAAGTCTATGGGTGACGTCACAGACGCTTTGTCCATATTTTTTACAGTCTATGGTTTGAACCAAATCAAATGATTCACTGAAACGATGCGGTTCAAAAGAAAATTTCACAAATCCGAGATGGGATTTTTTGTGAATAACGACAAAAAATTTGCTTTTGTCCAAAAACTTTATTGTAATTATGGAGAAACGAGCAACCATCACAATTTCTCCATTTGTGGTTTATGGAGGAAAGAAAATAATGAATACTAATCAAACTAATTCTTTAAGGATTGTTTTGTGAGACTTCATTAACCCTGACCTCTCAACCACTACCAGAATATTTTGGGCCATATATGTCCTTTCATTTCTCTTCCAGCAATTTAAAATTCATCATCTGCTCGATAAACAGGGATACACTCCTCACATAAATAAGGATTCACACACACACACACCTCTGACATTTTAATCATAGACAGGAGCACTCAAGAGTTCAAGACAAAGCCCAATCACTCGCTAGATAATTTGGGTCTCCACTTCAATCAGTGGCCTTGGTAATCGCATCAGCCCCTCTCTTACAGTCTCTTTTCTCTTTCTCTCTCCGTCTATATCCCTCACTTTTGTTTCAGGCTTGCAGGAAAGACAATGGGCTCTTTCATTCTGAAGACAAGTTTAAAAAAAATGCCCCATTGTCCACAAGAGCGAGCTTCAAATCAGGGGCCACCTGTAATTAATGTTACAGCAATCACATCTTAATCAAGCTTGTACATCTTGTAACTTTGCCCATAAAAATTAACCGCTCTTTTAAAATGTTAGCGTAATTACAAAAGCAGGCAACAAGTGCATGCAATAATAATGATAATAATGTAGTTCAGCGAGAGTTTTCAGTTGGGATGTCATTTCCAGAGGTATACAGTAAAATACTTTTGCTACTGCAAATTGCGAAAAACAGCAGAGTATGTTATGTTGATTATTATTTTATTATATGTTATGTAAAAAATCCTGGAGTGGAAGAAGGATGGAGAGCATAGAGAGAAAGGAGTAGAAGCGAGGGATGAGATGGAGTGATAAGTAACTGTTTTGACAGGCAGGAGCGGAGGGATAGAAGTCTTCTGTGATGCCTCATGAAGTGACACCTTGCTGACACGCAAGCGCTCGACCCCCTGCTGCACGTGCGCATATACCAAAATAAAGATACGAAAGCACACACAGAGAGAGAGAGAGAGAGAGAGAGAGAGAGAGAGAGAGAGAGAGAGAGGAGAGAGAGAGAGAGAGAGAGAGAGAGAGAGAGACCTAAAGTCTTCCACATCTCTCTCCTTCTCCACTGTCTGACAGATCCGAGTAGGGCGATAACAGCAGACAGAAGGATCAATTTAAATGATCTATGAAAGATATTAGTAATGACATTTATGAATACTTTATGGAACCTAGAGAATGTCGTCATAAATTTTTATATAGGGAAATGAGTCAAGAATATAAAACAAACAGCATTAAATTTTGAGCGAGACATCCAAGTCAGAGGAGGAATATGGTGTGAGGAGGGGAAAAAAACGAGAGAGACAGAAGGAAGACGACGGTACTTTGTCATCCGCCAACTATTCTGGGCCTTGGAGACTCGCGGCGGACAGTATAGAGGCTCCGCCGGGGCTCACGGCGGCCTGTGGGGAAGGGAACTCCAAGAAAACACGGCCATCAATACGCTTATCAGACTATTGATCGCTCTCTGCAGGCGTAAGCTAAGTTGATTTTCCTGGATTAGACAAAAAGCAAAGAATCGAGTAAATACAAACTCAGCAAACGTCCTTTTAAATGTTCTTGACCAGTCAAATCTCATTGGTATCTCTCTGGATAAAAAAACTATGGCTTTTGCCAACCAAGTACACAAAATCTAAAATCTGAGAAAGTTTTCAGTTATAAAATTAATAAACATTGATTTTTTTTTAATCAGTCATTTCATCTAACTTTCCAGTACAAATGAATAAAATAAATGCATGAATGAATAAATAATAAAGAAACTTCTTATATTAATATATTTTTCTTTATTTAATCTGTAATTTCATTTTACTTTCCATTATAAATAAATACATGAATTATACATGGATGAATGAATGAATTAATAAATTATACAAAAGTGAAAACAAAAAAATTAGGGCTGGGAAAAAATTTATCGCGATTAATCGCATCCAAAATAAAAGTTTTGTTTACATAAAATATGTATGTGTAGTGTGTATAATTATTTTGTATATATAAATACACACACACATGCATGTATATATTTAAGAAAAATGTGTTATAAAAAATATAAAAAATATGTATATTTATATATAATATAAATGATGTATAAATATATATATACAGTATATACATGCAAATATTTCTTAAATATATGCATGCATATGTGTGTATTTATATATACAAAATAATTTCACACACATATTTTATGTAAACAAAACTTTTATTTTGGATGCGATTAATCGCGATTATTTTTTTCCCAGCCCTAAAAAAAAGTAATAAACGCTGTTTTTCAGTTATAAAAGCAGAGAAATGTTTTTTTTTTTATTATAATTATTTCATTTAAATCTTATTTCCCAGTAAAAACAATTGTAAAATATAAATACATAAAATGTCAAATATAAATAAATACATAATAATATAAGTTAAAATATAAAAATATCAATTTAAATTAAATTAGTAGCATAAAAATATATTTTTTTAAACCACAAAAAATTATTTACTTCAAACAAAAAAAGTTTACCGATCAACAAGAAAACTTGTTTCGTTTTATGCAGTTATACTTTAATTTAAAAAAAAAAAAAATCATTTAATTGCACATTTAATATACAGTATAATGTTACAATTTGACCAAATTTGCGAGGAATAGTGCTACCCCATCAGCTTTGACAGTGTGTGTGTTCCGCATATGCTGCGAACATCCCGTGCACCTTTCATTTTACATACAGTACGGCACAAAGATCTTTCCCGACAAGATCCTCCTTCACTGACGAGTACGCTCTCTCTAGGGAACCAAATCTGCAAAAAGTTTCCCATCTCTGAAAGCTGTTATTTTCTAGCTTTCTCCATTTACATACCAGTGAAAATGCCTGTTTTTCTACGCACTGATGCCATGACAGGTGAGGGACTATAAAAAGCTCTACTGAACCCTGCGCATATGGCTCAGCAGAAACACAAATCAAAGATAGAGAGAGAACAAAACTCAGTTTTATCATTCCCCATCCTAATTAGAGACTTTTTAAGGTTTGGCGGAGACTGGGGCAAGTTGTCACGGGTGCTATAAAGTATACAAATTCAAGTTCAAGTACACATATGTATCTTTTCTGTAGTTGATTTCAAACATCTACACTGGGAGAGAGAAAAAAAACAAGTAAAAAGTTTTTGCATGCTGATTTTTTTTATGTCCTGTCATTCAAGTAAATTTCACATATGGAATTAAGTAAACTCTACTCAAATAAGTTGAGTAAAGTTAATAAAGAAAATAAGTAACTTTAACTTGGCCAGTAAAAGTTTGTTGTGTAATTTCTACTTAGTTGAAGTTAACTTTTTACTCAAACAATATAACACTGAATTTAACCACACTTTTAAAGTGTATGCTTTACTTAGACACTTCTGAGTAAATAATACAATATATATTGTGTAGATACTTTATAGAACACTTTAAAAAATGCTGGGTTGTTATAACACAATTTTGGGTCAAATATGGACAAACTCAAACATTGGGTTAAAAATGTAATTAAAAAATGTAACCCAATGTCTGAGTTTGTCCATATTTGACCCAAATTTGGGTTAAAACAACCCAGCATTTTTTAGAGTGAAGTAACGCAGCACCTGAACACACAGAGTGTGACTTGGTACACAATACAATGACGCCACGGTACCATTCGATGGATCGTTTTTGAGCATGAATGTATCATTTTGAGCAGAAAATTAACTCCAGATATCACAAAATGCAAGTTACTAAACCTAACAACAAAAGTAATGATAAAACAGCTGGAAAGCAGTAAAAAAAAAAATCAACCTTATTAATTATTCAAGCACCAGTTTATGGTGGGAACACCAATATCACAAAAGTTGAGTAGGTTTAACTCAATAGTATAACGTTTATATTTACACTTTAATTTCTACAAGCTTGAATTGAGTACTAATATAGAGTTTACTTTGTTTTTTTGCATTCATCTTTTTCATTAGATTTGTTTTTCTGTAGTATTTAATTCACCATAATCATTTTATCACTAAAGTTCAAAACTTCCTTGAATAAGAGACATTTCCGAAACTAATCTAAGTTTCTAACTATAATTTATATTGGGGCATGTTGTCACAAGGGTCAAAAATGATTCCCGAACCATATATTTTTTTTCCAGGGCATTAGCGCTGGAAACATTCAATGGCTGTTTTGTAGCCAAGATTTTAAGTTTGGTTTTGATACTAAAACTAACTTTTCAAAAATGAACCTCCTAAGAGATATTCACTAAAAGTGTGAAATCAACTCCACCAACACGTATCTGGCTTTAAACGCAGGGCTGGAGTTTAGAAACTAAATGCAAAGTAGAAGAATTCTGCAAATATCCCAAATAAACTAATAGCCATATCCTCTGGGTCACGAGGAGCTTTGTATTCAAATAGCACCTGTTGGAAATAAGCACATCCAAACGGAGAATAATTACAGTGATTTGCGTAAATGCGAGGAGCGTGTGGTAATTGCAGTGTATTGCGCAAGCGGCGAGAACCCGAGCTTGCAATCTCACCCCACAGATTTCAGAGCGCCCGAGCCGGGCCAGGCTGAGCTACATCAAAAGAGGGCACGGATACCAACAGTAATTAAATCTCTGTTTCCACGGCAACACGAGCGTGTGCGTTTGACACAGGGCCGATTCGGCTGCTTATTAGCTCTGGCTAAGACGAATGCAAATATTTTGATAAAAAGCAGACGCTAATGACTCTGATGTAAAGGTGCTGATATAACCATTAGGATACAACACCGTTGACCAAACAAGGCTGCATTCATTATGTACAAACTAGAGCCCAGTGACAGTGTTCGTAACTAGCAAAAAGTTAAAATGCAACTAATTTAACCTTTTAAGAGCCATGATGTTAGTGCAACTATTTTTAAAATAGTTGATAAATGAACAATAAAAGTAGCTTTTCAAGTAACAAAGCAAACAAATGCAACCAAATCGTTGTTTTTGTCACACTGTTAGCTCCTGTAACTGTAACTACTGCCGATGTAAGGCATTCTGATGGCTCACGTAAAAGAAAAGCTTCACAAAAATGATTCACAGATTCATGCAGAGCATTTTAGGTCTTATTTATAGTGCAAAATTTATGTGAATGTTATGATGAGCTCTATAATAATTATTATTATTAATGTTTCATATATATATATTTGTACCGTGATATTGCAGCTATGTTCAAAATGTATCAAAAGATTCAAAATAATAAAAAGTAATAAATAATAAATGTATGGTGGTAATAATAAATATAATAATAATAATAACAATAATATAAACAACAATTAACGATTGTTTTTTCAATACCATGAAATTAGTACAGCTATTTTCAAAATAGCTTTGAATAATAATAATAATAATAGATCATTAATTTATTAAAATAATAATATAAAAAGAATAATTCTTTAAACTACTATTGTTATTATTTTCAGTATCATGATATTAGTGCAGCTATTTTCAAAATGTAAAAAATAATAGCCTAATAACAATAATAGATAATAAATTATTATAAATAATATAAAAAATAACAATAATAACTATTATTATTATCATCATCAGCGCTGTAATATTAATGCAGGTATTTTTAAAAACAAAATAATAATAATAATAATAAAATAGAATTAATAATATAAAAACAACAACAGTAATAATAATAACAATGATTATTATTATTATCATTATTATTATTATCATTATAACTACCATGATATTAGTGCAGGTATTTTCAAAATGGTTTACAAATAATACATGAAAATTATAAATAAAAATTATATATTATATAAAAACAATTTTTGTTATAAATAAATTATTTTCAATTGTTTAAAATAATAATAATAATATAAACAATGTCAATAATAACAATGACTATTTTTTTGTAGTTGATAGTGCATATTTTTCAAAAATGTTTGTAAATAATAATAATCTAAATCATTTAAACAACAATATTAATAATTATTATTATAATAAATTCTGTTGTTATTAATAAATAAACAAATACATATATTTTTTTTAAAACATGTAACTTAACTACCCAATTATTCATTGAAGTAGCTTAGTATGTAGCACAACTTTTAGCTTGGGTGTATAACTACTCTTTCAAAAGTACAACTTAACTGTAACCTAACTGACTGACAGATAGTTAGAAAGATGGTTACGGTCCAGTTATGCTTTTTGAAATCCATTACGCAGTAAGCCTGTTTGATTTCAAACAGACCCAGCTCTTTCACGCTCTCAAAAGTGCACATTAAACAGCACTCTCCGTAAAACACTGAGCTTCCTCTAGCGTGCTCATGCCCTAAAAACTTGTACAGCATCTTCACCTCGTGCTTCGCCATCGACGTTGCATATTACAAATGATGTTATTTAGCAAACGTCCAAACCGACACCCGTGGGATGCGGCAGTTGATGGGAGAAAACGCATAATATTGCATATGGCATTAGCACAGTGTAAAGGCCCAATGATTGGTGTTAAGGTTTTCATTACATGAAGTGAGTAATTGCTTGTCACTCGGAGCTGGCTAGCCCACAATCATCCTCACTTCTGTGTCATCAATCAGCCGTTAAACTGCTGATGAACCGGGCTCCCCGTTTAAGAGCGGCGGCGGAGACCCTTTGTTCACTTTGTTACCTTTGCGGGAGAACGCGAAGAAAACGCGCTCTTGTTGAGGACGCTGATGGACAGGACAAGATGTAGCTTTGACTTTGGATCTGTTTCAATGGAAGATGGAGGGGACTATGTGGGAAACTGGTAACTGTGATGTTCCTGGATCGACATATTTCGTTGACCCTGAAACAACATTCCGGACGGAAAATTTAGTCCTAACCCTATTACTACCCCTAAACCTGATATGTTATCCCTAAAATCAGAGGGAAATGATAGGTGAATAACACTGATGTAGAAGCACCTAACCCTGGTTGTAAGCCTAAACTTGACATAAACTGTAAACTTGACCCTCAAATCTGATTGGTTGATTGGAATGTTGTTGATTGGAATGATTTCACTTGGTGAAATCAGATGACAGGTACGCAAAAGATACATATTTCAACTACACATTGTACGATTTTGGGTTGTCCCAGTCGAAAAATGACCAATCGTGGGGATTTCTGTTGTCCAAAACGGTGGCCCCACGTCGTACAGTGAGAGAGGTTCAAAGACGGTCGCAACGACCCAAGTTTAGCATGATCATCTCACAGTGTGTTTGCTGCTACGACCTACGTCTACTGACTAGCCAATAAAACGCAATATGAAATGGCGTATTGATCAATGCGACATGGGGCGAAAACTTAAAAGTATTACCTCAAGCTCCATTTGCAAGATTGTCATGCCAAGTTGGTCTCTTTTCCCTTTCCACGACCACATCCATATTCTCCTCTTTCGCTTACCCCTCTTTTTTCAGCGCACATAAAAAACACAATTGCCAAAGTGTGATTCATCTTGCTCTATTTACCGCATGTTGATGACGTTATATTCTCTATACTAACTTGCGTCCTAGCCTACGATTCAATAGGTGTCAATCGTACAGTCTACATACATACAAGTTTATTAAATCAATGTCATACAGTGTGACTCGTAATGATCTTATAACATTGCGGAAATCAGACACAGTCTGTAGCAGACATAAAAGGAAAAAGTGCTTGTCTAGGGAACAAAGACATGCAAAACTAAAGCAAAACACAGGCTTATCTAAGATCATAATCATCAATAAAGTCACTATCCGCCTACCTTTTAAATTCCTCCAGCAGTGTTTACTTGGAGAACGGAGTATGAATCTCAATGCCTCCTTGTTACACGTGGCCAGTTGCCTAGATCTTTTGCACATCAGACTGAAAGTTAAGGGACAACCCTTTTCATTCTTTTCTCCTTATTATTAATTTCTTTTTTATGTAATGAAGTTTCCCCCGTGAGAACGGAGGGTCATGTACACACTATTACTGATGTAAGTGCAATCAGGATAAAATGCCAGAGTGCCGCAAATGATGATGGCTGAGAGAAAGCGTGTGTACTCTTGCATGTGATGTATGAGTGCAGCCGTGCGTGACATTAGTATTAACCTACATGTTTGATCTGGAGATTGACTACTAACACAACCTGTAATCATTCTATCTATCCATCAATCTATCTATCCATCTGTCCATCCATCTATCTGTTTATCTAGACATCTACATTTCCATCCGTTCCCTGTCTATCTACTGTATGTGTCAGTCTACTTACCTACCCCTCAGTATAGCCATCCAACTATCTATCCTTTTTTTAACCATTCATCTATCCATCATTACATCTGTCGACATATCCATCCATGCCTGTCTGTCCAGCTCCAACTCAATCCAAGTCCATATCCATCTGTCTATCCATCCATTTGACTATCTATCAATAAATCAATCAATATATCAATGTTTACATCTGTCTATCTATCCATCCATTCCATCTACATATCCATCTTTTTCCTGTGTGTCTATGCATTCAACTATTCATCCATCCATCTACCTATATATCCATCTGCCTGTCCATCTATCCATCCATCAGTCTACACATCCAGTTGTTGCCTGATCTGTCTGTCTGTTTGTCTATTTATCTATTCATCTATCTATCCATCCATTCCACCAACATATACATATTTTGCTTGTCTGACTATGCATAACTATCCATCCATCCATCTATATCCATCTGTCTGTCCATCCACATCCATCAGTATACACATTCATTTGTCTGTCTATCTATTTGTCCATCTGTCTATCCATCCATCCATTCCATCTCCATATCCATCTTTTGCCTCTCTGTCTATGCATTCAACTATTCATCTATCCATCTACCTATATCCATCTATCTGTCCGTCCGTCCGTCCATCCGTCCATCCATCCATCCACCAGTCTATACATCCATTTGTTGCCTGATCTGTCTATCCGTCTATCTATCCATCTATCCATATATCTGTCTATCTATCTATCCGTCTATCCATCCGTCTATCCATCGTCTATCTATCCATCTATCTATTTATCTATTTATCTATCTAACTATCTGTCTTCTGTCTGTCTGTCTGTCTACACATCTACATATATCTATATATCTCATTAAGTCAGCTAAATATTGCAGTCGGTTTGTTTACCGGCTCCACACTGAAGTCACACTCTGAGATTTCTGAAAACTTAATATCCATCATGAAAGAACCAGCAGGGTCCAGGGGCGGGGCTCAGTCTGCTCCTCTTGCCGGAATAAACATTGGTTGGGCAGGCAGGCAGGCAGAGAGAAGAGCGGCAGCGAGGAGCGATGGGAGATCAATAGCTTAATGGAATTAGCCCGGCTTTGAAAACACCTCTGCCAATCATATTTACCGAGGCTTGCTTTTCTGCGCCAAGCCTGCTCAATATTTAAAGCCAGAGCCTATGAATCGCTATCAGTGCCTTAACACGGCAGCTGCTGTCCGAGGTAGTTTACCTCCAAGGCTGAAAAATGCGAATCAAGGTCTTGTTAAAGTTGGGATCCGTCTATGGGAGACTGATTTCTTTTCACTTTGTAATATGGCCAGGGGTGCATTGTTGCACATGCACAGACGTATTTGGAAGAAAATGCGATTTGCAGTGCCCATGTACACATACGCTTGCAAAAACACACTTACGGATTCCCAATGCACTCAGATAACTTGATTCAAAGTGTAGCTGCTCGATTTGACATTTTAGGCCATTCTACAAAGTTTCTTTGCATGGCACATGCTTATATGCATTTCCTGTCTGGTTTACATTTCAGCTTTCACCGAACCTTACGGCCTCGCTAAACAAGTTAGAGGATCCACCTAACTCGCCCAATCTGGGTGTGGGGTCAAAGCCATCAAAGACCCTGGAGATCAAGAGAATCCAAATGCCTGGGCAGGCCAAGCGCACAGCTTAAGAGTCATGTGGTTCGGCCCGATTACGGACGCAGAGCAGATGCCCACCTGCTCCTGCTGAACCTGGCCTAGAGTCGGGCACCCGGGGTCGCCCTGGGGCACCTTAATACGCCCGCTCCATCTGTCGCCTCGAGAAGCGGAGGGCAGAGCCGGCCAAGAGAGCAAGCATTCCTCCAGATCCATTCCGAGTCTGGCCAGGTTGGAGAACAGAGGGATGATTAAACTGCCGGTCTTCTCTAGTTACTCCGTTATCACCCACACATAGAGGCACGTAGTGTCCCGGCTGACAAACTTGACATTGAACACGCTAATGTAACAAGGAAACAGGAGCGGAGAGGAAAAGTTGACAAAGCCTTCTTGTCTACTCCGATGCAGCTCAATCTTTCTATTAAACAAAGAAGGCTAGTCAGGAAATGCTGTTTCCTGCATGGTACAGCAGAAAAGGTAGGATGAGGGAAGTTAGCAGGGTGTATGAGGATTACATAGTAAATAAAACAAGATATAGTTACATGGGCCACGGAAAGCATTTGTAGATTCTGTCGCGTCAAAAACAAAATAGTAAAAATGTTACACATACCAAAGTAGTTACAGACGTGACTCTGTAAGGCCACAATTCTCTCACTCTTTCTCCCATCCCTCACTCCTGGTCATAAATGATTATTATCAGTTCAAAGGCTCCCTTTATTCTAATTGCCTTGTAAATAAACTTGCTTGTCATTATTTCTCAAGCCAATTACATGCTGTCTAATAGCAATGCTTAATTAGCACACACTCTGCCGGAAAAGAGTGCGGGCGAGAAAGACAAAGAGAGAAATGAATGGAAGCACAAGACGAATGTTGGTGGGGAGGGAGGGCGGTTTTTGCACCTAATTATATAGTCGTCAGTTTTTCTCAGAGAGCACAATGCCCGCTAGTCATTCCCTCCCCTCCCCTGCCTCTCTCGGGTACCGTTCAATGGCCCCATACAATAGCCCTCTCCATGAGGTCTGACCCACAGGCCTTAACGGCAGGTTGGCAAGCCTGGCATTACAGAAAAGATGAAAAAAGACAGTTTGTATAGGAATTACACTCCATTTCCTTTTTGTAAGGATGGTGATTGACAGTAGTAATCTCTCTCTCTCCAATGATGCCGGACTATTTGCACTGCACTTGATGTCATTTTCCACTAAAGCAAAAATCATGGCTGATGTTTCATTTGTACAACACAACTGACCTTTTATTTCTTTTTTTTTTTTCTATAGATCTATAGTGATCAAAGTATGATGACTGAACTATTTAATATGTCAAATTAATTTTATTTCAATCATGACAACTCTTGGAATGAGTTTTAGCATGTGACTGAATAGGCAATTTTAAAGGGATAGTTCACGCCAAAATTAAAATTCTGTCATCATTTACTCACCATCATGTCATTTAAAACATTGATGCTTTTATGCTTCAAAAAGTTCATAAAGAGATAATAAAACTAATCCATATGAATTGAAGTGTTTGTCCAAATTTTCTGAAGGGACTCCATCGCTTTATATTACTTTTATTCACATTTAAACATTTGATCAATGAACATAAACAGAAAAAAGATAATCCATTAATAAATTATTCTTATAAATGTATATTTGAATAAACTGAATACAAAAACAAATAATCTCTTAATCAAAGATATAATAATAATGCAATTATTATTATTGTTGTTCTTGTTGTTAAATACATGTTCTTACTCTGAGCACAGAAAACAGGAACCAACAAAGAAAGTAGAAAAAAAGCAATACTGTCCCTCTCTCTAGGCTGTTATCGGGGCATTTCAACCAGACTCGGGTGGAGGTGTGGTGATTACAACTGTGTTAAGAGCCGACATAGATCTGTACATGCCAAGATTAGACTCTGGCCATTTACAGGGTCCGTGAGCGTGAGCGTGTGTGTGCTTGCGCATGGCTTAATACAAGACACCTGCTGCAGTAATGGTGCTTCTCTTATCCTCATTCTGCATCAGTCCATTGCTACACTTTCACCCCGTTATCAGCTGCCACTCTCCCTCTATCCTGTCCAATCAAATTTGTCACGGCAATGCCGCGGGTGCGAAGGGGAGGAACACGCTGTGCTGATAACAGCCAGACTCCCAAAGGCTAATTTATTTATTTTTATTCGGTATTTCACGCCTGACGCTTGTTTTTTTGCTCGATTTTGAAATTTCTCGCTCTGCTCCGTTATCAGTTTGGCATTAGACAGGTAGGGGGCGGATCAGGTGGAGATAATATTGGCCACTGTTCAGCTCTGCGATGGGAAACAAAGTTACGGTTTACAAGAGACTCTGTATAATAACAGTTATTCATCAAGACATTAAGAATGAGGGCAGATATAGACCGGTTTACAGTGTATACTGTGGTCCTGACAACAACCTCAAGAATAAATGCACATTTACATTTAAAATGAATTCATTATTCATGAAAATATAAATACTAATATAAATACTACATTATGTGGACTTTGTTTAAAAGGCCTAGACAGAGTAAATAAAATAAAAGCATCCATAACAACCATTACATTACTCTCAGTGTGTAGTTTAAGTCTATGGCCTGAAAGTCTGTTAGGCCAATAAAGTATTTGTCTGAATTTGTTGTGTTCATGTTTGTTCTAAGCAGGAATGAAAACCTGCTTGTTAGCCAAATAAATGTTATGAAATCAGTCCCTTTGAAACTGAATAAGCACATACACTGTAAAGAAAAAATGATATGATCAATAAGTTATGACAACATGTTTTTACATTGCTTTAACTCATCAAAATAAGTTAAGCAATTTTCAACTTTATGTTATATATTCAACACATTTTTAAAAAAAAATGTCAGTTTAATGTGATTTAAGTTGAAATGACAAATATCCAAGTTGATTGTACTTAATTTAAGGCAGTAACTTTATTTTACAGTGTATTATTAAGTTAAACATATGGAAAAATAGAATGTTAGACAGCATTCACTCAAAGTGTTATGTTACCTAAAACTACTAAAACTATAAAAAGTAGTTTTCGGTTATTAAAAAAAAAGCCTGAAATAAAGTTAAATCTAAATATTAGATGAAAAGTTAGCTTTAAAAACCTTGTTTAAGTTGAAGTACTAAAATTACTAAAGCTGAAAAGCTACATAGTAATATTTGAAAAACTAAACAAATGACAAAATCATACAATCACAAAAATCACTAAAACCTCAATTTAAAATTAAATATACAAAATAAAAGCTAATTCAAGATATTAATACGTACTAAAACTACACAAATAATAATCTTGAGTCACAGTGTAGCTATGTGAAATATATGAAACAATATAATAGAAAAAATAATATGAAAATAAAATATAAATACCTACCTAAAAGCAACTGCAAAATGTTAGTAAATGTGAATCATGCTTTTTTACTTAAAAGTGAATGTTTAAAAAAAAACAATTATGAGTTTATATCTTGCAATTCTAAAACGAATAGTCCAAATTGCAAGATATAAAACTCACAACTGCAACAAAAAAAAGTTCCATGGGGGAAACAAGCTTCTATACTTTTGATATTCCTGCCAGCCTGCACAGCAGTCATGAAACTACTACCGTCTTCATTTAAACATATCTTGCAACCGCAACTTCCTCCCTCAAACTTTCCTTCCTGCAATCGCTCTTCACTCGGCGCTTTCTTTGTTTCTCATCATTTAAAAAGCATACAGACCAGCAGGAGAACAACCCCCTGCTAGAACATTTCATCCCTCCTTCTGACCATTGCAAACTACAAATGCATTGCTTTTCCTTTTATTATATGCAGCTATATTCACAGTGAGGCGCTTAGGTTGTGCAAAGAGAAACGGGGATATTTACAGCAAAGAGACTGCTAGCAGAAACAGATGTAAAATAACAATGTGACTTGTTTGTTTTCCTTCCAGCTCCAAATAAAGTAGAACACAGATAACAGGGTGCAATAATCACTGGCACTGAGAGACGGATACTAGGCGAACATGATGGACTCTGTTTGAAAAGTGAGTTTACTACTAGAAGTATTTTTGTATTCTCTAACCGTCTCAGACAGATGAGAGATTTGGTGCATCCATTCACACTTCTACATAATTAAAACATTCTGGCTTATAAAATATATATAAAGCTTGAAGGGTTACATTGTTGCCTTTTCCTTTAGGATAGAGCTAGATTACTAACCCTAACCTGGTTTGCTTGTTTATTTCCAGATGGGCAAAGAAACCCAAATAGAAATACTTTCACACATGGCAGCATATAAAGCCTTTGTTCCAGCCAAACCGGCTATGCCTCAAAATATTTACAGACAACGCCTCTGGGTTAAGCACAGCAATTTGTTAGGAAAATAAATGACAAGATGGGTTATAGTAAATGAGGAGGAAAGGAGGACATGGAACATCAAGCCTGGCAGATATAAAAGGAAATTGTTATTTCAGTTTGCAGGTTGAGACTGAGAAAACACAACTCCTCAAGGTAGTAGCTGTTAAAACAGAAGATGAGTAGAGTCTGCGAAAAGCGTGGGATGAAGTTAAATTTAGACACGATTGACATTTTGTCAGGGTTGTTTGCAATGAGTGATTTGCATTTGCAAAAACTCTCTCTTAACATATAAGCAAATGGAAACTAAGTTACAACTTAGGCACTGCTACATTTAAAAAAAATTATATATATTTTTAAATAAATAATAACTGAAAAAACTGAAAAAATAAATAAATAATATTTTATTTATATTAAGCTTCAATGTAAGTATATATATTATGAAACGCTAATGGTCCTAGAATAGAGCCCTGTGGGACACCATAGTTAAAAGTATCAGTTGGCAATTCTGAGCAAATATACTTTCCCCAAAACTGTACTTTCGAGTTTGTTATGAATGAATACAGTGAAGTTCAAAATAAAAAATTAGAACATAATTTAGGATTCTGCAATATTTCTAGGTTGCTAATCAAAAAATCAAATATTTATGTATAAAAATCACGCATTCACAATTACTTGAAAAAGGAGTGTTTTACTATTTGCATGCTGTGAATGGCCCTTTCTAAACTGAGCAATTTTTGGGTCACAACCCAGCAGTTTGAGAACCACAGATCTACAAAGGCAAAAACAAATAAAAACACACAAAAACACGAAAATCTCTTTCAACATTGCTGCAGTTCCTCTGTAATCTACTTCAATGGACAGCAAACTAGCAGTATTCAGGCCAGCGCCTGCATCAACACACAGATTCCTTTTGGCCTTAGACTCTGGCAAGTACCTTCCATCACACATTTCCAGTACGGAGGAGAAATGGGCAAGATTTCCTACGCCGAGCCTCCTCCTTTCCTATGCCTTTCATCAGCCGCCAATGTTCCCCACGCTTGAAACAAACAAAAAGGATGAGCGAGAGAGGGGGAGAGAGAGAGTGTGTGTGTGAGGGGGGAGCGGGAGATACAGCTGATGCTGTAATCACCCTGGATATATGCAATACATTTTTCTGCTGGAGCGAAGCTGCCATCTTTCCTGAGACCAGATGGCAACATTACAACACTAAGGTTGAGTGATTACACCTTACAGACCGAGAGGTTTGGGAATGGGTGCGAAGACACGATACTACTACCATGAATTATTTTCCCCACTCATTTTTATGTATTCTAATATTTGTGTTTTACTTTAAGACTAAAACATGTGATATTCTTGGTAATTTAATAATACCATGGTTTATTGGACAATATATATTGGAAAATATCTATCCATGTCGAAGTATCTTACAGTAACATTTAACACAAGCCATTTCATAAATTACATTTTTAGTAATTTATGTATAAATATATATATTTATTACATTATTGTAATTATAAAACTGTTTATTTATTTGATATTACTATTATTACGATTTGAATAGTGACCAAGCTCTTTGGGGAAAAAAAAATAATTAAAAATGAATTCTCATATTTCATATTGTTCTTTAACTTTATTTACAGAAGATAGATTATTGTTATTGCTTAATTGTACTAAAATTCCTAGTGGGGTTCAAACGCCTGAGATCACTGATGAAAATGCTTTTGTTTTGTATTTCTCATTTGATTCCAAATGATATTATCAGCATAACAATATGAAGTTTAAATTAGATTTTGAATCCCATTTTTTCAATGAGGTCTCAGTTGTCCAATCTATATGAATATGGTAATCAAATATGCTAATCAAACAGTGCTATTGTATTACCATCTGATACCATCACTGAACCATGATACTCTTTTGTAAGGCCCAATAAGAAACCATCTGCCCTGTCCCACTCTAAAAAAACGACTCAACAATGTGCATGCTCTCAAAGTAACCCATCTCATATAAGAGCTACACATGGGATATGCGCCGAGAGACAAGTGTAAGCGCACCTGGGTGGCGTGGTCACACCAGAGAAACATATCCTATCAGAGCCAGGCAATCTTGTTGCTCCGTGGTGGGAACCGAGGATTCGTGAGCCGGACTAATCTTGGAGACAGAGGTCAACAAGTTTGGAGAGTGATGTGGAGAAGCATGACACACCTGTCACATTGCAGCTTCGCCGTGAAATCCAGGCATTACCCATTCAGGGGAATGAAATGGAAATGGAATGAAAGGAAGCGTTACCAAGACTACGCCTGGAGATGGAGTGCGGGGAGGTGAAAATCGGATGTGAAAAAGGAAGAGAAAAGAGAGGGAGAAGAGTGAGGAGATGTCGCGGTTACAAGAACAAAGGGCTGGAAAAAGGAAGGAGAGTGTGCGAGGGCAACTGCCACTTCTCGTGGGAATATGACCAATAGCGCATGTGTATATAATCGCTTTCTTTCCTCCACATTCACTGTCAGTGTGGTTTGTTTCTGGATACGTTTCTGGAGAGCAAAAAAGCATCTAAAAACATTTCAAGACAGACAGATTATTAAATGATATCTGCTTTTTTCTTTTTGAAGGACATTTTTAGAAATTTTCGGGTGAAGAACTACTTGACCCATAATTCTATGGAGAGATCGTCTTTGAATTCACCAAATCACAGAAAGTCGCTGTGATCGGAAATGATAATTGTGTTAAAGCATTGTGAATGACGTAGTAGTCTATGCACACTTTCAAACTATTATATTTTGTGTGTATTTGAAAATTTCGCAGTAAAAAAAAAAATTGAAGAATAGTTAAAATAATAATTATATTTTTTTTAATAAAAAAATCAGGATATATATATATACACACACACACACACATATACACACACATACAATTCGTGTTTCCAAAAAATATATATAATATATATATATATATATATATATATAATATATATAATATAATAAAAATTACAATGGTCCAATAATAAAGCCCTGTGGGATCCCATAGTTTACAGTATCAATAAGCCATTATGCAAAAATGCATACCAACCCAATATGTTTTTGAAATATTCTTATAAAAAAATAAAGAAATAAGAAAATAATACATTTTTCAGATTCTGTACCATTTATGAGAGAGTTTAATATTGCACTATAGTTTACATCAACCACATCATTCACAATGCTTTATTGGATAAGAAGTTCATTCATTTATAGAAGACGTTAGAATATTTGTATAGCTTTAAATCAAATGTGAATCATCTCGAAGATAGTTAGCTTAGTTCATTGGTTTAGCTCTTGAATGAGAATTCGTCCAAAATGAGCTAAAAATCTATGTCCATAAAGCATATTAAATGACGTAACTGTATCTGCAAACTAGTAGCAAATTATCATTTTTGTATGCATTTGAGTATTTCACAGTAATTAAAATAATAATTAAAATCAAAGTTTAAATTAAATAAAAATTTTGGAATAATTATTCACTCACTTATTAAAATTAGGCTAAAAGATGAGCCAACCTCACAGCAACACACTCTTCAGTAAAGCAAACAAAAAAAAAAATCACAACAATTATTTAAAAAAAAAGACAAGCTTTCGAAGAATCAGGTCATCCTGACGAGTAATAATAGCTGCGTCTTTAAATTCGCAGCCAGGAACTCTCATTGGGCGAGCTTCAGATGATTAAGAACAGCGCGGAAGGGGCGAGTACATATTTGCCCAACGGCGCGCCACAGCAAATAC
Source organism: Chrosomus eos (assembly GCA_036326025.1). NCBI lineage: Eukaryota > Metazoa > Chordata > Actinopteri > Cypriniformes > Leuciscidae > Chrosomus > Chrosomus eos. The sequence goes on from CM070838.1 coordinate 19,596,521, forward strand.
GACGACACGCATGCAAGACACACCTCTGGCGTCTCTCACCAGCATCATTATTTTCTCTTTCTTTATCCTTACATCCTTCTCTCCCTCTCTGAATTTCTTAAAGTAATTCACTCACTTCCTCCCCTCTTCTGACATTCACCATCTTTCTCTCCGCTCTCAGCCACCCCTGGCAGGATGACAGCCGCAACCCCTCCCCGTCTCCCCAAACCCCTCAGGCGCTTTCTCTCGCACACACACTCTCCCTTTCTTTCTATCTCTCCCTCCCCCCTTCAACCTAGTGACAGGGAGTCTTACTCATCTCCAGCCATAGCCCACAGCGCTCCGCCAACATCTGCTTATATAACTTGGTTTAATTTGAAGTATCTATGCCCGAACTGTCAGGCATATCTCTCTACTCTCCTTTCCTCTCTCAACATCTCTTCTGTCCTTTTGTTCTGTTCAGGTGGGATCCAATAATAATGTGTTCCGAATACGTCCTTAGCATTGCGCTAGAAATGGCAAGGTTATGGGTTATAATATACTACCAGAGAACATCAAAAATTAGAATACGGGCATATTATTTTATCAAATGTATTACTGTATAGGATACACCAAATAATTAAGTACATACAACACATTTCACCCCAAAATTAATTATTGTGGCAGGCACGTAAAACATTGAATAAACAAAAACTCGACGTCATTTGAGCAATATCACAGAAACAAGAGTGTCACACAAATCAGGCAACTGCGAGATAACAATCGTTGCCTCAACAAGTTGTTCCTGCGTAACTTTCATTTCAATATTCCCAGTTACTGTGTCATTTTCGCCTATGTAAACAGTTTGAAATATAAAACAGAACTAGTGAATATTTCTGAGTCAGCTGAATGAGTCAGCATTTTTGAAAGAATTGATTGAATGATTTATTGATTAATTTAATTCCTGAATAAATCCATGTTTTTGAATGAATCAATTGAGTGAATAGGAGAGTTATTCAAAAGCATACAGAACCGTCCGCTCTCGAATCGCTCTTGTGGTACTTTGATGTCATACACCGATCGGCCAAATCAAGTCGAAGACTCCTATTGAATCAATGAATCACTCAAAAATAATAATTTGTTTGGTTCCTAAATTAGTTGGGCTGCATCTGAAATTGCATACACTCTTAGGTAGGTTACTTATTTTAAATAAGTAAATACTTCACGACCACTAAAAAGTATGTTTTATTTAGTATGAATGTTTATAGACTAACTACATTCTCTATGTTGTCACTGTCATGTGACCTACCTCGCTGGAAATAGGTCATGCAGATACTTTTTGCCTACTGTTTAGGAATACAGTGAATTCAGACATTTTACTCTAGTCACATACTGTTTTCTACTATATAATAGGGAAGTATGAGATTTCAAGTGCAGCCTTAGTGGTTTTGAACAAATGGGTTGATTGAATGATTCAATGACCCACTCAGAAAAGATTTTAGAAGTTTCTGAATGAATCAGTGTTTTGAACAAATCAATGAAGTTAATGACTCAATGAATCACCAATAAAGACTCACTTGTTTGGTTCCTGAATGAAGCAGTGCTTTTGAACAAAACGGTTGATTGAATGATTCAATGACTCACTCAGAAAAGATTGGTTGTGAATAAATCAGTGGCTGAATCCAAAATCGCCCCCTAAACCCTCATTCCCTACATTAGTCCACTAATACTGTTCACTTTAAGGAGTGAACAAAAAGGAGTGAGCGAATTCGGACAGCCTTTGAGCGTACATTGGTTGTGCACTCATTGCGGTGCAACATGGGATTGAATAAGTGCACTCAATAACGTCCATGGTTTTGAACACCACTTCAAATAGCTGTCCCCTCAAATAACGCCCTATTTGAGGGTATAGGGGGCTATTTCGGATTCAGACAGTGTTTTTCGTTGAATTGTTAGAGCGAATGATTCAGTGACTAAGATACAGTTGATTGTCGCCAACTACTGGCGTACAAATGTAACCTGAAGAAAATCTCTTTCACATACAAATTGCGGGCTTGATTAATAATGTCATTTTTTGTAGATAATTTTGCAGTCAACGCACTAAATTATTAAATATAAAGAGCGAACCCTCCCCCCCCCACCCCACCACCCCCACCCCACCAAAAAGGTACCCTTTTTGAATACACTTATATGTAAATGCACTTTCCAAATAATAATACATCCTTAATCTTGCAGTATAGTGATAATAATCAGATTGTGGGCCTTACAATGATGGAGGAAAGTAAGAATAGTACTTGCTGCACAAAAGCAAGTCCAAACCAAATCCACACACTAGTTTGAGGAAAAATTGGGTGCTAACTCACTGCGATCCAACCGAGTGCTCTACTTGAGTTAATGTGGAATCTTGGTCCTCCAGTGTCGTGGCAGGATACCAAGGGTCCTCTGGCTGGATGTGGGCAGGCAGTGTCGGGCTTGTGATCACTAACGGACTTCCCTGGAGAGTACGCAAACACGTGCAGCGGGAAGATAAGGCCTGCCTGGCTCCCTACTCCTGCAAGTCTCCTTACACGGGGTGCCAAGAAGCCTCCTTGACAATCTATCGCCAAGTGATGCCTCTATTACAATGGCTGCCCCACAGCTACAAGAGGCCCTGCACCAGCTGCAGCAGATTATAATTAGAGGAACCATGAAGTGCCACGGACATTGGCAATTGATCTGCCTCTGACAGTCCAATATTTCCACCAGGGAAATAAAACCTTGCGTCGCATCGCAGGCTAAAGCAGGGAGAAAATGTGTGTGCGTAGAGGGAAAAAGTGTTAAGATTCAGCGTGGTTTTCGCGACTTGTCTGTTCAAAACACGCTGTTTTGTTGATTGTGCCATGCAGCCGTCACTCTTTATCACATTGATGTTCAGATGGTTGGCTCTCGAGCAATAAGCACAGGCCCTTTTGTGTCCGATAAGGAAGCGGAATGGAATCGCGGCTTAACCGCGTCAATTGAAGTCATGTTTTTATTTCTCAAATGAGCTGTGTGGGATCTTTTGTTCGCCGTTTGAGTGCGTGGCTGTTTAAGGGTAAAAGTAATTTTGTGTCAATTCAACAAATAAATTAGATTTTTTTTTCTCATCCCGCATGTTGAAGCCATTGAAATGTTTCCCGGTCTTTTGTCTCCTCCTTGTTTTTCCATCAAGCTAAGCAGCAGATAAGTCTCAAACTCAAAGCCTATCAATGCTGAGCCACTAAAGACGTTAAGAAACTACAAGCAAACCAGTAAGCAAGGACCCGAAAAGTCTTTTTATGGTGAAACAACATGTAATATGGAGAGCACAAGTCAAAATAAAATCTTTTATTCAGCCAAATCTAGGGAAAATTGATGTTGGGTGATTGAGGGTTCAAACCTGGCTTGCAACATTTCCCATTCCATTTACGTAGCAAAAAGTTCAAAAATAAAACTAAAAATGGAATTATTAAACGCATAAACCATATATTTTGGTTTGTGTTCATATTAACATTATCAATCAATAGCAGCAATTCTTAGAAAGATCCTTATTAAGCCAGATCTAAATTGACAAACGTTTTCTTTCTCCATTAAACCAATAAGATGTGAGTAATGTTGTATTAATCTTATTTCATTGTTCCATAAATTATTTGCCAATTACACACTAAATACCCCCCAATTATACATGAAGTCATCTAACCTACACGCTGACAGTCCATAACTTAATAATATAAATTTTGCATTATGAAATCACAAATGAATAAACCATGAGCGGGTGTGAGGAGTAACAGATTGAAATGAGCAACTGTCCTCTTAATTCTGATTAAGCCGTCAGTCAGACTAGCCGAACGATCAGAAAAAAGCTTCGTCATAAATACTTGAAGACTCAGTAAAACAGACAGAAATGAATGAGCGAAGAAATAGAAACGATGGGGATTTTAATGGTGGCAATGAGGTTTTATCGGGTCTCCTTTTTCATCGAAATTCCACATGAGACCTTTGAGGACAATGAACTCTGCTGCTGTCATCTTTCATTATAAAACACAAGCGACAAAACGATTTTTATCGTTTTATAACGATTGACAGGAGCAGACAGTGGGGTTAGACGTGTTGTGTAGTTTGGGGGTTGGCACATCTTACCCCCATTGTTGTCACATGACTATATCATGCACATCACATCAGCTGTCTGTGATTGAGGTTCTTAAAGGTTAAAAATGTGTTTGCATGTCAAAGTAACTGATAATAAATGAGTTTCCTGATAATTTACTCACCCCCACGTCATCCAATATGTTCATGTCTTTCTTTAATCGAATTTTTACGAGGATTTTTCTCCATATAGTGGACTTCAATGAGGTCCAGCGTTTTACAGGTCGAGTAAATCAGGAATTTTTTATTCTGAAGTGAACTGATCCTTTAACATACATACTTAATAAATAAATAAAATAATCCAATAGACAGCACACACCCTGAAATATAATTTGGCGTATACATTTTACCTCAGCCTCATTTCTGTAAGGCAAGTTAAATAGTGGCACATCTTACCCCACATCACCTCAGATATCATCATATCAGAGATGTATCAGCCTGTGAAACAGTGTATCTTCTAGCCAAACATGGAGTATATCAAGTCTATATGCTTACCCTCATGTCTCATCTCTCTGACAGAAAGTAATGTGCTCTCTTTTCATCTGGGGGCCATGCCTGTATTATCGGTCTATTAGATGTATGGCAAGGCAAGACAATATTAATGGTCTTTCTCTTCTGCAAAATGAAAGAGGACTCTTGGAAAAAGAAACCACTCTCGGTTTCACTCTCAAGGCCAATGATGGTGCGGCAGATGAAAGGAGATTCGAAATGACCACTCTCTTGCTTGAGTAGCTGCTTTGACATATTGTAGCAGGCCCCTGGTTAGTAAAGGTCTGGGTAATTATGGGGAAAAAATAGCATTTGTGCTGTGCACCATAGCAAATTGTATTGGCTATGACTTAGCAATGGTTTCATGGAGAACCTGTGGCTGTCGAGGCAATGGTTTATGATTTGGGTGGGACATATCTTCTTTCGATATGTCAGAGCCAAAGAATTCCTATCGGAATGCAGCGGAGAGAAACCGAAAAATTAATGACGCTCTGAACAAGTCTCTTGCTTGATCTTTTCACCTCGTATGACTACTGTAAATTATTATTAATTTATTTTTAATCCATCAATCTTTGACAGTACTATATATATATATATATATATATTCATTCACACACACTACTGACTTTGTGTTGTGTATTGTTTATTTTTAATACCTTCTCATAACGTATTATTATTAATTCCTAAAAAAAATAAAAGTGAAAATACATAAAATATTAATAGAAGTAGTAGTATAAAATAGTGTTATCTTGAGTTTTGTTCCTTTTTAATATTTTATTGTAAATAATAACAATAACAATACATTAAGAACTCATAATCATACTAATCCCTTGATTGATCTTTGGCTGTGAGAAAATCAAACAAAAAAATGTTATGATATAGTAATAATTTAACTTCTTGATTATTATTACTAGTCACTGTCTGGTCATGTGATCTCAACATAGCAGCATCCATTAATTGTTGAGCCAATAGCTATGTTTCCATCCACACGTTTTTATCCGCATTAAGTGATATTGAATGAAAAATGCCTTATGGAAACAGTAAAATTCCATTGAATTTCATGAATATCGACTCAAATGAAATGCGTTCGGTCTCATTGGATTTTATCTTGATCGATATACGGCTTATGCGATAAACGCGGATGAAACGTTATTATGGCGCAATCCATTTTGTCTAGCAAAACTTTGTTCGCAAATGTTGGCTTGAATGTTGTGCAATTCGAAGAGAAAATGAATGGAAACACCTAAAATGTCTCAAATCCAATTCGATATACCAATTTGATCACAAAACAGCATGTGATGTCATTACGCACTTTAAAGGTGCCATGTGTAATAATTGAGGTAAAAATATCCAAAAAATGAGATACACGCATCAAAAGAATGAGAAGAAATAAGGGCGATGATGTCATTAAAAAATGAAAGTTATAGTGTTGCAGAGATATCAACCTAAATTAGCATTAGCATTACTAGCCCCGGCCCGACAGGTGTTGTAATACCAGTTTCGGCCATGGGAGGCGGTATGCGGGCAACATACATAACCACCAGCCAAACTGCAACACACGAATAACTCGCACTGCTTGTATCTCTTTAATCTCTAAAAATCTCCAAATGCTCCACGCGAAACTGTGGTCTTACTATCGTGTCAATTGATTTGATTAATATGCGCGAGGGAGAGAGAGCAGGACCGCGCTCGTGTTGTTTGAAGACGTGAGAGTGCGCGCGCGCGCGGCCGGGGCTCGCTTCTCTGTCTCTCTCTCTGCTCGTAACGCGCCCTGTCAAGCGCAGCGGCAGCAGTCATTCTAGTCTACATCCCTCACCGATCAAAATAGGCTTTGGCGGGACAAAGCGGACTATTTGACGTTTTTTAGAAGATTAACAACCTGAAACTAAAAAACAGACTAGAGTAGGCCAACTTTCTGGAGGTATACTGCCCCCATCTGGTATGGAATATGTGGAGTATGAATTGATTTTTTGACATAAGGCACCTTTAAAGCCGTTTGATGGAAACACACTTTCACCAGCTTTATTCACATGAGGTTTTTTAACGAACTTCAGATAATTCGATTGACAAGTGGATGGAAACATGGCTAATATGTTAGTGTAAAACTTGATAATTAGCAAAAATGACAGTGGCACCTTAAACCTTTCAAGAAAAAGAAAAAACACTCAGCTTAAAAAGCAACAACAAAAGTTCTAAAACTCTCCTAACAATAGCAGATTCTCTGAAGAGTGCAGCTATCAGAGATGGCATGGATGATTGAACTTAGAACATCTACTGCATGTAAAGTCAATACCAGGGCTGACACTGGCTTCAATGTCTGACTGCATTAAAGCAGAAATTGTGAGCTTTCTGCATGAATGCATGGGCTAGTGATCTAATTCCTCTTGCTGTGCAGCACACTGGGAAAAACTGGGGTGGACATGGGGTGTGTGTGTGTGTGTGTGTTGTGTGTGTGTGTGTGTGTGTGTGTGTGTGTGTGTGTGTGTGTGTGTTGTGTGTGTGTGTGTGTGTGTGTGTGTGTGTGTGTGGTGTGTGTGTGTGTGTGTGTGTGTGTGTGTGTGTGTGTGTGTGTGTGTGTGTGTGTGTGTGTGTGTGTGTGGCGGAGGGGGGTGATTATAAAGCGGAGTTTGAAGCAAAAGGGGTCGAAGGAGCCTTTCGGCTAATTATAAAGCGCAAGCTTAATTGGAAACCAAAGCAGTTATTTCCTATCATAAGCCCAAGAACGTGTTGTTATCTTTTTTATCTGCTCCATTTATGCAGATAGTTTATAATGAGACCCCATTACAATTATGCACAAACCGAGAACAAAGGCTGACTTGCGCCAAAAGTACAGGACTTTTAAATTAAAATATCTTGTTTAGGTTTGAGCTACACTATCATGCTAACTCAGAGACCTTAGCCTGAGATGTTTCGTGAGATGCCTTAAAGGGACAGTTCACCCAAAAACTAAAATGAGAATTCGGACATCATTTTCTCACACGTGTCGTTCCTGACTTCTGTGGACGTCAAGCCGAGTTAGAGGTTTCGCAAACACAGGAAAATAGAATTCACACCTTTCATTGGCAATAAAGACTTCGGGGTGAACGTTCTATATTTAAAAGGCATTAACGCGGGCAAGGCCGGTTGGGTCATGCAGGGAGGTTGTTTGTAGGCTGCAAACTGGCTGTAGGGAAGCTTTAGGCACACAACTGCTTCCAATCTCAAGAGAAAATGCATCGCCACTGAGCAAAAAAAAAAAAGCTTTGATGGGGACGGGATTGCGAGACGCGGGTAGATATGTAGAGCGAGAGGGGCGAGGGAGGGTTCAAAAGAAGCACAGCATTAAAGAGAGAGAGTGGGCACTCGAGCGAGAAAATCTTGGGAGTATTTTTGTCATATGGATGAACAGATTAGCACGGGCAAAGCAGTCATTAAATAGCCTGAAGGATGTGTGTTCAGGTAAGAAGACGCTTCGGTGTTGAACAGAATGATTTGCTCCTGATTTGCATCCGTCGTTAATTGTATTGCGATGCACTGAGGTGGGGAACAATCGAGGAAGGCGACGCTTTTCAACAGGATGAGTTTGTTTTCACATGCAGCACGCACACGCTTTGGCACGCTGTCAAACGTTGGAATAACTCGCGAGCTGAATCTTTTTTCCCATTTAGTCGGCTGACAATGCACAAGGATGGGAAAGCAATTATTTGTTTTCCTCTGAAAGTCAAATTTGTTAAAAGAAATGCATTTACAATCATCCAAACTGCTGAAGCAGTTGACTGTGTTCCATGATGGCAGGTAGACTGTCTGTCTGAAGCCCACGGACAGATTTCTTCACTGGAACAAACTCAATTGAATCCAATGCATAAAATGCAAAAGCTACGCCAATTTAAAACAACACAATTGAATTCTCATCTGCTCTCGACAATCCCCTTTGGCGAGCGCAATTACGTAAGTGTTATAGACAAGGACCAAATGGCTGAACGAGTTTCAGCACCTTGGACAGCAACACTGACAGCCTGAAGACATGGGAACTAACAATGGCAAACAGACAATATGTGCAAGTGTAATATTTGATTTGAAATCAAAGAGGACTGTATTATTCAAATTATTAATCCCCATATATAATAACATATAATTGTACAAATTATCAAATAATAAAATAAGTATAAATAATAATATAATTATTTATTTATTTTATTAATAAATTAAATAGGAATATAAACAACAATAATAATAATTTATCATAATTATACAGTACTGTTATAATAATAATTATTATGGCTTCTTTTTATTGTGTAATTTATTATTAAATAAGTAACAACAACAATAAACAAACTTTTACAAAAACAACAAATATTATTACTACAAATATGAATAACTGTTATTGTTAATAATAATTATTATTATTTATTACATATAAATAGTATACACATTATATTATATACAGTAGTATATATAAATTATTATAAATATTAATAAGTTATTGTTACTAATATAATTAAAATAATTATTATGTAAAATATAAGCAACAATATTATAACAAATATTATTATTATGGCTAATTTTATTTTATAATTTATTATTGAATAAGTATCAACAACAACAATAATAACAATTAAATACAATGTACAACAACAAATTATTATTAATAAAATATTAATAGCAGTTATTGTTGTTAATAATAATAATAATAATAATGTATTATTACTTTATACATATTTACTACATATAAATATTGCATATTTATTATTATAAATATTAATTATTGTTGTTAATATTTGTACTATATATATATATATATATATATATATATATATATATATATATAATAAATTATAAAATAAAAATAAATGCAACAATTAGTAATAATACTGCCATTTATAATTATAGTTATAATAATAATAATAATAACTATAGTTTAAACCACAGATATGACCACAGAAACCTACAAACTATGTGACCAAATAAACCTAAAATAAAAATATACTAAATGGTACTACACAAACTTGTTAAAGCCTATTACTAGCACCCATAATCCAGTCAAAAACTTCGAAAAAAGAAAGAAAGAAACTCCATGAGGAGAACAAAGGCAAACCGACCAAAAAGAGGAAAGGTTCCCTTGTTAAACATGCGGTCTTGACGTATGCTAGTGTGTGGGTATATTCAGCTAAAAGCGGCGCTTTAAAACAGGGTTTGTAATCTTCAGGCTTCTGCTCCCCGAGCTACTGACTGCTGACAACTCACTACTGACTTACCAATCCTGTGGGTGGTGGTCTCACTAAAACTCTGTAATTCCTCATTTCAGAATAATGCATAGCTTTTATCTTAGTAAAAAACTTCTCATTCTCTTGCACATCGATTAGTTCTCAACAGCCTTACTAAATCAAATATACAAGGAGCTGTGGATGAGCTAATGCAACACTTTGTCAACTTAATTCCATTGCATGCAATCAATTTAAATTTGTAAAATGGACATTTACTTAATGCATTTGCAATGGGAATACAAGATTTATTTTTTCAGACCCAGACCAACAAATACCAGAAATTGATGCAATTATGATTTTAATCTAACATCCATCATGTAGTTTATTATTATTATATGAATTATTATGCACAAAATTGAATTGTCTAAAATCATAAACTATCAACAGCCATTTTTTTTGTGTATATATATATATTATTCATTAAGAATAATATGAGCTTTTTGTAAACGAAAAGACTGTCTTATTTGCAGCTCTCTCACAAGAAAATGTGTTTCCAACTCCGCCCTTACTTAAAGCACTGCACAGAGATTCATGGAGCACACGTCTATTTTTAGCCCAGGCTAAGCCATTTAAATCTGTGCCATGATCTTAATTCGATACCTGAACTTAATTAAACTCATCCACAGGACCAAAGGGGCTTGAATGTAGCCAATTAGTCTCATAGTGCAAATGACGACAGACTGCTTCATTTATTCCGTGTAACTTCTCGGTAATGAATAATGCATGGTCTGTTTTCAGATGCGTTCCCTCACAGATAAGAATGAGAAGATCTAGCAGAGGTTTGGATTATGTAATCATTAAATGTACGATTATGAGACATTTTTTGAGAAGTAGTATGTTTGTTTTTTTAATGATCATTTACTCACCCTCATGCAAACTGACTTTTTTGTCTTCATTGGCCATACAAGGAAAAGGGGGGAGGAGCTTCTGGAGTCTAGAAGCCACTGATTGGACAAATCATTTTCACAGACTGAGATTATGCATTTGTGTTATGGCATTAAATCATAGACAACTAGTTATGGCTATTGGGTGTTTCTAATACAACGGCTGAAGGAGTGGTGGCAAATTTGACATCTTTCTCTCTTCTGGCCAATGACGTAATCAATCTCTCAATATTTTTTGCAAAGTTATAGAAACGCAATCATTATCTTTTCATTTGCTATTAGAGCAAATGGGAATGCAAAATGCATTTTTCATTCACCACTATAGAGACTTCCGGAAGTAAAAACTCAATTCATTTTCTCCATAGGGAAATGCTTTTTTAAACGATAACGAGAACCTTCTGTGAGGTGTGATGTAGTTAATCGATGGTTATTTGTCGATAAGCTGTCACCCCACATTATTTCAACTTATTCTTAAAATAATAGCCGTTTAACAGAAGAATTTGTGGTGAAAAACTACATTACCCATGATGCTGTACAGAAAATTCCACCAATCAGAGAGTCGAAACAATCCAAATGGCTAAAATAGCTTGTTAGCTCCGCCCACTCACATGAAGCACTGCTAATGAGTTAATCAAGTCTCCCTATGCTCTCAAAATACTTAAACATTTTATGTATGACCATATTTTGCAATAAACTAAATGTATTGTTTTTATATATATATATTATAATCAACATTTTTAAATGAGTAGTTGTTTTTAAATCGATTATTCTTTTTGCAATGCTTGATGGGATTGTAGTTCTTTCCCTCACTAAAGTCTATAAGTACACAGCCTTGTAACTTTGTATTTTTGTCCACTTCTTTGCTTCAAATCAAAATTTGTACTGTTATGAATTCACCTCGTCGCTGATTCGCTTGGTTCATGTCTTATAACTTCTTAAAATACTTATTTTGAAATCCCTATGGGAGAAATGAATGGAAAAAATACTTCCGGAACCAGCGCCGCTGAAAAAAATAGGTGGCCACTGTTGTACTCCATAGACGTTTACCCAACTATGATGACTTCCGCTTTGAGAACAACAGAATTGTGAGAAGGGTCCTTTCACTTTCACTGTATGAAATTCAGAGCAATCTGAGGGCGAGTAAATTAATTGATAATTATAACAAGCATTTATTTATTTCAAGACATTATTGTGCGTATTGTCTATTTGCTTGTTCATTAGTTGATTAATGATGAATCATAAATCAAAAATGTAATTCTAAGCACAATTAGCCCCATCAATAAATGAGCCCTACACTTCATAAATTATTGTTAAAATTCCACAGAAATATATACGGTCCTATTTTATACATACTCTTGAACTGCCAAAGTGATAAAGCATTTCATATGCTGCACACCTTGTGTTGTTTTCCCTAATGGGATACAATCTGGTCGCTATCACATTATAATGAGGGACATCTCTAGCGTGATGCACTAACAGACCCTGTCCTCCCTGACAGCAAATACTGCTTTCGAAGAGGAAAAAAAGAAGCATGGCATATTTCTGTATAGCTAATTTCCTTCAAAAACACACTGTGGGATAAATAGCAATATTTTCTGCAATAAAACTGGATATAGACAAACAATAACACCATAAAAGAGAATACGTTTCAAAAAAGAAGTTTAACACATACATAAATAGTAGGTAAACCACTTACGTCAGCTTCGCCTAGCAAAAGTTGAACGCTGCAACGCTATTACACATTAATATTAATACTGAAGGCCTCTGAGGTAATTTTCACTACAAACTGAAACAAGGTGGCGCCGTTGCGCTTATATGCCTAGTCTCAGTACGAGAGAGCGCGAGTCCGAAGTGTAATATGAGAGAAGAAAGTAGCGCGCCCGAACTTATCATTAAGCGAATTATGATTGGTCAGATCGCCTGTCAATCAAACTCCCTGCGAAGGGTGAATTGCAATTGACCAATCAGAACCGAGTATATTAGAGAGCTGTGAAATAGTAACAGAAAAAAAAAATGTTTTATATATAGTTATCACAAGCTATAATCATTACCTAACATGTTCATTGTGTCTTAACATTTACATAACGCATATTATCTTATAGATTTTATTTATATTTGTTGAATATTATATTTGACACTCATCTCTGACTGATAACAGAATACTCCCTGGTAACATTCAAACATGCATTTTCTGTGAAGTTGTTTTGACAATCTGTACTGTTATATTATTATGAAAAGCGATATACTTGAATTGAAAAAATTATAATTTTAAAATATTAATATAGTGTAGCCTATTATAAACGATACAAACTGTTTCTGTTTGCTTTAATGACAACACAAACTTGTAGAGTTCATGAAATCTCAATACTCATGTAAAATTTCAAGATCATGTTATCCAGAACGATCTAAAGTGCTTTAATAAAAAGAACCGCAAGATCAATGCCACTAAATTGATTACGTGATGATTAGTGACAGAATATTAAATATATCTAACTCATTTTATGTTTCTTTGCTATTAATATCTCAACATTTGCTTGATGTTCTGTCATCTAATTACCTTTCGCCTACCCTGAGAAACAGGGAGTGGAAACTCATATGCATGCCATTTTTCCATTGCAGAATCCTGGGAAAGTGCCAAGTGACTTGGACAAACCCTGTGATGGGCTGTTGCTCTTCCTAATGCCACGATGGTGCTGCGCTGAAGCATGGATGGTCTCAGGATGGATGACCACAGGAGCTGGCAAGCAGGTGAAATTAGAGTCTATGATGCCTCTCTACGGAGAACCCAAAAATAAAGCCTTGGAGGAAGCCGACCCTTAGGAGCCACTACTGCGCATCCACCCACGTACAATGAATGTGGTGTTATTAGACACCGGGCAGCCCTTAAACACAGACGAGAGCTGCAGGATGGGTGAACCGGGGGGTTCATGCAGTCTGTGGCCTTTTTAAAGTGAAATATAATAAGCTGGCAGCATATATCCAGTGTACATTGTGTGGGGGATCATATCTATTTATCTTTTTAGGTTTATGTCTGAAAATGATGCGGTTGATTGGATGCATAACATGAACTATTTTCTGTAAAAGTATGTACTGCGGCGAGTACCATCATGTACAATGGATGTATTTAAAAGAATACCATGGGAATACATGGTACATGTCCAAAAAGGAACTTTTCATGTGTTATAATGCTTGGCAATAGTATTGTTTTACAATATTTATATACTACAGTATTTAAATGGCAACAATATATAATATATAATATATATATATATATATATATAATATATATATATATATATATATATATATATATATATATATATATATATATATATATATATATATATATAAATATATATATATATATATATATATATATATATACCTATTTATATGGTACACAAAAAAAACTGTAACTGTAAAACTGTAAATTTAATAATCCTAACATAATTATTCATATTAGGAGTTAAGAATTTTAAATGAGTACAATTTAAAAAAGCTTAATTAAACATTTTGTATTAATCTTAATGGAACAAGGGTATAGACCATTTAGTTTATGTGATTTGTATTCATAAGTGTAAACATTTTTTTTAAATGTATGAATACGAATCAGAAGATTTATATAAACTTTTATTAAGCTCTAAATTTAATTCATAATATGAATAATATGTAAGGATTATTCAATTCGATTTAATGCAATTTTACTATACAATTGAAACTTGTGAATCTTTAAAAAATAATAATAATACTACCATGGACCAAAATATCATGGGATTTTTGTGTACTTTTTGTTTTATATACGCATAGTACAGTTTGTTTGCCATATTCATTTATACCATGGTATTTAAATTATACTTAGTTACTTCCAAAGGGGAAAAACTTTAAGTTTTAGTCAAATTTAACTGTAACAGTACATCATTATGGTACTTTATAGTTTTTTTTAATACCTTGTCCAAAAAGAATGGTAATACCATGGTGCATAATATCATGGTAGCATTTAATTACCATATTCATAAATCACGTTATTTATTATTTATATTATTTATTTATTCCAAGGCACCATGATTTTGCTATCAGTGTTAACTAAAACTAATAGAAATAATTTTGCTCATTGAAATTAACCTGAAATAATATATGGTAGTATCAAAAAAACAACAACATCCTATTAATCTGGTTGTAGTGCCACAAAATAAGGAGAGTAAAATGAGGACATTAAGTTGGGATGTTAAAAGAAGCCCCTCTGTTGGGTGGTGGGTCGCTGCCGTATGCCCAAACTCATGACTGAATCTTCACTTTTACAATCGAAGGGAACAAAGGATAGTATATCCATGTGGAAGACTGCCTTCTGCCCGACAGTGACACAGATCGATACATCGTAAATTATAAATAAGGGGAAAATAGGGTAAATAAACCCAGTAAATAAATGTGTGGTTGTCTTGTCTCCCCCTCCTCCCGTTCTCTCACCTAATGGATCGTGGATTGTGCATCGGTCTGGTATGTAGTTTTCCCACTGTTGCCATGGCGACTGGCCAGCCAGCCCCGGAGGCGAGAGGTGACGGCGAGCTACAACTCAATTCAGCTCACAAACACATGCACACACAACTCCGAAACGGGCCTTAGAGCGAAGACACACACACACAGAGACAAAATATATATACACACTCATGCATGCAGCAAACAGCTCGTTTAACCCCAAAGGGCCGATTTACAATAGAAGTATTACTTCAAAAGGGTGTGTTTCAGCTACAGGCAATTTTATTGGCCCCTTTACAATTCTAAATTAATGTATTGACCCTCTTGGCCGGACAATGCGCCGCTATTATATGAAAAACATGCATCACCGTAAGTTTGTGTGCTATCTGGAGGCACCAGGGCAGCGTGATTGCTTTCCTTTTTCTTTCCCCCTCAAACACCACCACAATATTCAGTCTGTGCGCCGTATAGTGCCACGCTGACATCTTAATGATTATCCCCAGGAGGTTTTTGGTGTTCATCATGGTTCTCCATAATGGATCAGTTCGCCGTGGCACGCCGCTCAGCGCAGTTCACGACCAGAAGCCGCAGCAGGCTGTGAAGTCCCCCCCCCCTCCCCCCCTCAGACAAAGACAAAGAAAAACAGTTCGACCAATGCGCTATTCATTTTTATCTAACTTTGGGCGGCAGACTTTCCTTAATGAGAGTGGACAACATGGCGAGCGGCTTTCAAAGATGTTGATCGCCTCGTCACACAGAGTGGTTGGGCTCTAAATTGCCTCCCCGACGCGCCGCGGGCGGATTGGCCCCAGCTGTGAGGCATCCGCGCTTATGCTCCGAGGAGGAGATCTCTAGATGCCGAAGCCCACTCCCCTGCCAGCAGCGAGGCGAACAAATGACATTTGTGTCACTTGATGTCTCCTCGCACCACGCAGTTAGAGTTTGATCAGAATTTAAATATGTTTAGCCTATGTTCCTCTAAAGTTTAGTCTAACTTCACTTCTGCAATCCTACATTTTGTATTCTAGCAGTAATGACAGTACTGACTCAATGCGTTTCAGCACTGGACAGCGACTACACGTCAGTGACTGCCTAGAAGTGGTACATATTTTGCTTACTGTTGAAAGGATGGTTCACCTAAAAAAATGACTTTTCTATCATCATTTACTCACCCTCGTGTCGTGCTCCAAACCTGTATAACTTTCTTTCATCTGTAGAGCACAAAAGACGTCATTTTAACTGTATTTGTCAATAGGGTCCAAACAACATTGAAGCCCACTGACTTTTATTATATGCACAAAAAAGACTATTTTCAAACTATATCTTCTTTTGTGTTACATAGAATTTTAATTTTGAAGGTTTTGATTCAATTCCAATACTGGACAGCAATTAGAAAAGCAAAGTTACTAAATATAAACAGAATGAAATAACTTTAGAAAGAGCGATAGAACTTTAGATAGAATTTTAAATAGAATGAAAGAATGATACAATGATCAAATGATATAGAATGCTAGAAATACCACCAGTAGAACGATAGGAAAAAGAATGATAGAAAGAACAATAGAACGAGCGAAAGAAAAAAAAAAGATAAAAATAACAATAGAAAGAAGGAAAGAAAGATTATTAAACATTAGAATAAAAGAATGATGACAGCAGCCATATCACCCTGTAGCCCAAGACTGGTTGCCCACTGAAGCTTAGCAGGGTTGAGCCTGGTCAGTACCTGGATGGGAGACCTTCTGGATAAACCAGATTGCTGTTGAAGAGGTGTTAGTGAGGCCAGCAGGGGGCGCTCACCCTGTGGTCTGTGTGGGTCCTAACGCCCCAGTAAAGTGATGGGGACATTATATTGCCAAAGAGCACCGTCCTTCGGATGAGACGTTAAAACCGAGGTACTGACTCTCTGTGATCATTAAAAATCCCAGGATGTCCTTCGGAAAAAAGAGTAGGGGTTTAACCCTGGCATCCTGGCCAAAATGTGCCCCCTTGGCCTCTGTCCATCATGGCCTCCTAATCATCCGCATATACTGATTGGCTTCATCACGGCCTCCTCTCCACCAGTAAGCTGGTGTGTGGTGGGCGTTCTGGCGCAATATGGCTGCCGTCGCATCATCCAGGTGGATGCTGCACATTGGTGGTGGTGTTGAGGAGAATTCCCCCCCCCCCCCCCCCCTAATGTAAAGCGCTTTGAGTACCAGAAAAGCACTATATAAATGTAACAAATTATTATTTATATTATTATTATAATGATAGAATGTTAGATCAATACAAAGAATGTTAGAAAAAAAGAGCAACAGAAATAATGAAAGAACAATAATGACAGAAAGAACAAAAATGACAGAAAGAATGCAAAAACAACAAAGAATGAAGGAACCACAGAAAAAACACGATGACAGAAAGATTGACAAAAAGAACAAGATTGACAGAAAGAAAGACCGAAGGAACACAAGAATGAAAGAATGACAGAAAGAACGTCAGAAAAAATAGATAGACAGACAGACAGAGATAGATGGATAGATAGATATATGAAACAAACAATAATGGATGATGCAATGAGAGAACGACAGATAGAAATACAGACATACATAAATAAAATTACCAAATCTCTAAACATAAATTTAGCAGAGCACCATGAATGTTTCCAAGCCGCACTCGTCCCTGAGTCATTCAATTTCAGCACCGGACAGCGACCAGCAGACCCTTGAGTTTCCAGCACAGGCCTTAACTACATCAAACAATTGGATTTAAACTTCCTTTCCAGGAGAACAGAGACATCTAGTCACACTTTCCGCACTTCCATATGGCATATGTTCTAAACCGGCTCAACATGATCGACAAGAACTCAGTCCTCGAGGGAACGGGGACTTGATTATATTCTCACATTATATTAATCAACAGGCATCCACAAAACTGTGCAGCCCGACCAGGAATATCCCTTTATATCCGGATCAGCATTCAATGCAAATGACCTCGACTCTACCACCTACGATGCGCTTTCCCCGTGTGCCCATGTTCAGAGTCACGACCTCACATGCTCCACGCGTGAGTGTTGGCGGCCTCGCTTCCCTAATCTAACCTCCGGGGATCACGGACAGTCCCTTATCACGACTCCTGTCAATCAAACGTAATGACACAACCCACAGCGAATCGGACGGGGGCCTCGTATCCGCTGACAAATGCAGTGCCCTACCTTCTGCGTCCAGGGCAGATCTGCCTTTCAAATGAGCGAGGGAGAGAGGGGTAGAGAGAGATAGAGATATAATGAGAGAGAGGAGGGATTTCTCTCTGTTTTAACGTGAACTTCTGCTCTCACACCCCGCTGAAAGTATGGCTTCAAGCTGTCGACATGACCCGATGTCCTCGCCTCCTCCTGATTTCTCTCTCCTTCCTCTTAGTCGTTCCCTCTAGCTAGTGCTAATCTCCCACTCCTTATTGCTCGATCTGTCTTGGCTGGATCCATTGCCTCAGAGACCCCGCTTCTTTTTGTTTGTCATTCTTTATCTCTCTAATTCTAAACAATCTTCCTAGCTCCTCAGCACCGGGCGTCTTTCATTCCCTCTTCGTCGTGATCGGAAGGGGCCACGTGTCGGAAACAATTAGGACTGGAAAAGTGTCATAAAAATCTTGGTATTTCAGTGATAACATGTCATGAGTTATTCTAGATCACAGTTTCTGCTGAAAATTCATTGGAAAAAAATGGTTTATGTGTTATCCCTTATATGTTATCCCAATAACCATGTGATAATGAACAATTATGTAACTAATTTCCCTTATTTTTACATTTAGATTTCCTTTGCCGTCATCTAGTTCATCTTTAAAAACAGTAATTTAAAGCAACACCAAGTAACTTTTCCTCTTCGGTCGCCCTACTGGTTGGAAAACGAAATTGTCCATTACCGCTGTCATGAATAAATTAGCCTACCGTCACACCCCGCGCGCTCTCTGTTTACCCAGCAGCGGCTTTAGAATGAATGAGTCCACAGACAAGGTAGAGTATGTTACATGATTTCATGAAAGGATGATGTATTGCGACATCAGAAACAAAAAAACGAAATAATGACTATTGTATCGCTGGACGTAAAGCAGTCGAATTTTGTAGTTCTTTCTGTGGTTGGGTTACTACCCGAACCCCGAAGTTACATAGTGCCAGTAAAAGTGATACAGACCCCGTCAGGCTATGGCAGAAGTGCATTTCACCCTGTTACGACTTGATGAAACACTGATAAGATTTTGGAAACATTATTTTAAGGTAAAAAATGTTGCATAGTGTTGCTTTAAAGGGATAGTTTACCCGAAAATTAAATTCTGTCATCATTTACTCACCCTCGAGTTGTTCTAAACCTGTATGAGTTTCTTTGTTCAGCTGAACTCAAAAGATGATATTTTGAAAAATGTTGGTTACCAAACAGTATTTGGGCACCATGGACTTCCATAGTATTTATTTTCCATACTATGGAAGTTAATGTAGCCCCAAAACAATCAATCACCACCTTTTACAAGACAAGTAAAATAAATCACAAGAGGGTATTTACTGATGTATTTTATATCACAGAATAAAGCGTGAAAATATCTTGGGCTTGTGTTCACCACGGCATTTAACCAAAAAAATACATTGACTTCGGGACAATGTCACTGCTAAAATGCTTGTTTCCTGGTTTTGGCCTACAAAAACAAGTAATCCCTGCATCGCTCTATAGCTGTGTGGATATCTACCTCAATATAAACTGACAGATTTCAACAGTCACACAGTATCTAACTTCATACCCAAACCTAACCCCAAAAAATATTCCAGTATCCTGGCTCCAGCCTCCAAAAACCTTCAGAAACCACTGGCCACTATTTGTCTTTCCCACATCCTCCCCACCTTTTCGATCTTTCAAAGAGCTCGCTGGGCCGCACCTGGGCTCACAAACCAGCTAAGGGGACAGGAAGACAGATTGGCAGGCGGGAGATGTGGGTCTTCACCGGGGCCCTCGTTCAGCCCTCATTCCTCCTGTCCTGAAGCCAGACTCCTTCAGACAAGACCCCAGAGAGAGAGAGCACTGTGCCGTAAGTACAACCACTACAACTCCGGCTCGTGTACACACACACACACATACACACGCGTTACGCACGGCTAACCCAGATCACAACGTCACATGACTCAATCCCACAGATGGCTGCTCCCCGGTCCGGCTACAACCTGAAATAGACTAAAATACCAAAATAAAACACATTAATATTTCTCTCTTCCCAACCCCCCCCAACTCATACAGCCAACAAAAAAAGTACTTGTGCCACAAGAGCGCCTAACTAATAACCCATTTAGGAAGATTATTTTGTTTTTAAGGCATTTTACCATAACTAAGAGGGTCATATTTGTAATGGAAGACAGAAATTGGCAACAGTCCCGGATATCTGGAGAACATTTAGGGCTCGAACAGGCAGCAGAACTCCACTTCAATCGGAAGCGTAAATTGTGCTTAAGAGTGAAACAGAAGGTAAGAACAAGAAATTCCAGGCGAAAAGTTGTGGTACTGTTCTCCAATCTTAGTTAATTAAGAAAAGCCTTGTCGGCAGTGCAGATAAGGAAGCCATTAGCTTGTTTATGTGCAGTTTTTGTTGTTCCTTCTCACAGGAATGTGCCAAAGTGCATTGCCAGCTTTTCACTAAATACCTTAAAAAGAGCAAATGGCTCATGGGAGAATGAGATTTGGCTAAACATCTGGCAAGGAAAAAGAAAAGAAAAAAGGAAAGAAAAGAAAAGGAAAAGAAAAACAGTACCATGGCACTTTTTTGTTAGTATACTTTAATATACCATGGTATTTACGGGGTACTCCAAAGTACTTCAAGGAATTATGGAAGCTGCAAATGTTTTGGTAAATCAAAATTATGACATAAGTGATAATTATGAGATAAAAGTTGAAATTATGAGATAGTGTCAAAATTCACATGACAAAATTTTGAATTTGGGATACAAAATATCAAAATTGACAAATCAAATTATGACAAAAAGTCAACTATGAGATTACTAATTCATAATTATAAGATTAAAAAACAATTATGGTGACTGCATACAAAGTCAAAATTAACAACATAATTAGGACAACAACAAAAAAATCACAATTGTGACAAAAAGTAAAAATTATGGAATAAAAAGTAAAAATTGTCATGATTACCTAAATAAATTGACAAAGTCGAAATTGGGAATCAAAGTAAAAAAAGTCAATTATGAAATAAAAATTATGAACATTATGAGATTAAAAAAATCAACATTTGCATAATACCATAATTATGGAAAAAAGTAAAAATGGTGGTCAAACTGGCAAAAAAAAATTTGACTTAAAGTTGAAATTGGGATACAAGTGTCAAAACTGACCAAAAATAAATTGACAAAAAGTCAAAAAAATGGGCAGCATTATTATGATAAAAAAAGACATTTTCAACTTTTATCTCATAATCATGAGTTGGTATCACATTTAGACTTTATCTCATAATTATGAGGGCTTCTGTAAAGAATACTGTGGTAAATGTATTAAAAAATAATCTTACCATTTTAAAAAAAAGTTTCATTGTATTTCAGTGTCATAGGAGGAGGGAGGAGGGGAGGGAGGGGAGGAGGAGGGAAAGGAGGAAGGAAGGAAGGAAGGAAGGAAGAGGAAGGAAGGAAGGAAGGAAGGAAGAAGGAAGAAGGAAGGAAGGAAGGAAGAGGAAGGAAGAGAAGGAAGGAAGGAAGGAAGAAGGAAGGAAGGAAGGAAGGAAGGAAGGAAGGAAGGAAAGGAAGGAAGGAAGGAAGGAAGGAAGGAAGGAAGGAAGGAAGGAAGGAAGGAAGGAAGAGGAAGGAAGGAAGGAAGGAAGGAAGAAGGAAGGAAGGAAGGGAAGGAAGGAAGGAAGGAAGGAAGGAGAGGAAGGAAGGAAGAAGGAAGGAAGGAAGGAAGGAAGAAGAAGGAAGGAAGGAAGGAAGGAAGGAAGGAAGGAAGGAAGGAAGGAAGGAAGGAAGGAAGGAAGGAAGGAAGGAAGGAAGGAAGGAAGGAAGGACGGAAGGAAGGACTATGTTAATCCAGCTTTTTCTCTTGTTTCAGGGCTGTGGGGAGTGAAATCCCTGAGGATCACTTTAGTGCAATGGCTTTTTACTATGTACATTACAGCCCTTTGCCATTACACACACACACACACACACACAGTGTAACGCTGCAGTCATATGTCTGCATCTCTCCTCCATTGTGGTAAAGCTATAACAGCGGAAGCGGCACTATAAAACTTCATGAAGTGAGAAGCACAGTCTCGTGTGCAGCTCCGCTGTGATTTCTCATATGACAGCACTGGAGACTTTCTATTCATCACACACCGCTGGTCATGTAACTGCATTACCACAAACCCCGGACGCAAATATCCACCGCAATCCACACACACACACTTCATTGTCAAGTCAATGAATCAGCGGATTTCAGAGAGAAACAGACAAATAGAGAAAGACATGCTCAAATTTTCCAAAATCCAAAAGGCAAACAAATGTTGAAAATGATATTAGAGATTATCAGAGAAATGTCGAATCACTGTTTGCCTCGTAGATAAAAATCAACGTCTAAACAAAGGCCATTTGCTGTGCTGTTGTTTGTGAACCATTTTCAATGCGGTTACATAATATTCAACAAAAACTGCTGTATTTATATTCTGAACACAATGTTGCTTATGACTTTGTGTTCCCTGAAAATCATTTTTAATTTTCTAGAGTATATTTATTTGTTTTATAGTCAGTAGTATATCTTACAGTTAATTAAAAAGTAATAAAAAATATAAAATAAAAAATATTATATAATTAATAAAATATAATTGCATTGCAATTGCAAAAGCATTGCAAAAAAAGCAACTATTAATAAAACTTGTAATTCTAAACATAATAACATTGAATTGAATTACAATTGTATAATATATGTAAACTGTATTTCATTTTTTTATTAAATTAGTAAAAGGGCTTATATTAACAATCATCAGAGTTTGGTTTTCTCCCACTTTGCTTTAATGCCAGCAGAACTGATCAGTGATCTAGAAATAGTGCAGAATATGAAATATTTATTATTCACTGTACATAATAACTTTTCTTTGTTGCAAACTTCCTAAAACTTCTGGATATAATTAGATTTCAGGCCCCACTGTATTTATAATAGTCATACCCATCACGCTTCATTAATTTGATTTGATATGAGCGGCCGTCAGCATCCTATCAGAGCGTTTATTCGGAGAAAAACAAAGCTTTGTCAGCACACACAGTGTTCACACTCAGGGTAACACCTTCTGCGTTCCTTACATATTCCATGTCCATCAAAAGCTAAAAATACAGCCTTGTTAGTTTACAAGAGTTAGTAATCACATTATTGCTGCTTTGCCATTATAACAGACTTCATCGGTTACAGATCCCAAAAAGGGATAGAGACCATTTTGGGTTTCCCAAAGAATCATCTCACTGAACAGTTCTTAAAAAGAAGAACGAAGAAAAAGAAGTGTTCTTAAAGAACACTCTAAAAATCTAAAGAACCTTTTCCACTATAAAGAACATTGGAAAGGTTCCATGGACGCCAATAAAGAACCTTAAAGGGATAGTTCACCCAAAAATGAAAATTAAGTCATTACTCACCCTCATGCTGTACCAACCCCGTAAGACTTTCGTTCATCTTCGGAACACAAATGAAGATATTTTTGATAAAATCTGAGAGCTGGATCACTCCTCCATAGGCTTCCTAAGGGATTGAAACTTGACGGCCCAGAAAGTCATTGAAGAAATGTTTAAATATGTAATGTGCCTACAGTGGCTAGATCTTAAGTTTATCGAGCTACGAGAATACTTTTTGAGCGCAAAAAAACTAACTAAAATAGCGACTTTATTCAAGTATTCTCTTTGGGCCTGGAGATTTCACGTAGTGTTATTGTGCAACGCTTCTGGTTGAACGTCACACGCATCACACACACATGACCAGCGTCGGTCAATAGTGAGCCTACGCGTGACGTATAACCCAGAAGCGCTGCGCTGTTACACTACGTCAACAGCTTAGGAGAATGACACAGAAGAGAAGAGATGGTTGAATAAAGTCGTTATTTTAGGTTTTTTTTGCGCGCAAAAAAAATCTTGTTGCTTGATAAACTTAAGATTGAGCCATGTAGCCATTTGGACTATTTTAACAATGTCTTTAATGACTTTTCGGGGATGTCAAGTTTCAATCCCTTAGAAGCCCATGGAGGAGTGATCCAGCTCTCAGATTTAATCACAAATATCTTAATTTGTGTTCCGAAGATGAACGAAGGGTCTTACGGGGTTGGAACGACATGAGGGTGAGTAATTACTGACAGAATTTTCATTTTTGGGTGAACTATCCCTTTAAATACTTCACCCAAAAATGAAATTTCAGTCATCATTTACTTTCCCTTATTTTGTTCCAAACCTGTATGAGTTTCTTTCTTTTGATATTTTGAAGAATGTTGGTAATCAAACAGTTTATGGTCCCCCATTGACTTCATACTATGGAAGTCAATGTCTACCATCAACTGTCTGGTTACCAAAATTCTTCAAAATATCCTCTTTTTAGTTCAACAGAACAAAGAAACTCATACAGATTTTGAACAACAAAGAGTAAATAATGACCGAATTTTCATTTTTGGGTGAACTATCCCTTTAAGAACTGTTGACTGAGGTTTCTTTGTGAACCCAAAAAAGGTTCTTCTATAGCACTTTTGGAACCTTTATTTTTAACCGCGTGTTATTTTCCTGGCAAAAACCAAAATGGCCTGTTCACAAGTCTTCCACAGACAGGTGTGATAACAAGCAATGAATCTGGGCGTAAAACACACACCTTAAATTACACCGGATTTGCCGCGACTCCAGAGGAGCCGGTGAATTTGCAATTCCAGCAGGGGTGTGGAGCCCCGCGGACAGCATGAGCTCTCACACACACACACACACACACACACACATGGTGAGGCCACTTTTTAAATTGCACGGCAGGGTTGAGAGAGGTGTTGTGTGTCTGTTTTTTTCATCTTCACATTGTTTTGAGTGTAAACACTGTAGACGGATGTATACACTGCCATACTGCAATTAAGAGGAATATAAAACACTTCGTACTTTATGCCTGGAAGGTGCACCGTAAATATCTTCACATATTTGTCCATCTAGATCTTTTAATACATTTCGAATTTTCACTGTAACCTTGTTTGCAACTTCTGTCTGGGAATTAAAAGTAATATAGATAGATTCTAAAAATGGTTATCTGCTATAATGCGACAAATTAAATTTGCAGTTATGAATCATCTTTTTCACCAGCTGCTTGGAGACGGAGGTTCACTTTATATAAATACACTTAAAATACTGCTGCGATGAATTCCTTCTTGTTAGCATTTTACATCAATATGTTTGAGTGACCTCAATTAAATTTTCATAAAATGAAATTGATTCATATTGGTACATTTGATTCATGTTAGTCACACATCCTTTAGTCACCGATTTTATATAATATTTAAATATGTATACTGTATTATTGTTGTCATTAATAATACAGTATACATATATAAACATTATATAAAATAAAATATATAAAATATTTATATTTTAAATACATTGCGGAGCTGATATATATATATTTAAAATGAAAGGCAGGGTTGAGAAAGGTGAAAGTTTTTCATTTTTTTATTATTGTTGTTGTTGTTGTTAATAATAATAATAAAAAGAATACATTTTGATGATGTTTGATGATTGTATATTTTGGTTGTATAATAAAGAAGAAAAAAAGACAAACTTTTGAAAACCACTGTAGGGATTTTGGTAGTTAACCATTAACAATAAACTAAAATTGTGGTCATTTAAATTGTGGTACTGAAAAAAAATTCAGTAATTGTATTATTTTTTATTTGTAATAATAAGTAATAAAGCAATTGATTAATTGGTTTTATTTAGAGCAATGGCATAGCAAATGTATCCAACCCTTTTTTTTTTTTAATTCAGCATCAACCCAGCATCAGTACTTTCTTTCTGGTCAGTAAACTAAGTTTTAAAAGTTTTGTTTGGTCGCAAACCTGTAAACAGTAACCTTACTACTTATTCTGCCCACTTGCCAAATCAGTTGGCCGAATGTTACATAACCTAACTAAAATTCATGAAGATAAGGTTAATAATATTTCTCCACACATTTCAGTCCATTTCTATGCCCCTGTTCATAAGCACGAACTTAAAATGTCCACCCTGACTCTGACCAGCCACGCACACAAACAAAATCAACTATCCATCCAATACACAAACATACACAGATCACTGCAGTCAGCCCTAGATGATCTTGACAAGCTGCCATGTATACATGGTGATGTTATCACCACATCTCACACATTGCGGAGCTGATGTTCCTCAGAGGTCACTGATGGGGAAGCGCACTATTGAGGCAGACAGCTGTCAGAACGCCTTCCTCGCCTTCGCCCAACTTCCTCCTCCTGCTCCTCCTCTGTCCTCCGACAGACACGGCCACTCCTATAATGGGACTCGCATGTGGCCTCCCTGTCATTGCGATTCTTAGCAGTGCGTTGAAGGCTCTGCGAAATCCCAGCTGGAATTAAACTGGGAGGATCTATGTCGTTTGATCAATCTTGGCAGTTGCTACATGTGAGATGTGCTCTGGGAATGCTCCATACAGATAAACACAGGCATCTACTCAGTTACCTATTGTTTTTCATGTACAACTGCTAGCTAAGCACAATTTAGCCCCCTACGATATTTTGTGGCAATACAGCGCACAATATATCGGCAGTGTTGGGGAGTAGCTAACTTCAAAGATTCAAATGTAGTCTACGTCGAAGACTTCAAACAAATACAGGTGAAAAATAGACTTTTTAAATTGATTAAATGTCCTGCTTTATTGCACTCTATATTCATGTCTATTTCTGATTTTATAATAACCTCGTCATAGTATAATCTGTCCTGCTACAGTATTGTAATGAACCTAAAAGATCACCAGCATTGATTTTGCGCCATTGCTTTGGCAAAACATCCGTCAATCGAAAATAAGCTCAAAACAATTATTCAGTTATGTGTAATATACAATGTCATTGTTAAAAAAAAAAAGAAAAAAAATCGAAGTAGTTTTAATATAGCTAGCTAGCTACTTTTTGATTTGTGTAGCTAACTACCTTTTCTGAAGGGTAGCTTGACTGTATCTTAACTACTTTAACTTATGAGTAGCTTGTAAAAACATGTCAAAGTTTTTAGAGTAGCTTCCCCAACACTGTATATCGGTACCGTATCGTTTACCGGACGATATTTTAC
Organism: Chrosomus eos; assembly: GCA_036326025.1. NCBI lineage: Eukaryota > Metazoa > Chordata > Actinopteri > Cypriniformes > Leuciscidae > Chrosomus > Chrosomus eos. The sequence continues at coordinate 19,623,991 of CM070838.1, forward strand.
TGTGATTTTCCACATTCAAGACTATAACAACAAAAACAAAATGTACTAACTATTTTATAAAATAATATATGAGAAATTCTCTCAAAATTCATTTTTAAAATATAAAGGTGAAGTAAACATTACTCTTTTTTATTTTTGCGCAGCCCGAAATACAGTAACATTGACAGGAAACGATCTTCCAAAAAGAATGCAATTCTGCTTGATGCCACTAGGGGTGCACAAAAGACACATTATTTAATTTAATAGATATACATCTATTTAATAATATCTACCATTAAAGCCGATAACCATGTAAAACTGGCCTTAAGGTGTAACTAGCTAGCCTGGATGCCAGCCCGAACCCCGCCCACAACATTTTTTGGTCGGGAAGTTCGGTCTGGACTCGATCCATTGAGGAGTAATTATGATCAGCCAAAAAATGGTCGGACCAATCAAATTGCCAGGGCGGGCTTTATACGATGATGGACAGATAATCCATCCAATAACGTAATCATCACGTCCTCAAACGTATTTTTTCTTTCAAAAATGCTTTTCGTGTTTGCATGCAAGTAGGCCTACTCCGCGAATGCTTAAGTTCTTTTTGCAACACCGGCAAAGATTGTTAACACTCCTTATTTTTTTCATACTTTTTCCAGAGTTCTGTTTGATAACTATGCGTTGTTCAACATACGTCACTTACTGCGTTCCTCTGATTGGTTGTCGGTCTATCCAATTGAGTGCAGAGTTGTTGTTTTTCCTGGTTCGGTTAAGACACGCCTCATAATCAAAGCCCTATGGAGCAGTCTCAGACTCATGTTCTGACCAGAATATGAGTATGACGAAGTCAGGCTAGTAACTAGCAGGTTTTCATATGAAATGAGCAAAACAGTTATTATCGATAACTAAAACTATAACATTTTGTCATTAAAATGAAGCTGAAATAAAATAACATATTACATGGAAAAACTTGTACTAAAGGAAAAATAGAATGAAATGGGTTTAAATTACTAATTGGAAAGTAATTAAAGTAACACTAAGTAATTTTTCAACCTTCATAATATATTTCCAAGACCCTTGTGATGGTACATCGACCTAAAATAAGTTAAATGACACGTCTGCCATAGCCTGACGTGGTCTGTATCGCTTTTACTGGCACTATGTAACTTCGGGTTTCGGGTAGGAACCCGTGCACAAAAAGAACTACAAAATTCGACTGCTTTACGTCAAGCGCTACAATAGTCATTATTTCGTTTTTCTTCATTTCTGATATACATCATCCTTTCATGAAATCATGTAACATACTCTACCTTGTCTGTGGACATCGTTCATTCTAAAGCCGGTGCTGGATAAACAGCGAGCGTGCGTGCGACGGTAGGCTAAATTATTTACGACAGCGGCAATGACAATTTCGTTTCCAACCAGTAGGGTGACAGAAGAGGAAAAGCTACTTGGTGTTACTTTAAAACTAAAACTGAAAACAATGACAAGAGCACATAACAAAATTACTGAAACCTATACTAATATTTACAATAAAAACTGAAAAACATACAAATAAAAGCTAATTCAAGCAACTATAATATTATGTAATACCATAATACTAATACTAGTTGCTAAGAGGGATTGACAGTCAAGAGTTAAGAACAAAACACAAGCATAAATAACTTAGGTCAGTTCCAGAAGAACCCTTGTTTACATGAATTACTCTGTAGCCTCTGGCAATCTGCATATCAAGCAGGATTTAGCAAACAAACAACTGGCATATTTACTTACCATCAATGTAGCAAGACGGGGGTTGTTGAGGAAAGATTTAGGGACAGGCCGTTTGGCCAAGACTCACTGCAGGCCAGATCAATTTAGCAGCTGTACACGGAGGAAAGAGCGTGTTCTTTTCAAAATGAACTAGGTGTGGGTTGACTGAGTGGCTCATCAGTTTTAAAGAGATAGTTCAGCCAAAAAAAAGAAAATGTCATTATATACACTCCCCCTAATATCAATGGGATCCAAAACAACTCCATTGACTTTCATTGAATGGACAAAGAAAAATTTGACTTTTCTAAATATCTTCTTTTGTGTTCCGTAGATGAAAGAACGTCATAGGTTTGGAACAACATGAGGGTGAGAAAACAAAGACTTTTAGGTGAACTGTCTCTTTAAGGAAAAGCCCTAAATATTTTGACTGGTTTCAGGTTCACCTGACCCAGATTGGACACATTTTAAGAGGTTTTTAAGATCCAAAAAAATTGTGATGCATTTTTTTGTGTGTGTTTTTTTTTACTATTTAAACTTGACACACCCGAAAAACAAAATTGTGTGCGCTATGATGCAACAGCCAAAGATGTCTGTTTAAATTAGTATGGCTGTGGACGCAGTGTTTTTAATGTGATAAATTTAGGAGACGCACCTTTTCCTGAGAGGATTTTACAGTGCAAACTGTAAAAGCTAACGCACAGAACACTGTCAGCATGCTAATTAAAGCACCACCACTAAAATATTCAACTAAAAAATACATACTAAAAAGAAAAGAAAGAAACGAGTCAACCATCATGTCTATTCCTAGCAGGCAAACATAAAAACATGCTCAGACTCTTCAACAAACACCTACTACCTTATTCGCAGTTGTCTCGGGGGATGACAACACTGATAAGTGAAGCTGATGCAATGATGTCACACATGGAGCAAGTCTGTGTGCATGTGCGCGCGTGTTTCTCTCAGCCCACAGTGAGATGTATTCTCAACAGGTCTAGATGACATGTGTCACATTTTGAGTGCCCCCTCCTTCATTTGTTTTTCTCTCCTTTCAGGCTCAAATGTTCTATTAGGGGTAAAAGTGTGTGTGGGTGTGTGTTTGACATAGTTGCCCTGAATCCAACGTGGCACTAAATCAAACATTGGACACCACTTGTCATTTAAAAGTTGTAATTTTTAAGCTTCTTATAGAAATGTTTAAACAGCAACCTTATGCCTGCTTCAGACTGTGTGATTTCGGCAATGCTACAATATCATTACGAGTCACACTGTAATGCATGGAGCCAATAAACATGGGTACAACATGCATGTAGACTGTACGATTATGACACCCATTGAATCGTGGGCTACGACGCAAGTTGGCATAGAAAAATAAAACGTCATCAACATGCGCTAGTGGTAAACAAATAGAGCAAGATGAATTGCACTTTTGCAATTGTGTTTTTTTACGTGCGTGGAAAAAAAGAGTAAGAAGTGAAAGAGGAGAATATGGAGTTGCGGTTGTACTTCGCATGCCAATTTTGGCAGTTTTAGCGTCATGTTGCATTGATCAATATGCCATTTCATGTTGCATTATTATTTGCTGGTCATAAGCTATGTTTCCATACACACATTTTTATCCAAATTAAGTGATATCGAATAAAAAATGCCTTATGGAAACAGTAAAATTCGATTGAATTTCATGAATATCGACTCAAATGAAATACGTTCGGTCTCATCGGATTTTATCTTGATCGATATACGGCTTAAGCGATAAACGCGGATGGAAACGTTATTATGGCCGGATCCATTTTGTCTAGCAAAACTTTGTTCGCAAATGTTTGCTTGAATGTTGTGCGATTCAGTTTGAAAATGAATGGAAACACCTTAAAATGTATCAATACGATATACCAATTTGATCGCAAAACAGCATGTGACGTCATTACGCACAGGTTTTTATTCGCTTTCAAGCCGTTGGATGGAAACACACTTTCACCAGCTTTATTCGCATGAGTTTTACCGAACTTCAGATAATTCGATTGACAAGTGGATGGAAAATTGATGTAGACGTAGGTCTAACAGCAAACTGTGAGATGATCATGCTACATTTCTGACACTGTCAGAAAATTATCGCAGGCTATCTTTGGTCGCAAGACCGTGACAACTGCCGTCTTTGAACCTCTCTCACTGTACAACGTAGGACACCGTTTAGGAGCCACAACCAAAGAAATCCCCACGATTGGTCATGTTTCACCCAAAATCGTACGTGTACCGGGCATTAGACATCTCTGAACATAGTATATTATATTTTTATTTCAAATCTCTAGAATCTCTGTAAGATCAGTGTATGACTAACCTGGATCATCATGTTTTGCACAAGCTTTTGGAGTTCGTGCCAACTGAAGCGCAAGAGGAAATACTAAGAAATTCTGAAATTTCTATCAATTTATCTCACGCTATAATTTGCCATAATTGCAATTGTGATGCCAAATATGTTGCTCTCGGTTCATCTGAGTTTCCTGCAGGTTACTTCAGGAGATGTCTGTCTGGACTGGCAGCATGGCAACAATGTGTCATTGTCAAACCATTCACTATGGTTGTGTAAGGCCATGCAGACTACTGTCAGACCTCCTTGTGAGTTTTGTGCTTTCAATGTCCTCGCAATTGCCAGCAAAACTCAGAAGCACACAACTCTCAATGGAAACACCCTCAATGCACCCCGCTATGTTTATTTTTGTGCATCTGGAATACTTTTGTGCAACTGGGCAACAATGACTCACTGGCTTTTTGCGTAAATGGAGCAGTTTGGAAAAATTGAGAGAACAAATGAATTGACATTTGCTATCACTGCATCCCCAAGCCCTGCGCTGAAAGCATCGGATCAATGCTTGCAAATGTCCCCGGGGAGAAGTACCATGAAACGGCTCAAAGCTTGATCTTAAAAGGCTGGGTTATCGACTGATTTCTGTTCCAAAGGCTTTAACTCTCTGTCTAAAACACACAGCTTTAGCTTTGACTGGCATGGTGGTCCTCTTAAAAAGAGGTGAGGCGAAAGGCTGGCAGCGGACTTACCCCCGGCAGTGTCTTCTGTTCGTGGAGAGCGTTCTGGGCTTTGATGGCCGACTCACGGGCACAGTAGGTGAGGAACGCGCAGCCTGTGTGACAAAAAGGAAAGGAGACTTTCAATGACTTGGATAGATAGTGGTCTTGAACTCTATACTGCCTGATATCGGCGGGTGGCCAAAGTCATTTGAAGTAACCAAACAGCCTCATTAGGACAAAAACATCAGAATGACATTTATATTTATTAATTTAGAGCAGATTTTAAATTACAAATGAGTTCACTATAAGTAGAAGCAATGGAGTAAGGAAGAGTGCTGCTGGTTTGCTGTTCTTGGCTGGCTTAAGACAGTCCCCCAGCCTGACCAACTAAAAAGCGTCCAAAAATCTTTTAAAACCAGCCAACAAACCAGGCTGGAAGACCAAATAAGACAAGCTTAGGCTGTTTAAGAGGGCTTCCCAAATTAGAGCAGAAGTTTAAGTGCAGGAAAGTATAATTCACTACAAGAGTAATGTTAGTCACGCATTCCACAAGTTCTTGTTTTCTCTCGAGTTGTTGCGCACTTTACACAACTACCTTATTTCCCAGAAAACAAGTCGCAACTGATTATAAGTCGGGTCAAAATTGCATCGTTGAGAGAAATAAATACACAGATAAGTACTATCAGTCACATTTTATTATAGTGGCATACAAGATTCATTATAAATGCTAAGTATAAACAAATTTATATTAAGTAAAACTGAAACTACAGGCATGTGGGAAATGAGCTATTCAAATAAAAATTCTGCTCACTTCTCATTCGGCACAAATCCCAATATACGCTAACTTTGTGTGCTCGACATTAATTGCATTATAATTTGCTTTGGAATATAAACTGCAGCATGTTTCAGATTATAAATAAAAACGTGACTGGAAAATATAGTAATTGGAAAGTAGTGTCAATTACAAGATGGCTTTACTACAATCCCAAAATGGCATTAAGTATCCAATTAGCTAATATATGGACAATGAGTTTCAGTCTTGACTTTAGTTCAACTGCTTGAAGGAGGGGTTTACGTCTACTGTTTTTATAAGATCATAATGTATTCTACTATTCAGAAGAAGGTTGGTCGGTTCCACCCCCGAGGAACAGTGAAAGTGAAGGTTTCTGAAACCTATTCACTGACCAAAACTGAGCAGGGAAGGATCATAAATCTGGGGAAATAAGTTTAGGTAAGAGGCCCAAGATGTTTGCTTTGAATCAGACAGACCAAAAGGAAGAGAAGATAGACTGGTTTAATTCAAGCAGAGCAAAAAACATTCAAGATTCAAGTCTACCCACAACATTGTGTTCCTATCGAGTATTACTGATCGCCAGCACAGGAAAACGAGCCAGAACAAAGCCTCCGCGTCCCTTACAATGACAGGGCCAGAGGTGCTGTGAGGCGTCCCTGCAGACAGGCTAAATACAGACAAGTCTATTTTCTAACATGGGGGAGCCTGTCCAGTCCGCTTTACACTGGATGTGCCCGTGTGTTTCTCCGTATGTGTGCTTGTGTGTGTGTTTGAGCAAGTCCATAGATCAGCCAGCAGTCCCTGTCCGAGGCTCTCGGCTGGCTGGAATAAGCCCTGACTACCCTTGACACCCTGACAGAGAGGCGAACAGTGCTGGAGAACTAGTAAGAGAAACTTTGAGTCTCTCGGGTTCCTAGACAGAAATGTGAATTCGTAAAAACATGCACATATACACACCAGATTATATAATCCTTCTGCCGAAAGCATCACAGAAAAGGAGACTTTGGAGGAAAAAGATCCCTGAGCCCATTTGTTTTTGTGACGTTAAATGTGCTAACTCACTGGTAGATGTATTTACAGTAAAGCAACTCTCAGATTGGCACGATAACCGACTCACTGCAATGCGGCCCAGGGATCCTACTTTTGTATATGTGAAAGTAACTACTAAGCAGTCAGTCATCTCGCTGTCTCTTCCTTCTGTCACCTTTTCTCTCTTAACCCATGTTCAACTGCACAGAAATAAACACTGTGTATTTATTCCTTAAAGGTGACGTTTAGAACGTAACCAACATCACCAAACAGAATTCCTAAAATTTGGATTGTTTTCAAACAAGATTCCAAACATGTTTCCACTGTCCATCTGCTATTGGTCAAACAAAGAAATAGTCCCGCCCCAAACTCACACCACTGGTCGAGCTCAAACAAACAATCCACAATATGAACACTTTAAAAACTATAGTCAAGTTTTACAATAAGCTACTATTAAACTCTTTCAGAGTATATCTTCCATTTAATTTGATGCCAACTTAAAAATTGTGGTGGAGAAAGCGGGCAGTTTGGTACGTCATTTTCTTGGTAGGCCACCTGTATTTTTCATAAACCATTGAGTTTTCAATGTTTTTTGTCAGCTATATGATCATCAACCAAGAACACAACACTACAAGAGTTCAGGCCCTAGCAGACTTGTTTTTATTTGCGCCCAACTAAATGAGCCATCTATTCTCACTAAGGTCAATAGAAGCCAATTTAACTCAAAAGACAGCAGATAATATTGAATAAGTGCTAATAATTAATCAAAACCCACTATGCGAGTACTTGAAGTGACTTAGAGTCATGAATAGATAATGTTCATGTCTTCATGAAAACATTGTCTTCACAGAAAGACTTGGACAAACAAACAAGCAAGTCACTTTTTTTTTTTTTTATATTTATTATTGCATCAGTCCCACTAACCCTGCATTGCTTTCAAATACATAAAACCTTTATTATGTCTCAAATCCAATTTGTGGCAAACTTGATCTTGCAAATGCTCAAAAACCAACTTAAATATATTCAAAAGGCACTCACAAAGAATATCCAGAGTAAATTAGTTGCCCCACTAATATAAGCAAAAGAATAGTGTGTGTCCATTAGAGAGAGAGAGAAAGTGACAGTAGAACAGATAGCAAGAGAAGCATTTTAATTCTAATCCCTTCACTTTAATGCATAGTGTTATTGCAGCCCATAGGCACCAATTGGAATCCAAACACGTACAAATTACTGCCCTGCTGTTGCATACCAGCCGCGCAATTTTGGGCTGCATGATGAAATTATTTGAAACTCGACATAAAAGTATCAGCCATGGAAATGGCTGACGCAGCACCCTAAGGACAGAGTGTGGAAATGATCTACCGCATTGTTTGATAAAAATCTCTATTGTTTGATCAAATGCGATTTAAAAATTAACAAAGGAAGCTAACAGTTAGTAGGCAATGGATTTTACTTTAAATTTTTAATTTTTTAATTAAACTTTTTCTATATGTAGCTGAAAGGTTCCTGATAAAACACTTCACAGAATGGGAATGTTATTAGAAGGTGGTCAAAAACCTGACAAAACATTTTTTACCCATTTAAACCTAGAAATGTTTATTAAATTAAGATAAAAATATTCTGCACTATTTCAAGGTCATTAATCAACAGTTTTTACTGTAATTAGATTTCTTAATGTGTTATGCTGATATTTAAATTAATAAAAATGTGCCAAAAATATATTAAAATAATGTTTAATATATGAATTAATTAGAATTCAAATGAAAAATGTAATGCTTAAATTAAATTTTTACTAAAAATTTTAATTTTCCACTAGTGGTCTCATACTTTCAGATGTATTGTAAAATGATTTCTCCTGAATAACCAAAACAAAAAAGTCAAAAGCAGAAAAAAATGTGCCTCTCTCTATTCCGGGGCAAAAATGACATCTAAGCCCCGTGCTAATAAGCAATCACACAGACAGAGGCCCATGAGGCCTGCAGGTCTAAGGAATGGCGTAGACTAGAGCTTCATGGGGAGGTAGAGAGGCTTAGCAGTAATTAAGCAAGCTGAATTGAAGGTGCCGCTCCCTCCCTCTGCTCCTGACAGCCCCCATTTGCTGTTTTTTTTATGTAGTAAAAGCCGAGCCATCACACCACTGTTCCTGCCCCCCTTCATAACTGTGTGCAAGCCCTGAACTGTGAGGTGCCTGTTAAGTGTGAAGGTCTTGGTGCTAAATCTGCTTCCGTGTCCCCATTCTCCACGTTCTCGCCTGAGCACTTTGCAACTTCTCGAACACTCCCATCACTCACACCTCCTACTTGTTCCCGACACGTTCAAGTTTAGCTCTGAGAACAAAGGACTGAACTTAAAACTGTTGTGCAGTTATTAGGAAAATGTTTTTAATAAAGCTGTGCTGATTCAATCATATATCGACATACAGTATTCCACATATAGTGTACATATATAGGCTTTTCTCACTATATTTTATAGATATTTTAGATTTATTTTTATTTTTTTTGCATTCATATGCTTTACAAAGCATCTAAACAAAGCAAAATTAAACAGATTCACTTTTGCATTTGGTTCGGTTTCAGTCAAGATTCAATTACAAGATTGCATAGGGAGCCTTGTCAGTCTTATTTTGTTATAACAACAACATACTGTAATTTTGCCTTCACTTCTTTTTGTATTTGTCTGGAGTTACCAAAAGTCATTTCGAAGTGTATGCGATATTATAAATGGATTGCGATTGAATCTATGGCGTTTTGAATCACATTTGCATTATGATGTGTAAGAGATTCTGCAGATTAAATGGTTAATAGACCTTATTCACAGAAGTGCCATCTTTGATTTTTAACGGGAATGAAAGTGAGGCTGTGAGGGATAGACATGCATCCCTTTAAGTGGGTTGTACTGTTATTTAATGTTTTTGGATTGTTCTGCTGACGCACATCTTTCCCAGAAACTTCAGTAGACAAAAAAACCCCAGACAACATGAGCTGTGGAAAATTATAAGTGATCTAAGAGCTTTATACAGCTTTTACCGTAGATGCAATTGAAAAGTCTATCCCTCACAGCCTCGCTTTCATACCCGTCATGGCGCTGCTCTGAATAAGGTCTATGGGATGACCAGAGAAAGAGTGGCCAACGAGTTTTTGGTCAAGAAACTACCTTTGTCATGTTGAGAGCAAAACACAGGAAAAAAGGTTTCGTAATATTGTGATGCATCACAATTTATTGAATTGTCTATATTTTTTTAAAAGTGTGTTGTCTTTAATAATGTTAATATAGTATATTGTGTTGCAGGTAAGATCATATTAACTAAAAAAGGTAATTTATCCAAATGTGTGCGCAATGTGGCACATGCAATCGTGAATGTTTCGGCAAGCGGTGTCGCTTTCAGTGTCACTCTCAGTTAGCGCGTATCATGTAAAACACCTTAATGCGTTGACCGCCTCCCGTGAAAAAAACGCATATGGGCTCGATTTCCTCCGAACCTCTCTCTTAGTCACTGTCCAGACAACAATATTGTCCCTGCCCCCGCCTAATTACTTTGTAATGAGTATTGTAATATAAGCGGTGCGCTAGCGTAACCTGTAAACCTTAATTAAGCCTGCCACCTTTAAATGTGCTCAACCTCCATGTACTAGAGCAAAACTATATGCACATAGTTGGCATTGTTCAGCTTAGAATTTTAAGTTAAAAGTCTTTGTGAGAAATTATGCCTTGCTTGCACACTGAAGATTTATAGCAGTTCTGAAAAATTTGATGCAAACAAAATCAGAAACTGTATAAATAGTGGGAGATTTTGCACTATAGCAACTGTGGATATGGAAAGTGCATATGCATACTGAATAAAGTGGCTTCCTAATACATATGCAAGAGTTGTTTGTCATGGCAAGACTCAAATAGGTCTAGATCAGCGTTTGTGTTTGTGAATTCGAAATATTGAGGGGTGACACTGTGTCTTGCGGCATGCTGGGAAGTCCTCAGCCAGAAAACTCTGATGCTGCACTGAGTGCAAGAAGGGTACGGCGGAACAAAGACACTTCCTCAGTAGGCTACATCTGTTTCTCCTCCTCTCCCTCTCTTTCTGTCTTCAGAGGATGGCTGGCATACGAGCAGTGATGCCAGCAGTGGCAGCTTAACCTATTTTCGGAAATGCCACAGATTTCTATTAATAGCCCTGCTGAGCAGCAGGCCTCTCCGCACATCCCCGACGGGTCCCACAAACCCACTGATAACATCCTCTCCCATATCACCTTTCATCCATGCTCATGTCACAGCAACACTTCTCAATACTAAAATAAAAACAACAAGAATATTCGGTGGGAGATATTGTGATGAAGCAATCTGGGAAAGGTTCTGGTGAAATTCTTCAACAATGCCTGGCTAATTCAAAATACATCTAAAAAATAATGTAAATATTAATGGGGCTTGCATAGGTTATACCCAATAATTAAATCCACTTAAGTAGTATTTTCCATAATTGACTCTAGGGGGTGCTCATTATATTGTTTAAAAAAAAAGTATTTATGTTTGGTTAGACACTAATGCGTATAATATCAACAAACTTCTAAACACTTTCTAAAACAAACTTTTACAAATTTTTACGAATTAACTTGAGTGGATTTCCGTATTTTTTGTTGTTGACGTCAAAGCATCAAATCGACATGCATCTAATCGAACGGTTTTCTGCGAAAAATTATCTGCCATTGGTAAAAGAAAATATATCTGATATCGGACGGGTTTTGCAACACCCTAGAAAAACAGGAACAAAATTACATTAAAAAAAAACCTGGGTTAAACATAATGGGTTTTTCAGGTTGAAAACCACACCAAGTCAGGGTGTCAATAAGCTATGACAAAGTATGTTTTTACATTGCTTTAACTCCTCAAAATAAGTTAAGCAATTCTCAACTTTTTTAGTTATAAGTTTCAGTTTAAGGTAATTTAAGTTGAAATTACTTAAATTTTTAAGTACAATCAACTTCGATGTTTAAGGCAGCAACTTCTTTTTTACAGTGAATGTAGAAACCAAACTTTTCCGCTTATGTAATGTTAATAACTTTACATATTGTTAGACCTACTTAATACTAAAACAACAGTTACAATAAACAACTTTGGTACTGTGTTGTCTCGTCATTTCATGTCCAGCAAAACCAGTTTAGACACACTGATAGAACTTCACTTTGGGTACGAGTACCTACAAATACTATCGCGAACCTGATGTCTATGCACAGTCTCATCCTGTCGTCCTCTCAACATCTGCCCCGCCACACCTCCCCTTTCATATTAAATCCTTTTGTTTCCACCCTCTCCTGTCTGCCGGAGTGGATCTGGCTCTCCCATCCTGTCAGAAAGGCCCGTCACTCCGCCGGTGCCTCCGGATTAAAGGCACCATTTGTTTTCAGTGGTTCTGACAATCACTCCATCTCTCTCAGTCTGTTCATCTATTGTGCTTAGCCCTTTGCCTTACTGTCATTTTTCCCTGTCCACTCGAGCTGCCTATGTGTGTGTGTGCATGGCATTTGTCACAGCTCTCTGACTGACATAATGGCCATGCCCTCCTTCCTGAGATCAAAGGAAGTGGAAAAAGGCTTTTCTGCTCAAATTCCAACAAGGCATTTACATATTTCCAAGCCGTTCTCATCAATGCCAACAGAATCTTTCTTTCGCTGTTCATTAGTCAACCGTACTGAGTGTTGATTTATTTTCCTCTCGACAATAAATCTTTCGTTCAGGAAGCTTGAAAAACCAGAACAACAGTTCGACTGCAGGAAATGTCGGAAAGAACAGGTGTATCATACGTTTCATTATCTGTCATCATTTTCTTTTTCCCTCCATGAAAAACACCACCTCTGAACTGACCTTTTAAAAAAAGTATTGCGCAAATTAAGACTAAACAGAGAAGAGCAACTGATAAGCTTTATCCCAAAAGAATTGACCTCCATATTGAAATGGATAGAGAAAATTTAGCAATTTAAAGATGAAGTGAGTAATTTATGCGTCACTAAACAGAATAAATCAAGGCTGGTAGGCTGGTTTCCCTGCCTGGCTGATATACAACTGGTTTTTTCCAGTCTAACCAGCTAAAAAAAAAATTGTCAAAATGTCTCTAAAATTACCACTAAGATTATTCTGAGAGACAATCTAGAGGTACGTTTAAAACTGAGAAGTGTTTCCTTTGAGTGTTTCGCGTACAGACAACACCATTGTCAAAATGATCCCCATTCACACGGATCCGCGAAAACGACTAAAAACGCTGTATTCTGCTGCCAGGCCATTAGATGGCGATGACACACTGCATGTGCATGACGTCATCGTGTTTTCAAAAGTTCGCGTTTTCAGGCACCCAAAACCCTGTTGTCGTGTAATTGAAAGGCCAAAACGCATAAAACGTTATACATTTTTAGTTGAAAACGGTGTCGTGTAAACAGACCCCAAGATTGGATTTTTTATAACCTGGTTAATGAAAGTTTTCAAAAAAGGTTTTTGTAAACACTCCCCCCATTTACCATTGGTCAGCCAAAGAGATAGTCCCGTGCGCAAATTTTACCATTGGTTGAGCTAATGTTATTATGTCAGGCTGGGGTGTGTTTCCCAAAAGCATTGTTGGTATGGTCTCAAGTTTCATCGTTAGCAAGTTAGCAACACAGTTCAACAATTCAATGTTTCCTGAAACCATAGTTCCAATGAACATTTGCAAACAACATTGTAAACTTGTGTAGTCAAAACTACAGCTATCGACGTCACGTGGTTATAGTTTCTGGAAGTATAGTTTCTTGTTAGTATGATGTTGAATTAAAATACTAAAATACACAAACTAACATGCAGTACAATCTTTCATTTTATGCATGTACATATTTCATCCTACATCTCTCAGTTTGTCAAGACAATGAAAGCACTTTTTTTTTTTAAAAGATCGATATGGTTGATGAACCAACACGGTACAAACAATGGATATGTGAAAATGTTACACAAAAAAAGCTACATCATTCTACAGGAGCAGCAAGCCAGGTCGAGAAACAAACAAAGAAATGTTTTTAAATGAATTCGCCACAGTTGCAATATTTGCACTTTCACAGAAATTGAGTAACAAATGGTTTACTTTTAGTTGTATCTGTATATTAAGCTGTGATAGAAAAAACATGAAAAAGAATACACATCCAAACAAATGATTTCACCTAACAGTAACATTAATTATATAATTAATCGCTTAAGTATAACTTAAAAAACCTAATGTTTAATACGTTTATTTTCTTGGATCCTACAGCAGTGAGATTACAAATTACAGATCAATCTGGGAAGCAGCATGACGCAGAGGGAGTCGGGTGGGCTTTCTATTAGCAAACACAGCAGACATTATGACACGTTTGAAGACCAGCTTATTATCCGCCGTAAAAACGGTCACAAGGGAGAGATTCACCGCATCTTAGAATAGCGCATCAATAATTTCGCTTTTGTGTTTTATGTTCGGACCACAAACGGACATCTTACATAAGGTCACTGAACTTCTTTCCTCAGAAGGATGTCTAGAATACTCTACTGTAAGTGCCATCTCCTGACGAATGGTAATGGCCTTAAAAAACATTTTCCATCTTAAAAAAAAGATAAATAACCCTCTCCGCATGGAGGAAAGTCCATCTAAAAGCAGGTAAAGGGGAGATAAGTGGCCAGGTCACATGAAAAGACAAGTAGCTCAAAGCAAAGCTCACTGGCAGAGGAGGAAACATCTCATCCTGACATTCAGAGCTACGGTTCCTGCCAGTAGAGCTACTGAAGCATTGTATTTTTTTATTATTCAGCTTTGTTGCATATTACAGAATTTACAGATGTTTGGGTCTATGGACGGTCAGACTAGATTTAAGTCATAAAGAAGCCACCGGACATATTTAACTTTCATGTAATAAAAACATGAAAATCGCTCGACAAGTGCAGTTTTCATTCCTTTCTATTGACAGCTGAGGGTGGGGAGGATATGATGTCATTGACAGGTGACGTAATACATAGGCCGTGTTACTGGTTAAAATTGCATATTTCTCTGGATTTAAAAATTATTGGATAAATTTGGGATAACATAAGTACAGAAATCAACAAATTATTTCACATTGTTCTAGTGGTTTTTGGATATTTTAATGCAAAAATCTTACATATTGTGCCTTTAAGAAGGGTACCCGTCAAAATAAATTATGTATGCTACCAACCTAACATTGGTTCTTTGAAAACCAGATAAACTAGGTTTTATCTTCGATTTATAAGGAATTTATGATGTAATTTGCTGAAAGGCAACAGAATGATTTCAATCAAACCCTTTAGTGCAAATAAAATTCATATCCCTATTTAACAAGGTTACCTTTACATTTATATGTACTGGACCTCTCTATTAAATTAAAACTGTTTATTATTTTATAAGATTATTTCTAAGATGTCGGCCATAAGCTTTAGCACAATAGGTCCCTTGAAAGCAAGTATTGAAAATCTATAGTAGCACATGTGAATGTGGCGGCATTAAGGACAGACATTCAGTCAGCATCAGGTTTAAGTCTAAAGAACCTTGTATATGTTTGTGTATAGTGTTGTAAGCCAACGCAAGCTTATCCTTGGACATCTTCACCTGCAGAGTGCAAAATGTGCGTAAGAGGCTTTCAAAGCAATGCAACAATAGTCTATTTATGCTAAACGCAGCAGGAGATCTATATACCACGCTCATGTAAGATTACAAATACAGCACACTGTAAAAAGTTTAACTATTATTTACTCAATTTTTTTGGTGAAACATTTTTACACTCAAAAAAATTGAGTAAATTTTAAAGCTGTGAAATCAATGAGATATACTGTAAGAATTGAGTAAATGCAAGTAAAAAAATTAAGTAAATCGAAGTAACTGCATCTGGTACATTAAGAAATAAAATTGAGTATAATTTAACATTTAAAAAACAATATTTATGAGTAATATTAACTGTTTTTATTTATAAGTAATATTAACCTCTTTTATTTCCTCTAAACCTTTGTAAAATAGTAGCCTATTTCATACAACAACCAGTATACATTAAATGGCATTGACCTTTATTGTCATTGAGTACAGCAATACAGCACATTTTACACTGTTTTTAACATGTATACAATATTGCCTACATTTAAACTCAATTAACAACCAACCGTCGAGTTGTCGAGTTGTATATATTAATTAATATATTAATAATATTGATTTGAATTAAGTAATTTTTTTTGTTTCTTGAAACAGATCAGTTTAATTAAACATTCTCATATTTTTTGATAGAAATTTCACAAATATATTAAGTGTATTATAAAGAAATAATTGGTAAGTCAAATACTAAATAATTTTATTGAAAAAAAAATTAAATATATCTGTAAATTCTAGATAAAATTAACTGTTGGATTTTTACTAAATTATTTTGGTATGTTCAACTCAAACAATCAAGTTAACGATATACAGAGATTTTATTAAGTAAATAAAGTTAAATATTTCTGTAATATTTACTAGCCACAGAATTATTTTTTACAGTGGCATAGCAAGTGTCTCCAGCTTGTGAGTATAAAACTGTGGGTATAAAACCCATTTTCAACTCCATACTAAATATAAAAAGTAAAAACTTTAATAAAATGCTGAGCTCAACTGATCACAGGTGAAAAGCCTGAAGGGGAAAAGCTCACCTGTTAATACAAATCAAGAGACAGCGATTGTTAGGCCAATGGAACAGACCTCATAATAATGTTCATATTGAACACCGCAGGCTTAGATAACTCCAACATGCTTTAATTGCATAGAAGCAGCCACTGTAGAGGGACAAACCAAGTGATCCGAGCGACAGCAACCTTAGACAATAACTACAGTTGCTAATCCTCCTCCGTCATTACGGTCATGGTTTATTACCACGCTTAGCAAACTAATGCTTGTTTTCCTGTGTGGATTAGCGAGCCGACTGCACCGAAACATGTTCCCTCCCTCTGAAACCTACATATGATCCCTTTAGTCTGAAGAACTGTTATAAACAATGCACAAATGTCTTGTTTTCACAGCTAAATCGCTTATCTTCAATTAAATTTTGCGAATTGTATGCAAACTAGCACTGGCATCATCTGTTGCACTCCATCACGTTTTGAATGAAAAATTGCATTAGCATCCTCAGCGACATTTCAGCCAAACATTTAAACAACCTTGGGGTCTACATCACCAATGCAGTCCATATTGAGACGACTCGCAAGACTGCACAATCTCTATAAGCTGACAAAAAGTGTATGTAAATATTTGCTGACTTGTTCTTATCTTCACATCCCCTCATAGAATAATACATAAGATGAAAAGAAATTCCATCCTGAAGAACCAATTCTCTGTACGATCCTTTAGAACTCATTTTCAGTTCCTGTCCCAAAGGCAGGTACATCACAAGCACAATCAGGTAGTTTAGGATGAAAAATTGGGCCTATGATGTTGTACCCAGCCACAGACAGCAAGTTCAACTAATATGTACGCAACCAACCATAATATTCATTAAAACAACACAGCTATTCAGATATAACGTCAATTTGTATAAGTCTTCAGGAATTACCTAGGTTTTAAGAATAATAGCTTTCATAAATAAATTAAACCTGTAAACACATCCTTGTTTTATTGACCACTATTTTTGACACAAATCTCGCAAAATTTGCATTTAAGGTTATTAACCACATACGTTTTACTTATAGATGGAAAAATCACCATTATAAAACCATTCCCAGGGAAACCCAATGGCTCAAAAATGCAAATTCACTCCATGAGTTTGAAACTATAAAAAAGCTCTATATTTTAGACGTCTAATTGATGGGACTATTCAGCTCACAGTAATGCACTAGATAAGGTGTATCCACATAAGCTTGACATCCATCAATGCCCAAGAGGACTATCCTTATTGAGAAACAGTCAACTCAGATTGGATGTTCCCTGGTGATTCTGTGTTGTATTATTTGCTACATAAGTTATTACTTCAAATAATACAATAATTTACATGTCACTATTGATGCAAATTGATCAAAGAAGGATAGACGCGTGAATAGCCTATAGATATCATCATCTCAGAAATGGCGCGCTTTCATAACGGTCGATTGTGGTAAGTAGCTACTTTCTTTAACTTCCCTCTAAAAGTTAAAATCCAAATTTGTCATGCAAATCCACCCTAGAGCTTATCATGTGTTATAGATACCTAAAATCAAGAATAAATTTGACATTTCAGCTCGTTTTCTAGACCTAAACCGTTTGGGTTAGTTCAGTTTACCCAAATGAAAACGAACAACTCTCGCACATGAAGTCAATGTATATTCTCATTATTCTGACATGTTCAACACAGTTAAACCCCATATGAAGCAGGGCTTCTGACGGGGTAAATACCGTGGATGAACGCTTGAGCAAATAGAACCTATTAGCATAATTATAAACACCACTGATATGAAGCCAATAGTAACTGACACTAACGAAGACAAATGTGAATATTCTGTTTCCGACACATATCGCTTGAGGGGAATAAACGAAAAGAACGAGATTATACCAAAATAGAGGTTTAATTTTAGTCTTTGTCTTCTGGTTTGAGTGGGATATATGACGTAGCCTATTCAATGTCAGTTGTCAAATAGAACGTCACGCCACAGTGTAACGCGTTCGTTCTAGTTCCGTGACGCACAACTGAACGTGTTCAAAGAGCAAATATATCAGATAGCCTAAGTAAATATGCGCGTTTTTCTGTAGGCTACTATTAATATTTTCGCGTGTTTCATTACTCTGGCACCTGTTTGGTTCATTTAACAGTTATATTTTGAAAAATGTAATGAATAATATGCATATAATCATAATAAAAACGCCGGTTCGTCTGCGAAAACTGCATACCGGTATGTCAGATTGCACAAGGAAGCGCTGGGGTGGTGGGAGTATTTCCCCATTGAAAAGGAAAGAAGACGCAAAAGAAAGACTCTTTAAATATAAATTTTCTAAGCCTCTTTGCCCCAGTTTCAAATGAAAGCTTTCGAAATCAAACTGCCATGGTAAGGTCCCCAGACATGAGGGACAATATATAATAACATTCATGCAAGCAACACTGCAAAGGTTCAAAACTGAGAAGATAAGTTATCTCTAAACAATGCACGTGTAAAACAGTGGCTAAATGGACCTGATATTGTAGTTTCAGCAGGCTATGGGTTTAATGTTGACATGAGTGGACCACAAAAATGGCACACGTATGATTTATATAATAAATATTACAATAATGCATGGTTCGTAACGCATTAGACAATATTAAACATTCACACGTCTAATTATGAATGTGTCACTAGGAAAGAAAACATTAGTGTTAACCACCCAAAAATCACAGACTCAATTAAGGGGAATCACGCGTTTACCTTTGTGCATGCCGGTGTATCGGTCCTTTAATACTGTCAATTCGTGGATTTTCCCAAACTGTTCGAATAATGGTTTCAGATCTTTTTCCTCAAGGTTCCGCGGTATTTGCCCGATAAAGAGTTTTATGGCATCTTGGTCTTTCATGGTGCCGTTCTCCTGATGAATGGAGATGGATTCTGACCCGTTCATGGGATTAGGGAATGGGATCTGAGCGTACTGGTGCTGGTGCGGGATTAGGAAGAGTGGATGTTGGGTCGGTGCTGCCCCGGGTCCAGTGAAAAGCAGGCTGGAGTAAGCGGGATGGGGCGGCTGTGGGTGCTGCTCCCTTCTTGTCTCAGTCTGAGTGAATCTGGCCATTCTGAGCTGGGAGCAGACTGGATAATAATAATGACAACACACATACACACACAGGCACACACACACTAAAAGAGAGCGAGCAGTCAGCTGGAAACACAGACTTACTTTCTCGGCGATACACATACGCACACATACACACAGTCGAAGTGGATGTTTAGGGGGTGGGGGAGACGCCGCGCCATTTGTTGCTCCAGAGCGACACCCAGTGGCTAACGCGTGCTGTCAGGCCCACACTCAGCGTGGATCGACTAAAAACACTTCAGTTTTCGTCAGAGTACTTTCGTTCCGAACAAAAACAGGACAACAAAAGGGATTAGACGGTTATAAACCATTTGAGCCTCTGAACACGGAGTTAAATACGAGTGCTTTGGGCAAAGAGGACGTCAACAAAGCAGGGCAATGCAACACTGAATACTGTCTGCTGCTACATCCGGGGATACAATTTGGTTTTGAACCAGGGGCCACCGGTTTAGGTGGCTAGCCAGGTATGTTTAAGTTTATGGTTTGAGCCAACCCTGGGTTTTAGGCACCAAAGTGATTTGGCTTTTAGCAGTGTGTTCATCGCCATTCACGCTCCACGGCTGACCTGGTGCGGGGCAGGTTATGTTCCAGGTAAGAGGTTGCAAACCAAACTTGGTGTGTGACACATGTCTGACGCGATAAAGTCACTCCACATGTTTCTACTCCAAATTAAAGGTCACTACATAGCACATTTTTAAAGATAAAATTGTCAGGCTTTTAGTTATGCTTATTTAGAATAATCATTTTGTATGATTTAGATATTATTTATGCAATTATTGTGCGATTAATCAATTACACATGTACAATTGTAGTTCATCAATAATTATTATTATTATTACGCAGATTTTAAATGAATAAATATATAAAGGTAATATAAATGTGCTTTAGATTCAATAGATGAAGCTATAAAATGAAATGAAAATCAATTCTCTATACCTTTATCAAATGTATAAACTAACTTCACAACTTTTACTTGCACTGATATACAGTAGCGAGACTTTTTTTTAGTCCTCTTTCATAGACAGCTATTTTCTTCTTGCTGTGTACATTTGTTTTAATTCTTAATATTTGAAAACTTGTATTTAATAAGTGAATTGCGCAACTTCTCTCGCGAGAAATTAATTTCAATGAGTTTTGAATTAGTTTCATTCTTTCTCAGCTGTTCGCTGTTGGATTGGCTAGTCGCTACTGATGTCACACCTAAACTCCTAAACTCAGGATCAAAGCCTGAGTTGACAGAGAAATTGATGATCAGCATCATGGTACCAACAAAGCCTGGTTGGATTGGTTTGGTTTTGTCAACTCGAAACTAATCCTGTATCCATCAGTTTGTTCAACTACCATCGGGCCCCTGATCCACAAGTAGCCATGCTGTTTTTGCAGACATCGTGTGGATTTACAGTCTATAAGTGATAGGCATCTATCATTTAAGTTTATTACCAATGGCAGTTGAAAATTTAGTTAAATATTTAAATGTAGAAATGTGGCATGCATTATAGAGTGTAATTGTGTCATTAATGTTGTTAAAGGGGCATTTTAAAGTCACGAACGATGACTAATAAATTAATAATATAGACATAAAATAAATAATGCAATAAACATTAACTAAACAACATAAAATGTAACATAAAACAACTGCACATTATTTTATATCTATAAAAGTCCTTATAAAAATACAGGAAATGTAAAAAAGAAACTTGGAGACTGATATTGATTTTATATATATTTATATATAATATATTTATATATATTATTATATATATATATATATATACATATAAGTCTCCAAGTTTCTTTTTTACATTTCCTGCATTTTTAACAGGACTTTTAATTTGTTCACATTAAATTATAATTAATACTTTTTAGTTAAATTAAACATTTTTCACAGTATATTGCATGTACTTTTCTGTTGAATATATTCATTTTTTTCAGTTTAGCCTATTAAGTAACTTAGAGTTTGAGTAACTTATGGTTAACTATTTGATGGTTTAACTGTAGAATTGTTTAGTTTTCTTTCCATTAAAATTGCTAAGATATTTATAGTGTAGTGCCATGATATATTCTTTATAATTTGGAATACCGTTTTTGGCCTTTTTTTGTTAGAGTCCATACAGTGCAAGGCTTTCGATTGAATAATAGGTAGCCAGAAATATGATGGTAACGTTTACACAATTTTTATAATTTTTACTTTTGTAAGTGAAGCCATCTGAGAATTAATAAAATGCTGACATTATCTGTCACTATGGTTACAGGTGTTATTTAAGGCCATTCTGAGAATACAGACGGGAATTGACCTTAGTTGCCTGTCCATAAAGATAGCTTTTGTCTGCTATTATAGACAGCTTGAAGACTTGCATTTGTTTATGTTCTCCTTTAGGAGAATAGGAGAGGCCTTTGAGCAGGTTACTTTTATCTGTCAGAAGTAGCTAGCAGCATCTTTATATAAATATGTTGTTTAGATTTATAGAAGGCCTGCTAGATCCCACCTCATTGACAAGAGGAAAGATGTCCTTGCAGGACATAGAAGTTGTTTAGATAGACCTCAATAACTGCAGAATATGTATCCATTTCCATGCATATTTCATGTAACCATTCATGCAAAGTTCCAAACAGTTGCTCAATTAAAAGAAAACAGTATTTTCTATGCTGCTCTCTAAAGTAGCTGTCACATCGCCACCCTGGTGTGAATCTTGAATGTGTGGAAAGAATGAGAAACACAACATCAGGCTTTGTAAACTGGCAGTATCAATGTTTCTAGGAACTAGAAGACAAAGCAATTTCATAACTACAAGTGATAGAGCAATATCTACACTTCATCCTCTTGGCAGGAAGTGGCATTGAACTTTTATATAACAGATCAATAGCTGACTCAAAAATGGCCTTTTGGAATGATATGTGACAGTCAAAAATTGTGCAATATCTCAGAATGAATCAAAACATTTGTTTTGTCTTTTTTAAAATGCTTAGCCTCTCTAGCAACTTTTTTTGCTACAGATCTGGCTCCAATTTGGTATGTAATGCACTTTTAGCACGATCCAATCAATTATTGATTTATAAAATCAAGCATTGCCATATTTATTTATTTATTTTTTTGTTGAAGATCCTGAAATACATTAGATTATGAAATTAAAATGGTCAAATATTTTATTGACTTTAAATTTATTTTCTAAATTAATATTTTAATATTAATATGGAAGCTTATTTCCGCCACAGAATAAAAAATACAAAAGATAATTGCGGCTTTTTATCTTGCAATTCTGACAATTCTGCGTGATGTGTTAGCATACTTCACCAAAGAGAAGATTGAGTTATGATATTTTGGTAAAAAAAATTACTTATGAGGTCAAAAATGCATACATGCATATTGAATTGTTCACACTAATGATTATTAAGATGCATTTAGAAAATAGATGGGTTCATTTTCATTTCAGGCCGACTTTAAGTAAGTTGTGGTGATGCAGTATATGTGCGGCTATTTTTAGACCTGAGTTTGATAGAAGTGTGAGAACTTCCAGTTCATGTGCTTTATTGACCACCACCATTAGTATTTCGCCTGGCTGAGGGGGCGTGACAAGAAATCAATGACACCAGCACTATTAGCGCGAACCGAAGAAGTAGCATTACAATTTAACATGCAAACGTTTTTTAGCCGCTGGTTGTTAAGCACTCAGTGGGTGTGGAGAGGCAGTCAAGCTTGGCCTCCCCAGTCTACAGTAAGTGGCTGGGGCTCAGGGGAGAGTCGTAGACAGCTGAAGGGGGCACTTAACACACTGTGCCGCACACCGCCGCTAACATGAACAAAGATCAGACACGGCTGCAAAAGTGAGTTCATCCATGATCTCAAGCCCACATGGATGCAGCCACACACGTAGAAACACTTTGTGCTTCCTCTTCCAGACTACGGCATTTTCACCCTACAACTGGAGAGATGACCGGGGCTAGTTGTCACACTTTTTTCCCCAACACTGTAAAAAATTATTTTCATGATTTGTTATCACAACATTTTTTCTTTTGTCAAATCAACTTAGATCATTTATGTGGTTCGGATAACTTAATATTTTTAGTTTCTGTTGCTTAATCCAATCTCCTTCGTTGTATTGAGTTCTTATATTATTTCAATGAACTTTAATTTTAAAGCAACCAGGTTACTTATACCAACAACATTTTTTTATTTTTGAAAGTCAATTAAGTCTTGACCACAAAAAGATAGAGAACATTTTCCATTATTTTAGTATATATTTTTTGATAAGTCATAGACTTATTTGATTTAATTTAATACTGTAAATGTATTTTCTTGCCACATTTTGGCATTTGAGGGGTTGCACTATGTATGTGATTGGCGGCAAGTAACTAATGTATATATTTAAATATGTCAGCCTGCAGAGCACATGTTGAACTCTAGGGGGAGCCCTATATTCATTTTGATTCCTTGTGTCTGTCATCTTGGTCTTGAATGCAGGGACCAAATGCAATTTGCGGGTTAATACTACGTTGAATAACATTCTTTTGGTCTGTGTAGTTTATTAATGTTGCTCTTACAAAGCATGACTAATCATTTGGCCATGACTTGAACAAAGGCTGCCTTAATGACTTAATGACTTTCAAAGGCTTAGTGGTTCTGTTTTATTAATTTATTTAATGTGGACATCCTGAAGCTTACCTTAATGGTTAATTGCCTTAAAACTATGTGGGCGTTTATCACAAAAGCAGGAATTTCCACCTAAGCAAAAATGTATTTAAAGTTCTTCTTATGTGGTTCATGTGTGCATGGATCTCCTGACATGCAGTCTATCATTTCTGACTGTGATGAAAGCCAGTTTAAGGCAGCTGTAGCATAGTAGTGTTAAAATATCATATGCCATACTGTCAAAACCACAATTCATAATTGATGGAATAGCATCTCGCAAGATGGAGAAAACGAACTTTGAGAGTGTTTGACAGATTTGACGGTTGCTTCAAGTTGCTCCATTTTAAGCATAAACAAATAAAAAAATAAAAAAATCTGCCAATGCAGTACTGACACAAAACACGCTTATATTCAACATGCAATATATGAAAACAAGTCTTAATATTTTAAGCAGTGTTTCTTACCAAGACATGGCAAGACATGACAAAAGAGACTCACTAGGAAGTCATCTTGCAGTGTTTGCTGTGCGTCTGGTCAACATGACATCATGACTTTTGCGTAAACATACACGCCACTTTCAAGTCAAGTGGCGTGTTATTTATACGCATTTTGAGCTATCCGCGTGTACGCGTGTATATCTACGCCGTTATGTCCGAGTGATTCCGCGTGTATGTACACGCCGTTAAAAATACGACCGAAATAAAGCCAAATTTTGATATACATCTTGGGGAGCGATATTTTTCTTACTAGGATGGTAGGGAAAGACTCATAAATGGTATTAACCAGTGACGGGTAGGTTTAGGGACGGGGTTGGGGTAGGTCATATATTTATATATACAGTAATGTAACGTTAAGTCAACGGCGTTCATAAACACGCTGAAAAGCAATTATGCGTGTTGATAGCACGCCAAAAATGGAAATACGAATTGGCGTGTCATACATACGCAGTTTCATGAGATCAGTCTGGTCTGGTGGAAAACAAGTATGAGAAGAGACACATCTGTGTTTGTGAAACAAACTGTTGCAGTCACACTATAGGCTCCCAAAACAGTGATGACTATTGATCCATTTCTACAAGTAGTGCCATTTTCCACATACTGAAACTGAGGTTAATCACTATCATTTTATATTGGGTTACAGTGCAAACACATGGGAGAGTGTGGATGTCGAATGGTGTGCAAAACACTCTTCTTTATCACTTAACAAGTCCACATTTCTCACCTTGACAACATCTGTCAGATTATCACAAGCACTCGCTTCCAGAATGTCATAAAGGTCGTTGTAGAAGGGACATGAATCTTTAGTTTCACCAAGCTCACCACTTCTACTTTAACATCCTAACTTTTGCATGATACTGCATCTTTCATGTTCTGAGAAGACAAAAGTAAATCTTTTGTATGTGCTGAGCACAGTTATCATTTTATGTAGTCTTCTTTACAGCCAAGGTGTTTGTTGGGATTTTTCACTGACTGAAGATTTCAGCAACGGATGGTGAGCCAGGTATGTCTGTGGATCTTTGCTTTTACATTGCACAAATAAATAGGACCAAAAAAGGACTGGTTTTAATCAGAAATGGTTAATTTAGGGGTCCTTTTATGGGTGTAAAATTGGTCTGAAACCACTTGGAGTGCCTAAGATGTTGAGTTGGCTACCTCTTTTGCATGACTACTTGCAGTGTAACTCTGAATCAAAAGTTTCCCTCTTTGTGTTCATTGTAATCTGTTGCTAGAAGCTTTCAGGCTGTAAAATCTTCCACATCTCCAGGTGTCATTTATACACACTGTGGGTGGCATGGATGCGACTTGAGTGAATTGGTCATTGAAATGATGCAATTTTGTGCAAGAAAGTCTTAAGAGAAATAGCAGTGAATTTGAACTTCTGTAAAAAAAAGTATGTGAATCCTTTGGATTGATCTAGTCTCGCGTAGCCAGACCTTCAGACTTCTGTGGGCGTGACGTCTGAGGCTGAGACTAGGATTGATCTGATCTTCAGAAAGAAAAAAACACTGAAACTCTTTCATGTTAATATCGAACATATCATAAACATTCGCAGTGCACATTGGAAAACGTATGTGAACCCTTGGATTTTATAACTGGTTGACCTTCTTTGGGCCATAATCAGCCATAATCTCCACCATAAGATGTTAACTGTAATTGCACATCAGACCTGCACAACAGTCAGCGTCTTACAAAACTCTTTCAGTTCAGTGATTTTCTTGAGATGTCTGGTGTGAATCGCCCTTTTCTGCCTGTCTGCCTGCTGTTGCTGCTGAGTTGGTTTGCATCTGTAAGCTCCGTATACAGGGCTCTCAAGTTTTGAAGACAGGCAAGAGTGAGCACCCCCCACCCCCCTCCTCCTCCTCCTCCTCCTCCTCCTCCTCATCGTGTGATAACGAAAATATGACTAGGCCTAGACTACTTGTTCTGAGCAGGTGTTGTCAGTGAACAGGCTGTAAAACTATTGGCTATAGGTTAACGTTACAGACACTCGTGAAAAATGAAAAAAAGATCTGGGAAACATTCTCTAACAGCAGTCAAGTTCCTGTTCCTGTACCTCAACTTCCTGTTTTGATCTCAATCAGTCAGGTTTTAGAAAATACCATAGCACTGAAACAGCCTTGGTTAAAGTAGTCAACGACATTCGGCTAAATAATGATGCTGGAAAAACCACTGTTCTTATGCTGTTGGATCTCAGTGCGGCGTTCGACACTGTTGACCACAGCATACTAGTAGAAAGACTTAAATGCTGTGTTGGCCTCTCTGGCTCGGTCATCTGCTGGCTAAAGTCTTATCTAGAACACAGGCGTTTTTATGTTTCTATTGGTCATTATGTCTCAGCTCCTGTGTCTTTAACATGTGGTGTCCCTCAGGGCTCAATCCTTGGCCCTCTTTTGTTTAATCTGTACATGCTCCCTCTTGGTCAAATTATGAAGAACCATTCTATTAGTTACCATAGCTACGCAGATGATACACAGTTATATCTATCCTTATCTCCCAACGAGTTTGCTCCCCTTGAATCTCTTTATCATTGTCTTAATCAAGTTCAAGACTGGATGTCTAAAAACCTTCTTAAATTAAACACAGACAAAACTGAAGTAATTATCTTTGGGGGAAAAGCATCAAAGACTAAAGACTGCCACATTATTGGGAATGAAAGGTTTTGAGGTAGTGGAAACCGTGAAGAACCTCGGGGTCATTATTGACAGCGACCTAAGTTTCAATAGCCACATGAAGGCAGTTACAAAATCAGCTTTTTATCACTTAAAAAACATTGCAAAGGTTAAAAACTTCATATTACCGGTAGATTTAGAAAAGCTTATTCATGCTTTCATCACCAGTAGGGTTGATTATTGTAATGGTCTTTTCACTGGTCTCCCTAAAAAAACAATAAACCTCTTCAAATTATTCAAAATGCAGCAGCAAGGCTACTGACCAGAACCAAAAGAAAAGATCATATCACACCAATTTTAAAATCTCTACACTGGCTACCAGTAATCTATAGAATTGATTTTAAAGTTCTTTTTCTTGTTTTTAAATCACAAAATGGTCAAGGACCTCTCTATATAGCAGAGATGCTTGAAACATATAGCCCCTCAAGATCTCTTAGATCTGCTGGAAAATTCCAACTGGTACAATCCAGCGCTCGTACCAAGCAGGGAGAGGCAGCCTTTAGTTGTAATGCGGTCCGTCTTTGGAACCGTCCTGTAGACATTAAGACCTCTCCCACTGTCTCTATTTTTAAGTCCAGACTAAAGACAAAACTTTTCTACGATGCTATCCATTAACCACTCACTCACTCTTGCCTGTCTTCAAATTCGATTCATTCATTGCTACAGTAGAGGGTGAATTTTATAAACTCGTTAAATCATCTAAATTGACAACATGCATGTTAGACCCTATACCGACTAAACTACTGAAAGAGATGCTTCCATAGGCCATTGATCCTTTTCCTAATATCTTTCTTAAGTCATCTTTGTCATTGGGATACATACCCAAAACCTTTAAGTTGGCTATGATTAAACCGCTTGTTAAAAAACTGCAACTTGATCCTACAGAATTAGTAAATTACAGGCCGATTTACCTTTTCGGTCAAAGATACTAGAAAAGGCAGTATCTTCACAACTGTGTTCATTTTTTAGAAAGAAATGGTATCTGCAAGGATTTTCAGTCAGGATTTAGACCGTACCATAGTACTGAGACAGCTCTCATTAGAGTCACAAATGATTTGCTCTTATCATCCGATCGTGGTTGTATCTCTCTATTAGTGTTACTCAATCTTAGTGCTGCATTTGACACTATCGACCACAACATTCTTTTAAATAGACTCGAAAATTATGTTGGCATTGGTTGAATTGCACTAGAATGGTTTAAATCATACTTATCTGACCGTTATCAGTTTGTAGCAGTAAATAAAGAGATGTCTTATCGGTCAAAGGTTCAGTATGGTGTACCACAAGGTTCAGTACTAGGACCGTTGCTCTTCACTCTGTACATGCTACCCTTAGGAGATATCATTAGGAAGCATGCCATTAGTTTTCACTGTTATGTTGGTGATAATCAGCTCTATATTTCTTCAGGCCCTGACGAAACTTACCAATCCACAAAATTAACGAAATGCATAGCTGATATAAAAAACTGGATGACTAGTAATTTCCTGCTACTTAATTCTGAAAAAACAGAGATTCTAATTATTGGAAAAAAACGTCCTCACGTAATAACTTACAATACTGTCTAACACTCGATGGCTGCTCTGCCAAGTCCTCGTCGTCAGTCAGGAACCTGGGTGTGCTCTTTGATACCAATCTTTCATTTGAAAGTCACGTGTCTGTAAAACAGAAAGTATCTTAAAAACTATATCTAAATTACGTCATATGGTCTCAATTAAAAATGCAGAACAATTACTTCATGCATTCATGACCTCAGGGCTAGATTATTGTAATGCTCTACTGGGTGTTTGCCCTGCACATTTCATAAATAAACTTCAGCTAGTTCAAAGCGCAGCAGCTAGAGTTCCTACCAGAACCAGGAAGTATGATCATATTAGCCCGGTTCTGTCAACACTGCATTGACTCCCTATTAAACATCGTATACATTTAAAAATATTGCTGATTACTTACAAAGCACTAAATGGTTTAGCTCCACAGTACTTGAGTGAGCTCTTAACGCATTATAGTCCTTTACGTCTATTGCTATCTCAAAATTCTGGCCAGTTGATAATACCTAGAATATCAAAATCGACTGCTGGCGGTAGATCCTTTTCCTATTTAGCACCAAAACCTTGGAACAATCTTCCTAACATTTTTCAGGAAGCAGATAACAGTCTGTCAGTTCAAATCTAGACTAAAAACACATCTCTTTGGCTTAGCATACACAACACAGTATAGACTTCTATAATTCAATGTTAGGCTGCATAGTTTAGTACTTGGTACATCATAAGAAGAATGGCGTCTACGCTAATATTGGTCTCTCTATTTATCCCGAGGTTTACCGCAGTCCACAGAACGCATCCCTGAAGTGCCAGCCTCATCAACACTGTGAAGGCCTCATGGACACCTCAACAAACTCGTCTCCATACCGGTGTGATGACTCCGACCCCCAACCAGATGGAACTGGATAAATATTGTGAAAGTTCTGATCCAATCTGACTTCTGACCTATAATGCTGCCTAAATCATAATCATACACTGTTCGTTCGTTGGCCAGTTCTGACTGAGCCTGGGTTCTCCCAAGGTTTTTTTCTTAGTTGGGTACATTTAATTTTATATTTAACAATATTATTACAACATTATTTTCCTGTTATCTCTGTAAAGCTGCTGTAAAACAATCTGTATTGTAAAAAGCGCTATATAAATAAAGGTGACTTGACTTGACTTTTGAAACCATGCCAAAGACTTCTCAATCTCGCTGAGGTCAGGACTCTGACTAGGACACTAAAAAAAAGCGGGCTGTCTTCTTTTATGTTGCTGTGTTGTGCCCTTTTTTCTCCTTTTATCTAAACAATATTGGTTTCTTCTGACCGCACAATATTTTACTCTTATTTTTATTCGTTTGCTTCAGGTTACAAGGACACATTCCTCATCTCAGTGGGTTTTCAACCTATTGATTCTATTTTTGCAACACAAACTCATTCAGCTTTACCTGTTGCTCTCGCAGAAAAATTGAAAAGCCAGCTGCGACTTTTATCAACTAAAATGAGTTTAATATTGTTTGAAATCAGTTGATCCCATACAGAAATGTAATATATGTAAATATATGTAAATTACATATATAATGTCAGTGCCCATGTATGTCTGCTGCCTATATGAGAATATATGCAAAATTCATATATGTTAAACACATAGACATATATGAAACATATATTTCAAAATATAGCAAAAATGGCCGTTTTCATGTAAGTGCCATATATTTTCCCGCATATGCACATAAATGTTAAATATATGTAAGACGCATATATGTATTCATGCATATATGTACTTATTTCCATAGTATATGTAAGTGCCATATATTTTCCCGTATATGCACATAAATGTTAAATATATGTAAGACGCATATATGTATTCATGCATATATGTACTTATTTCCATAGTACATGCAAGTGCCATATATTTTCCGTATATGCACATAAATGTTAAATATGTAAGACACATATATGTATTCATGGATATATGTACTTATTTCCATAGTACATATACTTTCACTTATATTAGGGATACAAATATAATGTACTTTTATATCATATACACTCTCAGAAAAAAAAGGTACAATTTTGTACCAAAAGTACAAACCCTTGTCACTTGGGTGGTACCTTTTACTGGTACAAAATTGTACCTTAATATAGAAGAACAAATTTGGTCCATTCCAGTTTGTACCTTAAAAGCACATGATTTGTACCATGGGCAACCAAAATGTACTGTCAAATTTGTTCCTTCGAAAACTAAGGCTATTTTCCTATTGAATAACGCACATTTAACAACTGAATCCAAAAGGCATCAATTTAATCAGTTCTGTAAATACATATGAACGTTTGAATACTTTCGTTCCAACTTACAGTAAAGTATTTCTTTGTGTAAATCAAAGACTTTACAATACAATAAAGACTTCGTAAAATTAACAGAATATCACTTGAAAAAGATTTAAAAGAATTAAAAATGCAATTACAATAAAATGTTACAGTACATCAAATATATTTTCTCATCTACAACAAAGCTAGACTTTTGTTTTGTTTTTCACTTTTCACACAATACCTCTGCATTTATTTAACTAAACACCATCCTCCACCCCAACTGCTCAGCGATTTCAGAACCCTCCATAAATACACTGCTAAAGATTCTCCTCTCACTGAAGACACGTCCAGTCAAGACGTTCCCAAAATCTGCACAGTGGATTGTGATGTAGCCGGTTCTTCCTGAACAAAATGAAGAATCAGTATTAGAAAAGACAGAAGTAAACCAATTATATTTAAACTCCCAATGAACGAGCTAAAATTTGACCTCTAGACTTAAAGGGATAGTTCCCTAGAACTGAAAATTCTGTCATTTACTAGCCCTCAAGTTGTTCTAAACTTGTTTGAGTTCTTTGAAAATTAAACAGTTTATGGGCCCCATTGACTTTCATAGAATTTGTTGCTATTTTCTATTTTATTCATACTATGGAAGTCAATGGGGCACATCAACTGTTTCATTGTTTGGGTGAACTACAAATCCTGCAACATCTCGTTTGGCATCCATGTAATGTGCTTCTATAACAGGTTTCAGCTTAGCCAACCTCAACACATTGGACAATTTTGCTTAAAGGGTTAGTTCACCCAAAAATTAAAATTATTTAGTTAATTACTCACACTTATGTCATTTCACACCTATAAGACCTTTGTTCATCTTCAGAACACAAATGAAGATATTTTTAATGAAATTCTGAGCTTTCTGTCCCTTCATTGGGAGCAATGCAACTAACACATTCAAGGCCCAGAACGATAGGAAAGACATCATTGAAGTAATCCATGTGACTGCAGTGCTTTAAACAATTTTATTAAGCGATGCAGGTGGCAGGGGCTTTGTTTGTTTTATTGCAAAAAAAACACACCACAATTTACCACTTTATTTACAAAATTACTAACCAGTAGGAATCCAATCCATTAGGGAGAGTACTACGACACATGCGTATTGTGTTGACTGACTCAGGACCGGGTGTTGTTCCGTGAATGTGCTTTAGATAATATAATTTTGTAAATATAGAGGTAAATTATGTTTTTTTGTTTTGTTGTTTTATCGCAAAACAAAGCACTTGCATCGCTTCATAAAATTGAGGTTAAACCACGAGTCACATGGATTACTTTACTGGTGTCTTTACCACCTTTCTGGGGCTTGAATGTATTAGTTGCGCAGGCTACAAGTGGAGGAACAGAAAGCTCTTGGAGTTTATAAAAAATATCTTTATTTGTGTTCTGAAGATAAACGATGGTCTTACGGGTTTGGAACGACATGAAGGTGCATAATTAATGACAGAATAATATTTTTGACTATACCTTTAAGGAATCCTGGAAACACATTTAATCAACCACAGCATGCATTCGGCCCATTTCTGGAAGAACTGAAATGCAGATAAGAAAACAACAGTTTCACCAACAAAAAAAAAACTTTCTGCATTTTTACATTTTCCACAAAGAAAGCAGTTTTAAATGATTCACTTAAAGCTTCATTTAAAATACCCAGAAAGTAAAATGTTAGCTGCAGCCTTATTTTACAGTTTTTCTCTCCATACTTTGCACTTCTATAATATAAGCTTGTTCCCACATTTGAGAAATTGTGTTTATACAAAGATTTTGCTTTAACTTTAGAATAATTTCAGAATGGCCATTGTGAACAGGATTTATCATGCACTCTTGAATGTGCAAAGTAGAGCTAGGGCTGTAAGGTGAAAGACAAGATTTTCACTAAAAAAAAATAAGACAAACAAGTCACATGGACAATATTTTTAGTAAATAAAAGGGTAGGCTCACCCAAAAATGGAAATTCTGTCATTAATTATTCACCCTCATGTAGTTTCAAACCTGTAAGACTTTAGTTTATCTTTGGAACACAAATGAAGATATTTTAATGAAATGGGAAAGTTTTCTTGACTGTCCTTCCATTGACAGCTAAGCAACTACTGCTCTGACTCAGAAAAATTTGGACTAAACAGTTCGATTCAAATTATTTTACGATCTCTTTAGTATGGTAGCATACAGAAATGTAATATGGAAAATAGCAATGTAATATATAAAATGGCAATTTATTTCTTATTTAAATTGGCATTTTCCATACCATATGTGCAATGTTTGGGTGACAATTCAAAGTCAATACTATAAATTAAATTAGCCATTTCTTACACTTGTTTAACATATAATTTAAACATATACATTTTAAATTTGTACAAGTTGCACAATTAAAATTAAAATGTATTACAAAAATGATTAGAGATAATTCACCCAAAAATGAAAACTCTTTAATTAATTATTCACCCTCATGTCGTTCCAAACCTGTAAGACTTTCGTTCATCTTCAGAACACAAATGAAGATATTTTTAATGAAATCGAGAGCTTTCTGTCCCTCCACTGACAGTCTAAGCAACTAAAACTTTGATGCTTCAAAAAGTTCATAAAGAGATAGTAAGACCAATCCATTTGAATCGAGCTGTTTAGTTCAAATTTTTTGAAGAGACATGATTGCTTTATATGATGAACAGATTTAATTTAGTCTTTTCTTCACATTTAAACATTGATTAGTGAACATAAACAGAAGCTCAAGCGAACATGCTTGACACGCGAGAACAAAACCTCTTTCTCAAACGTGCTGCGCAACACACGAGAGTGAACCTCATTTGTTGTCGCATGTCAAGCGAACAAGCTTGAGCTTCCGTTTACCGTTTCTGATACCTGTAAATTGATTAATACTTATATGTGAATAAAAGCCTAATTCAACCTGTTCATCATAAAGGAAGTGATCATACCTTCACAAAATTTTGACTAAACCATACATATGGATTAGTTTTACGATCACTTTATGAACTTTTTAAAGCGTCAAAGTGGTAGTTGCTTAGCTGTCTATGGGGGGGGTCAAAAAAGCTCTCAGATTTCATTATTAAGATCTTCATTTGTGTTCCAAAGATGAACGAAAGTCTTGCGGGTTTGAAACGACACGAGGCTGAGTAATTAATGAAAGAATTTAAATTTTTGGGTGAACAATTTTTGCCCTTTAACATGTTCAAGCTAAAATTGTAGCAAAATTATAATTTTAAATGCTATTTTTCTTAACCGCATTCACACTCACAGTTAAGACACTTACGGCAGCATTTTTATTAAATACCCGCAATTAACGTATCAAAATTCAATGTGGATTTAAAAAAAGGATTCCGAGCCAATCACATTTCCGCCAATCCCTGTCAATCATTGCATAAAGTGCCTTAACTTTGAGTGTAAATGCAACTAGGAAAAATAACTTAAATTATCATTTTGCTATAATATTTGCTTGAACATGTTAAACATCTAATTTCTTTCTCTTAATTTTATGTTAAGCTAGTGTAGTAATGCTAATTATTATATTATTGATTTAGAATAACTGTTTTGCTCCAGATGTTGCACATATCATATATAATATGTACATATAAAAACAGAAATACATTGCCATTTTACACATTGCATTGCCATTTTGCATGTTACATTTCATATTGACATGTGGTATGTATGCTACCATACTTTATGAATGGCAGAGTTTTATGTGAATATACTTTCAATTAAGTGACAGAAATCTTTCAGATTTCATTTGAAGTGCAGTTTTACTGTGCTTTATCAAGATTGACATCACTGTCATTATGGCAAACATTTTGTCTTAGGAATAAAATTCAACCTCATCAGAAAAAAAGAATGTCACAATATTAAGATAACCCATTGTACTGATACTTGCCTCACAGCTGAGGATGAAGTCAGACTTTCAGATGTGTGATGATCAGTGATACCAGGCAGTTTTTTCCACCATCTTCATGATCTAAAAATCAAAGACACATTTGCTTTGTTTCAACAGTTCTATGATAAAATTAATGACATGTGACTTAGGGCAGAATCAGGTAATCGCATATTTAAACACAAAGTGATAAACTATTGTAACTTATCTGTGCACTGTTCGGTGGCGTTCAATCACGTTGTTCAACAACGGCATTATTGTGGACTAATGTAACGTTAAAGTACACCAACACGGCACCTCTGGTTGAGCATTCATTTACAACAATTACGTATTAAATGTTTAACTTACGACACAGAAACTCAATTGATTTTAAATATATTTGCAGACGGCTAATATCACCGACTGGATTCGTACATTTACACTCGCTATTGTCATGTTGAGTAGCTGTAACATTAACGTTTTATAAAAAACATTTAATTGGTTAAACATAAACATAAAACCCACCTTTGCGTGTCCTCTTTATCTTGTATTTCGAGTCCAGCCTCTAAAGTTCTTCTGACGATTAGGGCTGGGAATCGATTCCAAAAAGAATCGATTCCTCGATTCCGAGGCGTTGGGAATTGAGAATCGATTCCAAAGGTTGGAATCGATTCCATTAAGAGGAATCGACTCCTCTCTAAGATTTTTTTTTTTTTAACAAAAACCGCGGCCTGTAGCCGGTTTAATTTGTCAACACAATCACTTCAGACGTCACCTGTAAAGCAATAAAGTTCAGACTAAATAAATGATTAGGCCAGCTAGTTCACAGCCTTTTACAAACCACCAAACAGTCCTGTGAACTGAACTTACTGAATTACTGCCTGATGAACGTTAACGCGTTCATTCTGGTGTCTGTGAACGCGCGCTCTCTGTTTAACTTTGTTCAATAGGGTGCCAGATTTCTAGAGCCTTCCAGGCGAAAACCCAGCTAAAACACACCGTAAACAGGCCTTAATATGTAGCGAAAAAAACACCCAATCTGGCAACATCAGCCACCAGTGTCGCGCACCGCCGCATGCGTCATCAAAACAAAAAGCAGCATGTCGTCGACAAAGCAGCGAGCGAGGAGGCGTCGCATTTAAACGAGTTTTATGACAAGGTCGGTGAGGATGGGAAAAATCTTACATTTCTGTGCAAACTTTGCCAGTCGATAAAATAATTGCTCTGTGGTTGTATATGGGCTGTGGCAAAAATAATTGCTCGCAGCAACATATGGAAAAAAAGAACTATGAACTATAGTTCTTTTTTTTTTTGAAGTAGGCTATATGAACTATGAACTGAACTAGTTTATTTAAAAATTTGTGAACTGAACTTTGAACTAGTTCATGTAGAAAATGAACTTTCCCAACACTGCCTTGGTTAATTGCAGAATGATCATCTCCACAGCTCTCGTGATACCGACTTGCACTGACAACATCCCGATGTCAGTGAATAAAATTCAGAGTCATTGTTTTTTTTATGCTTAAGAACTGTAAAACCTGGTTGTGGTGCAGTGATTAGTTATAAAATCTTACTACATAAATCCAATCTTATTTAATCCACCATTTGAATGTTTATGTGTTCGAATTATTTATATTTATTAAATAAGACATTTGTAGCCTACTGATTACTGTTGTCCATAAATCGAACTTCCGTGCCTCTTAAATAGTAATTATATATTACCATGTACCAATTAATTTCTAATGCTCGGACACTTCGGTTTCTCTCGTGTGTACGTGTGTGTAGGTAGGCCTATGTATATAAATAGAATCTACCATGTAGCTATATGGTGAACATATAGTCTTTACACTGTGTCTGTCTACACCTGACGCAGGAAGCACGCGTGACAAATCCCCGAAGTAAATGCCTCGTTTTATTTATGACAGAACAGCACGCAATACGTCTCGCTTGTCACGCCAGGTGTACAAAGTTTCTCGCTGTGTGGCACCGTGGCACGGTAAAAGACGTGACAATGTTTGACACGGTGTTGGTATTTAAAAAAAAAAAAAGAATCGAAAATAACAGTGTGGAATCGATTCTTGGAATCGATTCTTTTCGATTCCAGAAACAGGAATCGGAATCGGAATCGATTCCAAAAAATCCGGAATCGAACAGCCCTACTGACGATAAAGAGGGCAGCCATGGTTATGTAGTGGTGCTCCGCGCTCGTGCTCGTAATCGGCTTCCCGCTCTCCGGTCTATTTGAAAATACAATAACGGCTGCAGCGCCAATCAGTTTCATGTTGTTGTGCCTAATAGCAAAGTTAACATCATAGACTGTAAAAAAAGGTTAACATTTATAGTGGATAATGGAGAACAAACGCCATAATGTACACGCAATGACTTATACTAGTCAATAATTATATTAAAAAGTTAAAAAAGTGTAACGTTAACTTTATACATATCAAATGGCTAAAAATCATTTGGTGCAAAGCTAATTTAACTCGCTAAATAAGTGACTGAAACCTTTGTATTTTCGACTTGTGAACTAAATATAAACATAAATGGTCAGAACTCACCTTTAAATGTCGTATTCTACAAGTTTGATATTTAAAATAAACTCGACCGCGCTGCAGTCGTGTAACGTTAGTCTGCTTCCCGTTGTCAGTTCGGAAATTCGGTGGCTGAAGCGATTTCAGCCAATCAGCGTCTTGTTGCTATGCCAAATACTCAACACATCAACCAATCATGAATGAAACAGTAATTTGGCCATCACTATCACTGTACATTGATGTGAGAAGAAAAGTACCTTCATTTCCTAAAGGTACCAAACAGTATCGTCAGAGGTTTTTCCTGTAGCCTACCATTAAATGTACTATTATTGAAAAGGTACACAACTGTTCATTGAGGAACATTATTTGTACTGTGTACATTTTTTTTTCTGAGAGTGTATTTGAATACCTTGTAATTAAATGCCTATATAGTTGGAGATGCTGTGGCCCAAATATAGTATTTTTAATACAATAATGCAGTTTTTCTTTGTCATTTTTGACAAATACATCCACAAAGTACCATAACCATATGCCACAGCTTTAAAAATGCATCAGTATCACATCCATGTATTTTTACATT
This sequence comes from Chrosomus eos, assembly GCA_036326025.1. Taxonomy (NCBI): domain Eukaryota; kingdom Metazoa; phylum Chordata; class Actinopteri; order Cypriniformes; family Leuciscidae; genus Chrosomus; species Chrosomus eos. The sequence goes on from CM070838.1 coordinate 19,661,959, forward strand.
TATTAAATATGTGTAAAACAAACATGTATGTCACATATTTATACTTAATGTTGTCCATATATGTGAGAAACCAATACTATACTGTAATATATGCAGATATAAGGTATCATATATGGATGAACTCAAATATTTTCTTCACATGTTTGGACACATAAATGTTCATATATGTTGCAGGCATATATTGTGTTCTCAGATAAGTCAAATATATGGATGAACTCAAATATTTTCTTCACATGTTTGGACACATAAATGTTCATATATGTTGCAGGCATATATTGTGTTCTCAGATAAGTAAAATATATGGATGAACTCAAATATTTCTTCACATGTTTGGACACATAAATGTTCATATATGTTGCAGGCATATATTGTGTTCTCAGATAAGTCAAATATATGGATGAACTCAAATATTTTCTTCACATGTTTGGACACATAAATGTTCATATATGTTGCAGGCATATATTGTGTTCTCAGATAAGTCAAATATATGTATAGATATATGTCATACTATTTAAAATATAAGTACATATATGGCCATATATTACATTTTTGTATGGGATAGTTTAGAAGTCTGCAAACCTCATTGTGCTTTAAACAAAAAAGACCAATCAAACTCCACCAAATGGCTCTTGGTGCAAGTACATCAATGGGAGGAAATTCATGTTGTTCAGAATTGAGCATCATGGGTATTGTTGAAATAGTCAAACTATGAGAAACTTTTATGAATGCATTTCCACGCCTTTCATCCTCATTCTGAGGCTTCAGACAGGAGTGTGGCATGACATCTGTGGAGCAGCGATAGCATCAAGGGACATGAAAATTTCATGAAGTGGATTACTTAGTATACCAATGTATAAATGTATTCAAATTATCTCTACACGCAGCTCTAGCTGTTATTTTAAGTTATAGCAGAACTAATTCTAACAGTATGAGTGTGCTTTTTCAGCTCCATCTTCCCCCCAAATAGCAAAAATGCATTTTTTTTATATTTTTACATAAATATATAAGTTTTAGTTATATATATATTCTAATATATAAGTGCTCCTGTTATGCTTTTAAAGGTTCCTAATTTTATTTTTCAATAGGTCTCCAACAATAGGTTTGCATGCATCCAAGGTAAAAAAAAAAACAACTTTCACATAATATTTCTCAAAGAGTCTGAAAACTGTTCATTTGAAGATTCTCGCCGAGTCAGAAATAAAATACTCCCCTATAGTATGTGAAAAACAGTACACCAAAAGAAAAGTATATCCAAATACAATATTTTGAAAAACAAGTCACTGGATGACCTATACTTGCGCTGAGATTCTGAAGTGTGAATACGATGGACACTTTGATATCCCATGAGGCCACAGGAAGGGATTTATGAATGGAAATGAAGCAACGCAAATAAAGCTGGTATGTCGTATGACATACTAAACGTAAATAATAAACTGTGCAATGTAGTGTTGTCAAAAATATCGATTTTGCAATACATAGTGATACTGAAATATCCAAAACGCTTCCAATACTCATCTCCTGCTGAAAGATACACAATACCAGCTGCGATTTCTCGCTGTCACATCTCACTGTGCTTGAATTTCGGCGTGGGATTGCGTGTTTTGCGCATAGTTTTACTCACTCCCGCAGATTTTATGCTCACATCCGAAGTGCGCGCACATGAAGCCAATCTCAGTATTAACTTGAGAACTTTTTTGCAGTTTATTGCACTTAAAGGTGCTGTCTGTAAGAATGACATCTTCAAAATCACTACTGCAGTCCAAATTCAAAATATCCGACATCATTGTTTCCCCCTCCCCCTCCTCCTCGGGTTGCAAGTTTGAGGACACGCAACAGGAGCGAACAAATTTGACGACGAAAACCGAGGAGACTTACAGACTTTAAGTTAATGAGTTGATTTATCCGCGTTTTAATATGCTCTCGTTCATATTTCATATAAACAGAGATTTTTAGATGGATATCGAGGCTTCCAGGTGTGTCGAAATACTATTGGCTAAACTGGCAGTGGGTGGAGTCACACAGACCAAAACAAAACCCGACTGACAACACGGAACGTGTAAAATAATAAGTAAAATAAATTTCTGTAGAAGTGTTTTTCAGAAAACAAGTATGTGAACTTAGCATGTTTCGTAAATATCTACAAACGTATGGTATTTTTATGCTTTAGTAGAGTAAAAAAGTTACACACAGCACCTTTTAAACAGTCAAATAAACAAAAATATTGACAAAATGCCGATTTTGAGTATTCACATATACACATTTATACATTAAATTAATGTGAACAGTTGAGAAAGAAAATGCCTAATATATCTGCTGCCAAATTATAAGATAGTATTGCAAATATCTATATGGCAGTTTTGACCCATGGTATGGCCTGAGGGGCTAGTAACTTTGGAAAGCCACTAGCCACAGCGGCTGGTGATCAAAAAAGTTAATGTCAAGCCCTGTTCATACTATAACATTTTTTTTAACAGTCGCAAAGTTAAAAACTCTAACCCCTCCTTTCTGCGAGACTACTCTGCTCTGATTGGTCAGACGGCTCAGCCTTTTGTGATTGGTCTATAGTCAGAAACGAAACACCTATTACCATAACTAATTTCAGCTCCAGAGGCTTTCTCAGCACTTATACACAGTGATACGAACAGTAACATATTTCCATAAGCTGTGCTTTTAACTAGTATATTTTCCAATGTATTTTTTTGCCAAGGGATTGAGTAGAATGTTTGTTGTTGTTACAGCATGTTATCATTCTTTCTTCATTGACCACGTTCTTCTTTTAACCTTGAAAACAAAATAAGTCTGAAGTCGTTGGTTTATTGAGATCATTAACAAGGGGATAAATAAACAAAAGAGTACATTCGTACATAAATAAAAGCAAAAACCTGTCTAAACTATTCAGCAGAATGCAGACTGAACAGACGAATCCCTAGAGCGAGCACATACCTCACTCTGCCAAACAAAAGCAAATGCTCAGAGGCATCAAACAGATGCTATTAGTATCACTTTACTCTTTTTATTCTATTATATTTTTAGTATGCACTCAAAACATACCTGCCTCTTCCTGACCGAGGCAATACTTCATTTCTGGACCTAACTGAGTTTTAAAACTCTTCGGGGCACAATCTTAAGGGCCTTGAATTTAGTATTCCCTCTTGCATTGCCCATGAGCCATTTATCATCTCTTAAACTTACTGTCATGTTAATGCGCCCATTGCTTTATAGTCTGGTTGTCTCGCTGTGTTGCAATGTTGTCTATTTACCAAGCTGGAGTTATAAGGTACCCAAGAAATTCATTTTAGGCAGCATGCTCAGTCAGCGCCCTGTGGTGTTATGGAGTCTCGACCCATTTCCACACCACTTCTGATTAATATTTGATCAGAATTTCTACTTCCCAAGGCTTGGGTGATCCTAATTTATTGTCCAAGAGGCCACAATATACATGTGTACACTTCTACAATACATACTTTATAGGTGCAGCAATCATTTATGCACAAGTATTTTTGCTGAGCTGCACGGGCAGAATTAAAGTGATAGCTTGTTTGTGGTATTCATGTATTTACACGAAGATCTAGTAATTTCACTATAAATGCTTGTAACTAAAGTCTACTGTGTTCCACAGTCAGCATATGACTTTCTGCCCTGGGAAAAGCCAGGAAAATTACACCTCACATTTAGAAAAACAAGATGAATGGTGCCTGTCTCTTCGGAGGTGGGAAAACAAAGGTTTCTGTGACGTGCAGGATTTCTTGTACAAAGATTTAAATGCAAAAAAAAAGGCATGGGAGTTGGCTGTTTGTGTGGACCGGGCCCCGTGGAAAATGGTATGCTATCGCAGTGGTGGGTCCTGGGGACCCACAGCTTAGCACATTTTATTTGTCTACTTTATCTGACACACCCAGTTCAGTTCATAGAGCTCTTTCCTAATGAGATGATGAACTGAATCAGGTGTGTTACATGAGGGAGAGTACTACAAACTGTACAGAGCTGTGGGTCCCCAGGGCCAGGAGGGGGGGTGAGTGTTACGGATGAGTTTAAAAAAAAAAAATCACCCCCCTTACAGTTGTCCTGGTGGGCAAAATTAGCTATATAGACCAAAACCTTTTGTACCAGGCTGTAAACATGTTTTTTTTCTGCTGTAAAGTTTGGGATTTTAACATGGGGGTTCTATGGGATTGACTGTCTTTTAGAGCCTGTCTCTAGTGGCCAGTCGATGAATTGAGGTTTAAGTTACTTCCGTGTTGGTTTCAAGAGAGAGACCAGAGGGTTGCCGCTTGGGTTAGACCCTACTCTAAAGTAGGAGCTAATTTAGTCCCCACCAAAAGGCATTCCTAGAACAAAAAACGTTCCCAGTTCCTGCAGTGCAAACACGCCCCAAGGGGGTCACCGTGATTTTGCCAAGTAAGACATGGTCCTGGATCAACATATGTTGTTGATCCTGGATCAACGTTCCCGCCCCAAAATGTAGTCCTTACCCAATTCCTACCCCTAAACCTTACCCTACCCATAACCTTTCCCTAAAATCAGAGGGTAATGAAAGTTGAATAACACTGATGTTTAAGTACTTGATCCTAGTTCTAAGCCTAAACGTGACATAAACTGTAAACTTGTCCCTCAAATCTGATTGGTTGATTGGAAAGTTGATCCAGGATCAACAAAGATGTTGATCCTGGATCATGTGGTACTTGGTGAAATGAAAAGGTTCCCCTGGTGAGAAAGCCCCTAATGAGCCTGTGCTGCTTCTGCACTGCAAACAGATTGTTTGAAATGGACATTAGTGGCGCTTTTCCACTGCATGGTACGGCACGGTTCGGTACGGTTCGACTCGGCGCGGAACGGTTCGGCTCGCTTAGCTTTTCCACTGCGTGGTACGACTCGGTTCGGTACGGCACGGTTCGGTTCGCTTTAGCGCGGTTGCTTTTTCACTGCAGTTAGTACCCCTTCAAAGTGGGTGGGACTGATCGTTACACTGTTTGTAGGTCCGTTGTTAGCCGTGTGCGGCTAAGAGCTGAGCTACTTGGAACACCTTTTCATTCCGTTTTGCCCCCGCTCCTCGGCAACCAACGAGAGGAACGTCTGCACCTCGACCACGATTCAGCCATTTATTTTTTAGAGTTTTGATCTCTTTTTTTTTCCAAGAAAGTAAAACACAGGTGCTAACGCGTTGGCTGTTGGACGTGTCCCTACCAATATCCAGTGACACTGAAATATCCCTAGCAATAATTTCGATCAAAACTTAAAATATATTTATATATTGATGTCCCCGTCCCCCAGGGGCGTCGCACCCGTGGGGGATGTGGGTGTTTTAACACCCACATTTTTCCCGGTGAGAGGGTTCAACACCCGCACTTTTTCTGCAGTTTTCCCGCAGTTTTCCACAAACGCGCTACTACAGTCGCTCCTCCGTTTCTCTGGCACTCTGTGTGTGCACTCGCTGCGGCTGCCTCCTCTCAAACATGACACCGGCTTTGAGTGTGAGCGGCTGATGATTGGCTGTTATGCCTTAAGTCCCGCCTCTCTTGATGTGTTAGATTTATCGGTCAGCTCGCTCTGAGGAAGCGGGGACTTATGGTTATATAGTTATTTACATCTCCCTTTTCCAGGTACTTTGAATGAGTGTTTATGCTTTGAACGAGGTTTTTAAATAGGCTTGATATGTGTTAGGGAAGATGTTATGTTTATGTTTTGTTGACATGTCGAGTGTTTTCGGTATTATATTTCGTTTTTTTTTTTGGCAAAACAGCACAAGACTTTAATTTAGTAACGTTAGGCATTCTGTTTGTGCTGCCTGATTTAAAGAAAAGTGCGCTCTTGCTCACACGATCAGCATGGTGATCTGGTGTTTTCTCCTAAATAAAAGCTCAAGGGTTTATTTCTTACAAGTGAAGAAACTGGGACAAAAGTAATTTAAATTTTCCTATTCTATAGCGTAATACAAAATATAATGTAGCCTAATGTAGACAGAGACTCTATATCATAACTAAAAAGATGTTTGAGCCCTCTTTAGGTAGGCTACAAGTCAATGCTTTTTCTTTGTTCAATGTGCACAGTTCATGGGTCGAAGCCGGTTGAAGCTCTTAATTTTGTGCACCAGATTGATGCATTTAACCTTAAAATGTACAAAATTTTCTTACGGGGGAGCATGTCCCCGAACCCCCCTAGAGGGAGGGCTACGCCACTGCCGTCCCCACCAATTTCAAAATCAAACCTACGCCTCTGCTGTTGTCTACTGGTTATATGACTCTGTATAGCGGGTTTAGTGTCTCGTGTCGCAAATCCAATGACGCTGGTAGTGACGATTCTGTCTGTCTGACCAATCAGTGATCTGCAGTGTTTCACGTCACATTTTAGTACCGGTACGGTACGCTTGGAACCTCAACAGATCAGGTACCATTTAAAGCGAGCCGAAGCGAGCCGTACCGTACCGTACCATGCAGTGGAAAAGCACCACAAGTGAGCCGTACCGAACCGAACCGTACCGTACCATGCAGTGGAAAAGCACCACAAGTGAGCCGTACTGAACCGAACCGTACCGTACCATGCAGTGGAAAAGCGCCAAAGCGTGCCGTACCGAACCGAACCGTACCGTACCATGCCGTGGAAAAGCGCCATAGTTTACAAATCATGCACTACGGCAGTGTTTTGAAGTCATAAAGAATTGGGAACCATGCTGTTTTGAAGTCATAAAGAATTGGGAACCATTCTTAAAGGGTTAGTGCCATTTAAGACATGAAGTTGTATGCAATCCTTACCAGCACTATAGTGCATACACACTGACCCACTCTGTAGTCACCTCGCTGGTCAGAGTTATGGCCGCTGGAAGTTTTTCAAGAAAGTACTCCCGGTTAGTTTCCGGGGCCACAAAACTGTGCGGTTTTACGTGAAAAAATTATTTGCGTTTCAAAGCTTGATTAATTTACCACACAAAAAACACGCCGGGACAAAATTCATACCTCAGTTTTAATCGGCACTATTTTCTTTCCATTTCTATCAATCCGCACTGCTGTCAACGTCAACAGAGAGCACGTTTACAAGAGCGCTCGTGCTCGAACTCATAGACAATACCGCCTATTACGCAAATATCTCAGCGAATACTAGACGGATTCGGCGAGCACCGAGCTCGTTGGGACCATCTAGTCGAGCTGAAAATAACCATATAAGTTCCATAGTTTTTGGTGGTGTTTTCGCGGAGATTTTAGCAGAAAACCATCGGGCGCGCTGCAAAATTGCGGACGCAGGTGACGTCACGATCTCAGAAGAATTCGCTCGTATCTCTGGAACGCAAAGACCCAGAGAGCTCAAATTCGGGGGAGGAGGTCCCAGGGGGACCCTTGCCCGAACGCTAGAGTGGCGGGCCTCGGGAATGCCCCCTACCGGATCGCCGTTCGCTGGGACCCCCGATTTCGAACGGCTATAACTCGGGGAGCCGTGTGAGTTGGACCTCGGGGATGGGCTCGTTCGAAAGGCCCCGTCCAGCACTACGAACGATTATAGTCTTGTAAATATATTGATCAAAGATTGACCAAGATATAAGCCGAAAAACGTGCGCCTTTAACCGGACGTAACTCCCTGACCGTCTACAATAGACTGTATATAAGGAGAGAGGCTCGGGAGCGCGCATGCACGTCACATCCGTTGGATTTCGCGGTAAATCCGACCCGGAGACTTCACATATAAATATAAATATTGGCCTTCAGTTCAGGGGTAATAGCAAAACTCGACAAGTGGATCATTGTAATGTGTGATTACAACCCCTTCACACACAGGCAATAAAAAAAGGATTCATTTTAGTACAAAAGTTCCATATAGCACCTTTAAATAAGTCTTTATTAATCAATAATCTGCCTCTATAATCATAATTTGTGTGAACAGGAATAAAAGTGTTTGGTGTTTTACTGCCACTGGTGTTAATTTTAGCTGGAAAGGGCAGTTTTCCAAACATGTTGGTATAGAGTCATGTTTTTCCTGTGAGCCTAGGTTGACTTTTGGAGCTTTTCAGATTGTGGGATTGCCTAAGATCAATCATTTTAGGAAGATGTGCTGTAAGACACCCACTCCAAGCTGCTGATGCATGTGTACAATTGAAGCCTTGTTTCTCAGAACCTGAAGTGATTTTAGACTCACCAGGTTATGAAAAATATTCCTCCTTCCAACAGCATGACTGCCCATTAAAGATGGGTTTGGTGTATTCGAACACAATCAGCCATTCATGACAGGGTCTTCATTTCAAAGCTAATTGAATTCAGACTAAACCCACTGCTGAACTAAAAAATCCTACTACAGAATGATTGGTTGTCACTGTCTGTCATAAATCATGTGGACCAAAAATACTTTTATTAAGCTCTTTGGTAACAGAAGCAATGAACTGCAAAAGTATATTGAGCTATTTTAGAGTTTCAAACACGAGATGCATAATTGGACTCATAAATAGGACACAGCTGTTCCCAGCGCCACTGTATCAGGTTGTTGAGTTTCAGGAAAGCAGAAAAGCATCTCTCAACGGTTCGACGCAAAATCTCGGCACTCGAATCTCATTGTCTTGTGCCTCTATTCTGAGATACCACTACATCTCTCTGTGTGCCTCAGACGGGCAGATATATGCAACGGAGAAAAGCAAACACAAAGTCCATTTCATCCTTAGCATACTTTTTCGTCTGCAAATTCAGTTAGAGAATTTATATTGCGCACTGGTTTTCCCCAGAGGCACAACTTTAGTTAGTTTCCCCTTAATATAAAAGCAAAGTCAGTCTTCGGTTAGCTTTAAACATTTGCCTATTTTTTGCACTCGTAGAAGAAAAGATTATATATAGAATATTTAAGTGTTCTGTCAGGCGCTTCATATACAGTATAGAACATTTTAGGGTTTCCCATCATGGAATCCTATAATGGATTTAGTTTTAATTAATTAATTTAGCTTCAATAATAAACATTTCATAAACATACTTTTTTGAGCAGAAAAAAAATGTTAAACATGAAAGTAATATGCAGTCATTTAAGATATTTCTCCTTATATAGAACCTTGACATAATGTGTACCACAGTTTTTACATCAACGCAATGTTAATGGGTTAATTTACAAGCTATAAATGCCAGTTGGCCCATATCCTGGATTCACTCGAAAGTTCAAACCTTATTAACATATTGTCTAAATATAGTAATAATAATCTGTTACCTTCCAGGTCACATTTAAAAGAGATTTGTTGCTCAAAACAGACCCTCTAGTGCACCGTCATTGCCTCTTTAAGGTTATCAGAATCACGTTATGCCAAAAAAAAAAAAAACATTCTAGGGAAAATATCCAGGGTTATTTGCATATACATGAAAGGATTTGAGAAGTAGGGCAAAAATCTGAAATTTTTAACATTGCTCCAGCATATACCTCAGATTTTGGTCTCTGTCAGCCCATCCAGACAATCCTCAAGCTTGATTGACAGTCCTCAAAGGATTTTGACAGCCGTTTGGTGACAGTACCAACGTGACTTCCAATCGACATTGAAAGTTCTTCAAACTTCCATAAATCAAATTTATTGGTCTACCTGCCCATGTAATTAAAAGCTGGAGGGTGAAAACAAATCAGACACATTTGTAAGTGCATGCTATTTTTTTATTGCCTTTTGAAATATTAATAGGTGAAGAACACTCACTCTTAAAAGCTTTGTGAGCAGCAACTTAATCAACACACCAGCTTACATCAATATCTGTTGGCAGATTCGCTTAAGCATAAATTCAAACCTATTTTGTGGCCTTGACCCGAAATTAGTGAATTTAAGTGGCACTAGATATTTCAGATAAGGGAAGACAATTGACTACATATAATAACACATAAAAAGTGCCAGCAAGTGTTAAGCATGCTAGCAACATATTAAAAACATGCTAGCAAACACTTAGCTAAGTGCTAAAGCATGTTATTAATGCAATGAAACAGAAAGTTGTTTAACTCAGGTATGCAATGTCCAATCTACTTAGCTAATTACTCATGCATATATAAATGCAAAAGGAAATTGTTGTGACTTAATCTACATGGCGATATTCAGTTATAATCATAGTGCCACCTACTGGTGACAGGAAGTGACATGTTTAACACTGTAATGCAGTACTAGCAACATACCAAACTATGCCATTGTGTGCTATATATGTTAGAAACATACTAAACATGTTAGCAACACTTAGCTAAAGTGCTAAAGCATGCTATTATCACCATAATAAAGTAATCCTATATTCACCTACTTAAATGCACATTGCCCACCATGCTCTGTCTTCCTAAAGCCACCGGGTAGCGGTGGGACGGGTGCGAGGGCCCTTTCATCGCTGCTTGCAGCTTTAATCTGATTTTGTATTGCGTAACATCTCAATACTTTCTACTTTGACTTCAGAAGTAAAGTTGTAGTTAGTCAGTGTGGCAAATTGTTGACAAAACTTATGTATTTGAGCTCTGCATGTATGATTATTGAACCTTGCAATCTGTCAAAGCAACTGTTCCCGGCTTGCCTACAAACAACATGCAGACTATTTTCGACACATCAAATAAAAAGAGACGTATACATTTCGACTTCTCTCTCTCTGTCACTCGCTGTGTCTCTCTGTCTCAGTCAAAGCCAAAACTGTAGCATCCTGCATAATCTAACCCCCTGTGTGGATTACGTGAGGTAAAAAGGGAATAAAAATACATAATGGTCAGTGTTGGGTGTAGTGCATTTCTAAGTAATTAATTACTGTGATTTAATTATTGTAAAAGTAAAGTAAGGGTTTACTCTTAATTTTTCTGTTATTTAATTAGTTACAGTTACAAGGAGCATAAAAATAAATAAATATTTATATTACATTAATAATTATATTATTTTACTTGACTGATAAATAACCAATACATTTCAATAAATAAATGTAAATAAACAAAAAAATTGATCAAATTAAAATCAGTTGATTTAAAAGTTACAAGAAAATTTATGCACCACAGCATTATAATGTAATGTACAGTATAAATTTTTTTTTTTTTTTTTGGAGATTTGGTACGCACCCTCTGCTATGTTTGATACTGTCAGTTAGCAGTCAGCGGATCAATACGTTTGGCCTTGAGCAGCCAATGTCACGCTGATAACTCCTAATATGACCATTTGAAAAAGGGAGCAGCACAACGGGAGGGTTTCCAGAAATCCCCTTACAGTGTGTCAGACTTATGGGAGCAGATGGCCTCCGGTCCGGTCTACCTGAAACACATCATTATCTACACGGGTCACTTACCGGAGACCAAAAAACACACTACTCGAATGACAACTGCAGGGCACTGAAAAGTCTTGAGATGTTGATAGCTTTACAGTTGTGTGAATATGTTGCAAGCTAACACGTTTCCTTTGGTTGTTGTGAAAGCTATAATCATAGTTTTATGGTTGACTGATATTGTGTCTATTGGGTTTTATGTGTAGCTTGACTGGACTGGACCAAGACTTTCTGAACAGACGAAACTTAAATACAAACACAGATGACACGGAATAACAGAACACAGGTGGTGATGATGATGATGATGATGATGATGATGATGATGATGATGATTAACTAAACACAGGTGATACAGCTGAACTTATAAAGACAGTGAAGATGACACGTGACATGTGATGACAGGCAGACAAGTCCAAATGAAAACAAACTAAACGAAACACCACTGTGACACCGTTATCGTAGGCGTACTTTAGGAAGGGTCTAAATTAAATGCTTGATTGACAGATTGACAATCTGAACACTGTAATCAAAGGCATTTACTGCAGACACAATCAAAAAGAGTGTCATCAAAAAGACATTATAGGAAAAACATCATTAAAATCATATCAGGTCTCAATTGCAGTGTTGGGGTGTTAGTAGTGCACACAACTATAGCTTTTCAATAATGCTGCTTTTACTGACAAGTATGTGCCACTTTGCTGTTTTTAATATAGCATTGCATTGCATATGCAGCCTTCTTTCTTAAAGGTTTTTATATCCTGACCTGTGAAGAACTTTAAACTATGGAAGCCCTAAGATAAAAAATAAATAAATAGAAAAGTAACTTTATATCTAAAATGTATGACTTTATAGAGCATAACGCCCGGTGACTACCTATAATGTGACATTATATTTACATTTTCTACCAGTTTTATTTGTTTTGTTTTTTCAGTCTGCAGAAATTGGTTTCCATATTGCTGTACAATATACAATTCTGCTGTACAAATAAAATGTACTAATTATAAAAAAAATATTAAAGTGTAAATTGCAGGTTAACCACCACAACCGATTAATGTGTACATTAAAGTGCACAATATGGATATATTTAAAAATTTCTGTCTTAAAATGCGTTAAAATAGCATTTATTGGGTTTCTTCAAAGGTAGCGTGTTTTTTACCGTAACTGGGTGATGATGTCATAACAGGGAGCTGCGGGCAGTAATGCACTCACTCTGTGTGTGCTGTTTGAGGGAGAATAAAACGATTTGCGGGACTCCCGCAAACTAGAAATATCTGAATAAAACGTAAAAACTAATAAATTTTTATTCATCTGTTGCAGAAAATCAAAAAGAACATCTAAAACAAAATAGAAACGGTTTACAGGCAGAGTTTCTATTTCTAACATGTCAGCAGCGAGGAGCGATGTAGCCAATCACAGACATATGTGTTGATTTCTTGAACGCAATAATGGCCAATCAGAAGCATTTACGATAGATTCCCTCACCGCTCAAAACAGACTTTTTGTTCAGTGCTGAATTCTGTATGCTGGCAAATCCTCTAATTATAACAAACATAGTGTAACGTTATATATTATGGAAGCTTCATTGATAATAACAGAGATGTGCGAGATCTCTGTGAACTGATGTCAGCTTTAGGAATTATTATGGGATCGCACTTTGCGCGCAGTCATGCCAAACCATGCACGCAGTAGCCCGCTTGCTTTTATGTTATAACAGTGGTTTGTGTGTTAATGCAACAAACAATTGATCAGGAGCATGTATGCTGATGTGTATGGTGGGCTAACACGTAGGCTAACTTGAAAGTATTTGGAGGTACAGAAAAAAAGTATTTTTGCGGGCGGGAGCGGGACAAAACATGAATGTTGCGGTCGGGAGAAAGTAATATAAGAAAGTAGTTGAGCACGTCAGTTATAACGACACACGTATTCAAAAATAGCCGGGTTTAAACCGGGCTTGGGCTCTAATTACAGTTTATGTGTCGGGCCGCACTCGGACACAGCGGGCTCGGGTAACGTTAACGTCTTGCTTGATGTTTTGGGCCGATCTAAGCTCTACCTCGGGTAAGTTATGCGAACACTTACAGGCACGAATCAGCCGTTTGTCCTTTGGGGAACTTGTGGAGCCTCTCCCCCGTTTTTGATGTATTCGTACATCCCGCACAAGCACAATAGTTAACCATTTTCGCTAGGACTCCAATATAACGTAACTCTAGGCTTGTTGCATAGACCGTAGAAGCTTGGAGTCCCTGTTATGACATCACGCCCAGCCTAGTGGAAGGAGGGGGCGTGGTTAAAAGCACTGTAAAACGAACCAACTTTTCATTATATTCAGCATTTGGTATAAAAAAATATAAAAAAAAACAATGGTGGGCGGTTCTTATCTTTATATTTAGTAAGCACATTGCATTATCTTCGTGAAAATTTTTACCTGCAATTTACACTTTAATAATAATTACATCCAATCCAGTGTTATCCTGAAATCATGAAAACTGCCCTCTCATACTTTTACGTAATGATGAAAGATCTGATTCATTTAAGTGAATTGGTCCATTTTGGATGCTTTAAATCAAAAACTGTCTATTTAAAAAGAAAATAAATGTTTGATTTTTTTTATGCTAAAATATTTTGTTATATACTATTGTCAGGGTTCTGTCACTTCTATTTCTTGGTTTTGTGACAGTTTTGCAACTCGTATATTATTGTTTTTACATTTATTTCATATTTTATTACAATTATTATATTTTTAATCCAGATAACAAAAACAACACTGATGATTAAAAATCTATTGAACCCCTTAAAGGGTAACTAAACACTAAAACAACTTTTTTTAGTTAATGATCTGTAATACTGGAGCTTTATTAGTGCTGTTCATTGATTCGAGTAACTTTTTTGACATTTGGGTAAAGTGTTTTAATTCTACAATATATGGTGTAAAACTGTCTGAGTGCTGCCCTCTTCAGGTTGAACGGTGGCTACTGCAGTTGAATTTTCCTATTGGATGTTTGTGGTGGTTCGTGATGTAAGCGGTGGGAGGTGACGTAAGCAAAAACCATCTTGTTTCGTCAAAACCACAGTAGCAAGTCAGGAGTTGGAATTGCGAGTATTGAAAACGATCAGGATAGAGTATCGGTTCGTCCCCTCTATCTCAGCTAGGCTCCGCCCACTTTTCCAGCATTTTTCAAATATTGTCAGTGGGTGGAGTCAGGCTCTGACCAGGGGTTTAGTTACCCTTTAAGTAGAGTATAGCTTCAGTATACTTTTTGTTAGTAAAGTAAAAACTATTATTATACTTTTTCAAAACTTGACTTTAAATTGAGTAGTTTAGTAAGCTGCAGTTACCTATCCCAATTCTGCTATCCTGTTAAGTTTAGTTCTCCATCATAAAGAGACTTAAGCCGAAGTACTCAAGCAATTTACACACAGCGCCATATTTTTCTGTCAAGCTTGTGTGCTTGCATGCCGTTTGAATACTGATATGCCATGCTGATATGGCCTCCGGAAAACATGTGAAGAGTGATAGGCAGCCAAGGCCTCCCGCACATATCCTGATTGCATCCGTCCTGCTTCTGTCCTCTAATTAACTTGCAAAAAGAACATTTTCTTTGTTTCCCACCTAGTCATCATTATCTGTTTGCACATGCTATACTTCCACCATATGATTATGCAGCTTGCCCACGACACACCCCTGTCAAATGACACTGGGGATATGGATCTGAAGAATCTCATGATAATGAGGTATTGCTGAAAAAATAATAGCCCACTGTGAAAAGTGATTGACTGCTTGATCAGGATGCGCATGCAACTGTAATATGAATATATTCATATAATATATTTAAAATGTAGCATTTTTTTCTCATGTAATATTTTTCCCATTATAATATTTGGAATTATAATCAAATTTTAATTAGTCTTTTAATACATTTTATTTCGCTTTTTATGCATTTGTGGTGAGTCTTTCTGAAGGAAACACTACAAGATAGTGACAAGTATAAAATATATAATTCTATACATATTAAAATATTGAAATATATGCATAAATAAATAAACGATACATTTTAGTATTACTCAGGAAATATTATCATTATTTTATGTATAATATGATGTAATTAAAATATGCTGATAATATTTAATGAATACTGTGGCAAGCAGGGTGGGGCCGAGAGCCTTGGGAACGGAACGATCTCAAACTGGTCTCGAGTCTCACAGAGGAGCTTTGGAAGGATAAAAGGAGGAGTGACGACAGTGAAGGACGAGAGAGGACCAGGCCTGGGACATTTATGTTGTGTTTAATTATGTTTCTATGCGGCAGTAGTCTGTACGGCGCTGCTGCTTTACTTACGTTTTTTGTATTTTTTTTTTTAATTTTCATTAGTTACATTTTTAAAAGATTTAATCACTTTTTAATGTATTATACTATATATTTATGCATTTGTGGTGAGGATTTTTCATACTTTCTGAAGGTTACATCATTATGCGAGTATTTTTTATGTCAATAAATCATTGATTCAACTGATTCATTCAAAAAATTCTTATTCTTTTAGGAACTAAACAACAGCTGCATCCAAAATCGCATACTTCCCTACTATATAGTAGGCAAAAAACAGTATGTGACTAAAGAAGTATGTCCAAATTCACAGTACTCATGAAAGAGTAGGGAAAAAGCACGCAGTCGACCTAATATTTCCGGCGAGATTCTGAAGTGTGTGTGCGATGGGCACTTTACTATCCCATGAGGCCACGGGAGAGGATTTATGAATGGACGTGAAGCGACGCAACTGACTCTTGTAGGTCACATGATAATGACAATATGGCGAATGTAGTATGTCCAGATTGCATTCATACTATAAGTCAATAAGTATTTACTTATGCAAAATAAGTAACTACTCAAGAGAGCATGCGATTTCAGATGCAGCCCATGTGTTTATATGAGTGAATCATTTGAGTCATTCACTCAAACGATTTGTTCAAACATGCTGACTCATTCAGAAACTAAACAAGAGACTCTATAAAAGTGAATCATTGAATCATTTACTCAACTGATTTTTAACCGATTAACTTGTATAAAAGTAATTTTTTACCAATAAATATTGCTAATAAGCATTATAAATGTGCATTGTTATTGTGGTATAATATTTCACTTATCTAAGCACTAAGTTTATATTTTATCCATTATAATAAACTACTTTTAACTAAATGTTCACTAGTGCTCTCAGACGTTTTGGCCCCACTATATAAAATATTCACATCAGTTCTATATGATATAGAAAATATAATTTTATTATCTTAATTCAACAAAAAGTCATAAAGCAAATTTGGGTCGGGGGCATTTTATTTGACTGCAGTAGATCAGAGCTGCTGTCATAAGAGACTAGATTCTTCTGCCAGTCAGAGCAGACTCATTAATTCATGGGAGCGAAACAAGGGAGCGTTACATGCCCATCGGGGCATTCAGTTTCACTTTACAACTGCCAACTGGCTTACTAATGTTTATCATGGATTTCCTCGCTGTTAATCCAAGTCTTGATGTTGTGTGGAGTAATTGGCAGACCTCAGCTGACAGGTGGGCACAAGGAGACGCAAAGAACTAAAAATATGTCTGAATCCTACACACTTGCAAATTTTGAAAATTAATTGTTGCCGAAAGGCACGAGCAGTCACATGAAGGTTCTTTTGAAAGACTCCTACAGACAGTTCAAGTTCAAGTAGTTTCCAGCTGTTATTAAACTATTCAACAGCCTCTTGGTTTTGACTAAATGTGATGTAAAAGGCCTTGGGTTGTAGAAAGACAGAGAGAGAAAGAACCAGAGGCATCTTTCTGAGGAATTAACTTTAAAAGGCAGTAAACAGATCAATACTTTTCTTAATGATTCGAAAACCTTCACATTGATGACACTGAAAAGGTTATTAATCTTTCCGAAGGATTTAATTTTAAAGGTGCCCTCAACTTCAAAATTGAATTTATGTTGGCATAGTTAAATAACAAGAGTTCAGTACATGGACATGACATACAGTGAGTTTCAAACACCATTGTTTTCTCCTTCTTATTTAAATCTCGTTTTTAAAAAACACCCCTGAAAAACAGGCGAATCTCCACATAATACCGACTGTGACGCAACAGTCGGGGGTCACGCCTCCAAAAATTTGCATATCCCAGCCCTCAATGACAAGCACTGCACAGCCGAACCATCGGAGCAAGCGAGGATCAGAGAGAAAAAAGGCAGATCATGGAAATAAATGCTATGTTCCAGGCTGTGCAGGGGATGTGAGGACTTTTCATACCATTCCCACAGAAAAGAAATGTCAACAAGCGTGGATGATGTTTATATATAATCGGATACCGCAACAGTTTAATTCGAAGTTGTTAGTTTGCTCTGCCCATTTCACCACGGACTTATTTTTCAACCTGGGACAATATCAAGCTTCTCTCAGCGTCTCAAACTGAAGAAGGGGGTAATTCCAACCATATTCCTGCAACCGGTAAGTAATTTTATTAAAGATAATTTACACTGTGTTAGATCCAGCGCAAGATCCTAGTACAGTACTAGCAAACTTCAAGTAACGAGCATACATAACTAACGTTAAATAGGCTAATTCTCAGTGAATAAACTATACAGAAAGCGGTCAAAGAACAATCCACACAGCGCGAGTTTATCTCTCGCCAAACTCGTTATGAAATCAATGACGCTGTTACACTGCACAACGAAGCTCTTACTGTATTTACATCGTTTGCATTGATGAAAGCATGAGAGAGAGAAACTGCGTTGTCTCGCGATCAACAGACAGACTGTCATCTGCTTGTTCAATGCTCTTCACAGCAACATTTTATGTGATGGACATAGATTTAAATACTTGAAAAACATCTCACGATTCGTTAAGCTCGATAGCTGTAATAGTTAAAACGTATATAACAGCTGTAGTATAAGTATTCGAGAGAGTTTCACGTGTCTCATTTCATATGCAAGCATGTCAGCCAATCACAGCAGAGGCCGGTTCTCACAGCAGACACGCCCCTTCAAACAGAGTGTTCAAATCAGAGACTAAAATCAGGCTAGGAAAAATGCCTTTTATTTCTAAATTATGACTATTTTTTATCTAAAAAACATACTAACATTATAAGGGCAACCCAGGAAACATTATAAAATAATTTAAAAAACCATTTTAGGGCACCTTTAACATCAAGTTGCCAAAGTTGTCATTTATTTTGAATCCATTGCTTAAAGCTTTATTTTTATTTTTTTTATCTTACTGACCACAAACTTTTGAATGGTACAGTAGTGTATGTAGTTCAAAGATAGCAAATATATCTTGCATGGGTGGTTTAAAACACAGACATTTCAAAAATTGGGAAATATAGTATCTTGATTTAAAAGGAGATATATATATATATAGGCCAAAAAACAGTTAAGCAAAGTTTAGATCTTAGATCAATGTCTCAGACCGCAATATTAGTCAAAGCCTCGCATTTGGTTTTAAAATGTATTGTGCAACAATGCCAGAGCAAAATTAGCATTAAAGTGATAGTTTACCCAAAAATGAAAATTCTGTCATGGTTTACTCACCCTCAAGTTGTTCCAAACCTGTATGAGTTTCTTTCTTATGTTGAACACAAAAGAAGATATTTTATAAAATGTTGGTAACTGGACAGTTGACAGTAGCCATTGACTTCCATAGTATTTTTTTTTCCTACTATGGAAGTCAATGGCTACAGTCGAATGTTTGATTACCAACATTCTTCAGAATATCTTGTTTTGTGTTCAAAAAACTGATCAGGGTTGGAACCACTTTGAGTAAATAATGACAGAATTTTCATTTTTTTTTTTTGGGTGAACTATCCCTAAACCTCAACAAAGTCACAAACACCAACTTTCGTTGGTCAAAGTAAACGTTTTTAGTCCAAAACTGTCTTCAGATGCTTTAGGCCATGTCCACACTAATACGTTTTCGTTTGAAAACGTATATTTTTCTCTCCGTTTTGGCCTTCCGTCCACACTGAAACGGCGTTTTAAGTCAACGAAAACGTAGCTTTTGGAAAACGCTCTCCAAAGTGGATAAATTTGAAAACGCCGTTTTCGCGTTGTAGTGTGGACTGTGAAGCTGGAGGTATTTGAAAACGATGACGTAAGTTTAGTCATGTGATCCATGTTGTACCAATAGATGTTTACCATGATGTTTACCGGTATTGTGCCTGTTATGTGCTATTCACTTTCACACTGTTGCTATAATATGTTACTTTGCACACTCTTCATATCACAGTACTGCACAGATGATAGAAAATGTACTCACATTTGCTGTCCTGCGGCAATACAGGAGAGCAGTCGCGTTTTAGACCAAACATATGGTGACTGAGTGCGACCTGGACGCATCAGTGAATGGTGAGATATTTTGCTAAATAAAATTATCATGTTAGAAGAATTGCGCGATACCTTTATTATTTATTTTTCCATCTGTATCATCTCAGTGAGCTTTTGTGAGGTTTCACACATGCGCAGTAAGGTGAATTTATAAGTTTCTCATCCACACTGAAACGTCTGAAAACGCCTAAAAACGCTAGTGTGGACGGAGAGCGTTTTTAAACGAAAATTCCGTTTTCAAATTTATCCCGATTAATGTGGACGTAGCCTTAGAAAGCCTAACGGTAGGCATGTCTGTCCTTGAAGAGAATGAATCAATATTAAATGTTGTTTGCTTCCACTGTGTACTTTTTTCGTGAAAGCTCTTGCTCAGCGGTATACTTTTCAAGTCAATTCAAGTCATTTTATCCCCCCTGTCGCACAAGACTATGTCAGGTGAACTTCAAAGGCACATCTCAACGGGAAAGGGACACGGCTGAAGTGCATCATGCCTGCTCCATCGCTAATCGTTGCCAGCGGATTCAATTTGCACCCGTTCGGCTGGAGAGACATCCTCATCCTCGACTCTGCCCTCTGGGAGCTCGTCTGCAATCTCTTAAGAGGTGCTGTCAAGGACAAGGCACTAGATTACAATGAATAGCAATCATCACTTTCACATAGGTACATGTGCACATACATCTGGCGAATTACGGCACACGTTCGCGCGCCAATTTCACTTGCTAACGCAATCAACGTGCTATCCGCTGGCTTCCATTGTGTTGTCACCGCAGACAGGTGCCATTTACTCAGCAAACATGAATGACAGCTTGTTGGCACTCTCGGTTTCATTGTGCCGCTGGAATCCATTATCCGTAATAACCCCTGTATTTTTTGTGTTTTTTAGGGGTTTGTGCGTGTGGAACCGATGGGGGGTTGGACGGTTCCCCACGGGACTGACCTGCAGGGAGTCCGTGAGCTGCTTTTGATAAATTGCTCTGCGTTTGATCCACGGGCTTCCTGACAGCTGCTGATTAAGTATCGAGGGGTAAGGAGGCAATGGGCAAATGCAGTTGAGACGTAAAGACTCCCATTTAATCAGGGCATAATTAAAATCTTCTGTCTGCATCCATCCCGAGCTTCAAAGCAAACCTCTGCCACCTATAGGCGCTACGAAAAGGTTAACTGCCACCGCTGATGTCCTGCCAAAGTGGATTTGGTCTGTCAGCATTGTTTTTTTTTTTTGAGGCCCTGAAACCCCAACGGCTTTGCCCTGGGTCAGAGGCTCAGGCACCATTAAGGAAATGAATGCAGCTCTGTTGTTGTTGCTTTTTTTCATCATTTTTGCTCTTATCTTCTCTTCTTTGCCAAGCATCCATCCAGGCGCACACATCTCTGCCCACTTTTCCTCTCCCCGGAGATCTGCTGTTCTCTCCAATCCACCTTTAACTTTCCCTTTCTTCTTCCTCACCCTGGCTTTTCATGTTTCTTCTAAATCTGTATTGAAAACTAACACATAGAAACCAGGGACGGACGGACGGATAGATTACTCATAAACCCATCTAATAACACTGAAATTCAACCTTTAATCTCCCCATCCAGTTGCATGCAAAGCATGCTGGGAACTGGCAATGCCCTACCAATGAAAGTGTGTGCCAATGAAAAAGTCCCATTGTTTAGGATTTAATCCATTTAGAATCAATTAAAGTGGATTGCACATTAAAAAAAAGTAAATTTATAAAGTAAATTGCACAAGTAGCAACATTTTTTAGTTTTAGTTTAGAGTTTGAAAACATCATTCTCAACCGTCATTGCTATTCCACTTTTTGTGCTAAATCAGCTGCATTTCCGAGTAAATGGGAACACGTATTGGTCTTGGCTAAGTGAAAACAGAAATATTAATCCATTTGAGTTTTTTTCGTCTTCCATAGACCATTAAGGCTACAGTGGTGCCACTTTCAGTGCCTGCAGGAGCAATGACAGTCCTCTACACTTTCTTTTTTTTATGATCCTATTGTCTTTAATGGCTGGTAAAATGCCAGACTGAATGTCACTAATGTCACAACAATTTCAGTCTTCTCTATTTTCATTATTTTGTCACTAGTAGGACATTAACCATTTCATTTATTTATTTTTATCTTTTTTTACCTGACACTTTTTTCTCATATTTTTCCCAAGAACGTTTTTTTTTTTTTCATAACGTATTTCTGCCCAGACAGCATCATTAATCTATTCAGTTAATGCGCTAATTTAAGGCCTCAGGAAATTGAAATTATGTTCTTTATCAAGCATGGAGATAATCTATCACTATGTTTGTTTGCGTGTTGTGGTATGCTAGATTGCGGCCTACATTTACACACATCATGAATCATCTGACAGACACAATTAGGACATTCTGAGCACTAGGGCCGTGCATAATTCATTAAAGATTCACTGTGATAAAATATTAATAACTCATTGACTGAAAACATCTTTTCATATCTTGATCAATGGCTACAGAGTGGATGTACACAAGAAAAGCAAATCTTCTGAAGATGACCTTAAAGCTAAAATATAATTTCAGCGCTAACTCACCACGCTGTATAGAAGAGCGTATTTTTTTTTCAATAGATTTAAGCTATGAGTAGTATACACATTCAAAATCAAGATCTCTAAGGGCTGATTGATTCACTCAGAACGTGATTTTGTGTTTCTGTTTAAAAACTCTTGGTAGTGAAATAAATAAATAAAAATAAAAGTTTAAAAACTTTAGCAAATTTGTGTATACATTACGCACTTAATAGGATGCAAAAGATGCCACAATGGTCAAACACGTCTGTTTGAGAGTTTTGCCACTGATTTCTGCCACTGAATAAAAAATAAAAAAGGTAATTGCGACTTTTTATCTCACAATTCTGAATTGATTGATATAAACTTGTAATTGCGAGTTATATGTCAGAATTGCAAGATATAAGTTCACAATTGCGAGAAATAAAGTCAGAATGGCTAGATATAAACTCACAATTCTGATAAATAAAGTCAGAATTGCAAGAAATAAACTTAAAATAGCAGAATAGCAAGAAAAAAGTCAGAATCGTGAGTTTAAATGTTACAATTCTGCATGTTATAAGTTATAATGATATATAAGATGAAATATTTTTAACTTGAATGGCAAGGTTTTATAATGCCGTGTCATGCGCAAGATGCGAAATGCAAGCACAGTGGTAAAACACATCCTTGTAGTGCATTTTTACATAGAAAACCAATTGAAATGCAGTGCAGTGGAATCAAAAACTCCTTCTGTGTGAATGATTCCAAGCTTCAAAAAGGACATAAATGTATGTGAAAGCATCCATATGTCATGTGCACTAGGTGCGTTCACGCCATGTCGTAATTACCGTAATTACGAGATTTCAACTTGTAAAAAACATTCTCTTTCTTGTAGAGTTCGTATTTATAACTTGTAAGCTATTTTCTGAGAGGTCCTTCTTGTGCCACGTGACCCCTGCAGATTCACTTCTTAGACGCATAATTCCCAGTAGAACGTCATTCTATCTCAAAATTATGGTAATTACAACATGGTCTGAAAGCAGCATTCCAAGTCTTCGGAAATCTGATGATGACTTGACATCACATGACTTGTGTGATAAACAGACCAAGTGAAGTTTAGTGGGCTGTTTTGAACATTTCAGTCCCTGTTGAGCACCCAGCACATTCTTCAAAATATCTTCTATTGTGTTGTACTGAAGAGGAGTCATGCTGTTTTGTAGTGACATGAGGTGAGTAAAAAAATAACAGAATTTTCCTTTTTTGGGGGAACTTTTCCTTTAAAAGACAATCAAAAGCCAGTTAAAACAATTCATCCCACAGAGAAACCTCTGGCTCTGGACTTTGGAAACACAATGCAGCAATCATTTGCACCATCAGGAGAAAAAACATTAAATGAAGAGGTCTCGGGTACGTACTACATCTTCACAACTTAGATTAGCTTTAGATTACAGAGCTGAGCACAAGGACAAATCTTACTGAAATAGTCATTTGTTTTAGAGGGCAAAGAGGAGATACAAATTTCAGACACTTTGATTTCAGGCAAACACTATAAAGACTCATTATTCTAAATGAACAGCCTTTAACCTTCATTTTGATACTTTGAGATTGAAAAGATAAGATAATTGGGAATGAGATGGCTGGATTTTCAGATTTATAGGTCAAAGAGCATCTGGCACTCAATTGGACGTTCATACAAGTGCAGTAGATTAAACTTGGGGGGTCGTGTCTTGGCCATGTCTGATCAAATATATGGAAATTCATTCGCCGGACAGCCTAAGCTTCTGCTTTTGCTTGCATCTTCTAGGCATCCATGGCCGAGATGTCATTTCCTAACTTTTCCACTTATTTTCAGCACAGAATTTCATGATATAAGACTGCAGGGATTTAGGGGGGAATATGAAATATGATTTGGGGTGGAAGGGAGAGGTGTGTAATCAGTTTTCAATTGGTGGCCAAAACCAAATAAAAAAATGTGATGTGAGCGCTCCGCATCTTTTTCATATTCTGATGGCAACACTCTATCAACACCAATTATTTTCCCATTGTTTGTATGGGAACAGCTGCGGATAATGAGAAGCAGTTGAGCAGGCAACTTCTGATAAATACACTTGTTAACGTGTACTCACCAGCCATGGTTTATTAATATCTTGTTTGTCTCATTAAAAAAATATGAAGTTGCTTCATCCTCAACAAACATGAATAACTATTCTGTATTCAGGCTGTGAATCCATACAAACTTTTAAAGGGGTTATCGGATGCTAAATTCACTTTTATATGGTGTGCATATTAATGTGTCTTTGCAGTGTGTGGACACAACCACCATACAATCCATTCACATTTTTTTCCTTAAAGTTTAAACACTCAATGATCAGGCCGTTTGGATTTTCTGAGCACTATGATGTCATAATGCTCATGCTCCGCCCACGACCACTGATGGACTGTCCCGTATTAGCATATTTCTGCCCTCAGCCATTCGACACCCCCCATGGAAGAGAGGGGTGAGGTGAGGAGTTGCTCATTATCATTTAAAGAGACATGCACTGAAACAGGTCACTGTGAACAAAGCTGTTTTTGAGGAGGTAAAAAGGGTGTTGTTTTACAAAACTATTGAGGAATTTAACCAAAGTATATTACAAACTTTACATGGACACCAACTTGTGGAAAATGGGCATTCGATGACCCATTTAACTGAACATGATACCTGCAAATTAAGCAAAACCTATATATATACTGGTTGAGAAAAGCCCCCCCAAATTATTTTTAAAGACATTGCATTATTGTGGCATGCAAAAACATTGAGTAGACATGTAAAATGTCTATTATGTCCATTTCACTCGCATCAAGCCTCCAATTTTTAAGTTTTGGTCTATTTCTTACTCAAAGCCAGAGAAACAAGTGCGCAGCCATCTTCAAAATGTTGTTGAATTTAGACATATTTCAATGGCATCGCTGTCAAAGAGTAATTATCTGATGAAGTGGATTTACTTATAGAGTTAACGAAAGTTATCATGAGCATTGTAGTGTTTGAATCAGATGTCATAACAAACGTCAGTAGACTGGGAAGATTTTAAAACAAGCGGTTCATTCATAAATCTGTACGATTTTCAACTAAAAACAACCGTTCATCATTACACAACAACAGCGTTTTGAGGGTCTGAAATGCACGTTTTTGAAACCGATACTGCTATTGTCTCTGTGTAAACAACAAAAAAATTGTGAAAAGGTGACGACATGCGTATGCGTATTACTTGCTCAATTAGTTGATCAGATCATTACTTGATCAGAATCGTTACATTTTTTTTGTTTCCCATTTATAGGCTTTGCATGGTATTTTCTTTTGAAGAGGGAAAGCTTTAATCTTCAGAATGTCTTCTGTGTTCCTCGAAAGAGAGAAAGTCATTTGGGTTTGGAACAACATGGGTGAGTATACAATGCCAGAATTTTATGTTCAATTTAATGTTTACTTAGCTACATCCCCATGCTAGTCGTCAATGCACTATGGGTTATTGAAGCACCACTCTTTCAGTCTTTAAATTCGTTGAGTCACCACATTGTACTATGTGATTACACTGAACACCTTAGCACCTCAAAACACTCTCAGCAAGTCAAAGCTAATCAGATTGATGTGTGCCAACTTTCAGCCCACTGTCGTTTCAGCTCGATTGTTCATTCTGGCGTAGGAAGATTCGCTCCCCGCTGGTGGCACGATCCCAGAGGTCAAGCAATCACACAAAGCACCAGACTAGCCATTTGCAGCTTCAATACTGCGGAAAGATACCAGGTCGCCGCAAGAGTGGCAGTCTGGCTTGGTTTTGTCTTCTCCTTCCTGACTTAACCGGGGCTGATATCCGTCGCGAAGGTTGAAGGCTGTGCTTTCTTTGCCGATGGTGACTTTTGCGTTCGACTCATTGCACAGTTAGAAGCGAAGATAAGGCCGGGACGCTGGGTGATATTTCAGCCCGGTTATTGTCTTTGTGCTGGACACGATCGTTATCGATGCCGGGGGCAGCCAAGAAAAGGTCAGCCTCCCACTGCTCGGCCAAATAGGCCAGAGTTAAGATACATTACATATGAACATAATGAGACTGAAGCAATTTTCACAGATGCCATGTACACGCACAGCTGTAATGTCTCAATGTTGGTCCTGGTGCATGAGTGAATGACAGTTCGACTGTGGGTAGGTCCTGGCCAGAATTAAACCAGTCTTGTTTGAAGTTCCAGTCGTGTCTGACAACTGAACATGCTGGAGTTTGTTTTTGATGAGTGAAGAGGATTTTTTAACAAAACCCTAATTTTTTATATATTTTTATTTTATTTTATTTTTTAGGCTTTCTAACCCCAAGACTCAACTAATCTCTGCAATTCTCCGTCTGTGATCCTTGAAAGGTCTTTGGCCACTCAAACTCTCCTTCACACCGTGCATTAAGACAATATACACACGTCCTATTCCTGGCAGATCCGTAACATCTCCATTTGGAACATCTTAATTATTGCCCTGATGTTGGAAACGTGAATTTTCAATACTTTAGCTATTGTCTTACAGCCACTTTTTATTGTGAAGCTCAACAATCTTTTACTGCACATCAGAACTATATTCTTTGGTTTTACACATTGTGATGAATGATTATGGGGATTTGGCCTTTATGTGTTTCCTCATATTTATACTCCTGTAAAACAGAAAGTCATGGCTGGACAATTTCCCGTTCATAGTCACTCTGGTGTGCTAAAAACGTGAATATGAATGGGAATATACTTCAGAGATATTTTACTCATAAGAATTTTTAGGGGTGAAAATAATTCATAATTTGATGTCCCCCCACTTTCATTTGTTAGATTTATGTGAGTGTGTGTGTGTGTGTGGTGTGTGTGTGTGTGTGTGTGTGTGTGTGTGTGTGTGTGTGTGTGTGTGTGTGTGTGTGTGTGTGTGTGTGTGTGTGTGTGTGTGTGTGTGTGTGTGTGTGTGTGTGTGTGTGTGATATATATATATATATATAGAGAGAGAGAGAGAGAGAGAGAGAGAGAGAGAGAGAGAGAGAGAGAGAGAGAGAGAGAGAGAGAGAGATCGAGATCTTCTAATAATTTTGTTAGAATCATTTTAAAATCCACCTTGCCGAAACACCAATTGAAATGGGCTTGATGGTTCTGAGCACCTGCTCTCGAGGCTACTCAATAGCGTCTTCAAAGGCTTTGTTTCCACCTGCTTTGGGATGTTTTTGGACTGTTTGTTAGAGAGCTGATTGATTGAATGAGTTTTCCCTGCTATGCCTGACTGACACGTGGTAATTATAAGACCACTTCTTAGAAAGTGAAAATTGCTTCTTGGAAAGGCGCAATTGACATGAAAATAGAAGCTGAGAAGCATCTCTTCATCTTTCTCCTCTTCCGTAAATTATTTCAGTGTTTCATATCATCAGACTATTAAAGACTGAAGCTTGTTTTTAAATACGGATGCATTCACAAGAATAAAGGCGCCCGAAATCAGTGGCGCTGGAAAGGCTTTCTGAGTCAGAGAGCCCTCTTGTATTGGTTGATCATGGCTTCTCTCCCACTCAGCCGGAGTAGGTAGGAATGTGTGGGAGAAAGTAGCTTGTCGCTCTTTTCTTTGAAAACTGTTGAGGTTTTTATTTCAAACCCCATCAAAGTTCCTTGAGGGCCCTTGAGAAATCTCGGGAAGGGAGTGGTGACAGCTGAGCGCCTGTGTCACATTGGAAATGAAAAGAGTTTGTGAACGCATTAGAGAATAATACACGTAATTGAATACAGAGGCTCCGGCTTGGTCAGTGTACTAATAAATATGGAGATGAGCTCATTCTTTGAGCTGCGAGTAAGTAATTGAATTTCCACCTGGACTTCTGGGGCTTTTGGACTTTGATGGTGCAGGTGCGACAGGGATGTGGCATTCAAGAAGCGTTGTGGAAATACTCTCTGACTCGCCAAATAATCAAGACTGTGAAAAGGCTGCGGTGGAGTGCATTAGCCTGGGTTCAAGGCAGATAGCATTTATCATTGACACCTCTTGGTTGGAAAACGAAGTAGTTCCAGGTTACGTCTTGATTTTTGAGTGACTTTGAGGAAGCGGACAATCCTGTTGAGCTATGCCTGACGGATCTCCTACACATGATCCACTTATGTCAAAGCGTAGTGTCTGGGTTTCCAGAGAGAGTGAGCCGATCTTCCCTTGAATACATTCTTTAGGCTCATGTGACAGATTAAATTTAGGACCCTGTCTGGGGGTCAAGATAGAACAGTTTGGTGGGTTTGTTGTGGCGTTTGTCTATCTATCTATCTATCTATCTATCTATCTATCTATCTATCTATCTATCTATCTATCTATCTATCAAATTATATTATTTTTAAATTGTTATTTAATGATATCTACTAGCATATTTATAAAGTATATAATATGCATATATTACATTATATAATGTAATTCTAAAAAACAAATATAACCATACATTATGTTAAATAATATAATTTTATATAATTTATAATTAATGAATAATTTTACAATGATATACCGGTACTTAATAATATAGTCATAAATATATGTAAATGTATATATTTTTAATATAAAAAAAAAATTTGATTTTTTTTTTTACAATATTAAATATTTAAATAAAACGTTTAAAAGCAAGGAAATCATGAATATAAAATATATATTTTTAAAACATTTCAATATAAATTTAATGTAATTGAAAAAAATTCTAAATCAATGATTATTTTAATAAATTATATACTATTATGTGCGTGTCTGTATATATTAGGTTTTTTTTACAATTCATTTTAATTTTAGAATGTAATATATGAAATATATATGTAGATCTTTACTTTTTTCTGAATGACATTTATTGCAAATAATAATATTTGTTGGCTGAAATAATGCTATTATATTTTTGCATTATGACCCCACTATTCATCAGCATGTGTTGAGTAAACTGTATCCTTTACCCTCCAATAATGGTGGAAATGTTCAATATATAAATCAAAGACTTTAACAACCCAAATACATTAAAAACTATACCCTGAGAAATTGTCACTGTAGTAAAGTGGAACAACTAGCCCCAGTA
This sequence comes from Chrosomus eos, assembly GCA_036326025.1. Classification (NCBI taxonomy): domain Eukaryota; kingdom Metazoa; phylum Chordata; class Actinopteri; order Cypriniformes; family Leuciscidae; genus Chrosomus; species Chrosomus eos. Next base: position 19,691,089 of record CM070838.1, read on the forward strand.
TCAGTTTTTATCTATTTATAAGAGTGTGCGTGTGTCCAGTGTATCAATCTCTTTCTGGTTCCCCTCGAAGTTCCTAATCAGACATTATTAATGAGAAACAATTAACCATCCTAATCCTCCCGGCCAGCTCACACAGGCCTGATGAAAGGTCACAGGCTCAGTGTTCAGTGCGTCTTGAAGTCGGTCGAGATGACTTTATCCAGACACACTGGGAAAAATGGTCAGTGCAAGATTTGTAGTCAGAATAAGATCATGATAACAGCAATACAGCAAGCTTGAGGATCCAACTCCAACTTTCTTTGCGAACGAAGCTCCTCATTTCTAACTAATGGACCTGAAATCAAAACTTGAAGTCACAGAGTGCCGAATCAAAATTGATTTTTTTTTATCTTTTTTATCTTTTTTATTTTTGTTTCTCATGCTCGGCATGCTCCCGTCTCCCCCTCTCTCATTTCCTGCTGCTTAAACTTCAAAAAGTTTGCCTCATTAACACAAAAGTTGGGGCCTCCCTTACATTTTACCTTCACTAGACGCAGACAGATTTCATAATTCATAATTGCGTTGAATTTCAATGATAGCGGTGCTGCACAGAGGCCTATAAATTAATCATAGTATAGAATTTCATAAAGAAAAAGGCTTCCAGCTGCTCGTTTCAGGATTTTGAAACGTGAGGATGTGAATCCTGCTGTGGTCTTCAACAATGGCCCCTCCATGGGGTCCATCTAACCACTAAGATCATATTAATCTTTTGTTGAACTCAAAAGGATCATTTTAATGTACAGTAGTGAGTCAGAAAGGTGCCGGCCATCTGAAACAAGGCATTTCTAAATTGCATTTGGGTTCATCTTGACATGAACCAATATGATAATGTCTAATGATAATGTTGTCACATATATTTTTGGCTTAGTTTCATCATGTTTTAGTTCTGTTTTCCTGTGTGTGCCAGTTTGTTCCCGTCATTCATCATTCTGTTCACCAGTATTTCAATTAATTATCTCATTTAGTCTGTGTATACTACATTTTTTGTTCAATTCTTTGTTCGGGCTCATCGATGTTAGAGGTTGTGTTTACAAAGTTTATCCAGCCTGTTTTGTGAGTTAAGACTGTTTCCTTGAGGTATTCGTCTTTGTGCACTTATATACAACCTGTGACAAATATATCATGTTATATGTAATGTTTAAGTCCAGACGATGAGCAGAGTTTGTGACTCTCCTGTTCAAACTCGTTCATCAAAATAAACGAATCTTTTTTCGAGTCATTTAGTTCATTTCGTTCGTTAAATGAACGAAATGACTCGAAAAAAGATTTGTTCATTTTGATGAACGAGTTCGAACAGGAGAGTCACGAACGTGCATCACAGGACCGAGCAAGGCGAGCATTTGTGCTAATAAAACTTACACTTTTTTATTTATTTTTGAAATGACGCATCGTTTCGCTAGATAAAACCCTTATTCATCGTCTGGTATCGTTTAAAGCCCTTTGAAGCTGCACTGAAACTGTCATTTGGACCTTGAACCGTTTGGTAGCCATTGAAGTCCATTATATGGAGAAAATCCTGGAATGTTTTCATCAAATCATTAATTTCTTTTCGACTGATGAAAGAAAGACATGGACATCTTGGATGTCTTGGGTGAGTGAAAATCCCTTTAAGTTATTTTATTTAACAAAGTAAAATAAAGCGATTCCAACAAGAAGCAAACAAAACAGTGTGAACACAACACATGAACAATATCAGGGGTGTACTCCAAAAATCCAGGTCATCTTACCGTCAAACAATCCCTGAACTCTCGGTTGATTAAACCAAACCTTGCTTAGTCGAGGTATGCGGGTTCCAAAAACGCGTCTGAGAGTAAGTTCATCCAACTCAGAGTATGTTCACCAGACATTCTCAACAGAACAACGAATCAACGGGTAGCCATGGAAACTGATGCTAAGAAAAAGCATACCAAACTACTACTTTCTATTTTTGTTAAATGCTTATTTACATATTGCATATCACCACCTATTTGGTGGTTGTGCAATCATTTTATAAATCTTTATTCACTTATTCACAAGAACAAGAACTATATCGTTTGTTTCATGCTAATTATATAATAAAAAGAAAGACTGATTAAACTAAATACAACCGATAACATGATAACATGGTTGTATAAGTTTATTTTTTGTTTAGTCATTTTGCTTTCACATTGCTTGAAAAGTAAGATATATCAAATATCATATAATTTCATATCATATAACGCCCGCGAGCCTCATCAAAGGCACATGCGCTGAACGTTTTTTTGAAAAAGGGGTTATTCACCATCTCCCCTACATTTAGATTGGTGGGCAAACGAATTTTTGTCTCAGTGCATGCATTGTCTTAGTCTAGCTTAGCTTAGCATAATGAATGGAATCCTTTGTTGCCGGATAGCATGTCGTGAGTAAAAGTGATAAAAAAAATTAAAATTAAAAAACGAATTACTTCTTGTGGCCTGCGTATTCACAACGAGTACAAATAGCAATGCAGATTAAGACTAGGCAATTTCCTAGGAAGATATTGACTTGGGACTATATTGGGGTGATCAACAGGCGAAGCTCTGCTACTTGGGTGCAGAGATATCACGCAACATCTGAAATCCCCCCACTTCCGTCAACTTACCAGCGTGAATATTAGCTTAGCTGGCTATTTTTCCTACAGTAGACATAGTGAATGGTGATGAACATGGCGGATTTTGTGAGAGACAAAGAGGGTGACTTCTCAGACAGTCAAGATTCAGAACCATACCTCTATGAACCACAGTTTTCAGAAGATGAGCTTTGGAAATAAAGCGACAGAAGGAGGTTGTGATCGCTCAACAGCCTGAGGACGTGAGGATGAGAGCCAACACGAACTGGTGGTGTGAGTGTGGGGGAATATGCCAACCTATGTTGACTGAACTGAGTGTCTGTGCTGTGGCGAGTGGGACAAGGTACTGCCATCGATGACCAGACTCAACGTGTATATATATACTGTATACTGTTTTGTTCTGTTCTGTTCTGTTTAGTTCGATTCAGCTGAATAAATTGGAGGCAAATTGGACAAAATGATGAGAAGCCAGATTTACTTTCTGTTTACAGAGTATTATTAAACTGAACATGTGCCACCTAGTGTTCTGACAAATCCAACAGGAAAATGAAGCATACAAATGTTTGATGATTGACTGCTATTTTTATCTCTCTCAGCAGGAAAACAGTTCAAATCCGATGCCTGACTGAAAATGAAAGGTGCATTCAGAGCTTGTGTGACAAATTTGTTTTTTAAATGATTTTGAAACTTTCTGACAATAATACAAAAGGGAAAAATGTATTGATCACATTTTTTGAACTGCATTTCAATTACAGAAAGGAAGGGGTCTCAAATGTCACACCTCTTTCTAACTTAAACTGGGTGGCAGGGCTGAATTTTTATCAAGCTGAAAAATTAAAATGGCTGTTGCTAGGGAACTGTACCATCGGTCCATCCCATAATAACACACGCAATTAGCCATGCCTGAAAAGTGTGTATAGCCCCTGTCAAAAGAATAGAAAGCCATTATCTTCAACCTCATTTCCAGGTTTTGCTTTGAGGAGTGAGCATTCATTATTTTTAAGTCCTCTACAAAGTTAGCATACTTTTCTAAAGTGCATACTTTGTTGGAGCTTGTTGGCTTGCTTTTGCTCAACTTTAATGAATACAATGGGATTGTCTGTCCATCTTTCACAGAATTTTTTAAGAACCCAGTACTGAAAATGCTAGAGGGAGATGCTGGTATCGTCACATGTTTTAAATTTCAGTACCGACTTGGTACAGAAGTTGGTACTTTTGACAACTCTAATGTGAATGGGGACCGTTTTTACAATGTATGCGAAAAAAAATGTATATTGTTGTCGTGTAAACGTACCCTTATAATGCTGTAGCCATAATCCACAAGAGATATTTTATTAATTAGGGTGATATGACAGTTGTCATCATGTGCGTGTACATGTTTTTTTGTAAATTAGGTAAATTACACCTTTAACACATTGATCCTTGTTTATATTTATTTATAGCTAATAAGTCATAGATTCATAACTTAACATGAAACCAGTTTTAATCTGTCATTCAGTGTTTTCATGGCTATGAGTCAAGACTTGGGGCAAGTTGTAAATTTATACAATTCAGTAATCATATTTGTTGCCAAAAACAATAGTTATCATATAGTGATATTTTGTATGTTGTGTTTTTTTTTTAAATTGTTATGATAGGCACTTAAATGCAGGTTTAATTATAATAACTCAGCCCTGTGATATCATGCTATTGATGCTTGTTGTTCCAATATGTGTTTAATGAACTGCATTTTTCCCAATAACATTAAATGTCCAATGTAAAAAAAAAAAAAAAAGTGTGACAACTTGCCCCCAGGCTTCCCTATATCACTCCCTGGCAATGTTATTGAAGAGATAAAAGTGGCTTAAACTGACAAATCTGTCTCATCTAAAATGGTTTGGTCAGAGGATCAATGTCCTTGGAATAGTTTCAGAAAATTGCAGGACTAATGATTAATGGTGTCTGACTAAAATCGTTTCACTATAAGGTATTCTCTCTGCGTGCAAGGAACGTGCAAGTCTGTGTATTTGTGGTGCCAAATTACTAAAGTCTCAAAGCCTAAAACAGCATCTGAAAGGTATATATTATATATCTGAAAGGTATAAAAAAATTGAGCTAAAACTCTTTAGCTCTGCCTTACTTTTTATTGTCAATAATCTTCGATTGATTTTTTATTCTGTTTGATGGCTTAGGAATGGGGATTTAGAGTCCAAAAATGATTTATTGTACATTCCTACAAAGATATTTTATGCTAAAGTTGTATTCAGTCCCTGAGGATATAGTCAACAAAAGAAAGCTTTCAGAAAGCTCTTTCTGTTATTGTTGGCAACACTTTAGTTTAGGGTCCAATTCTCACTATTAAAGTTGCTTATTGGCATGCATCATATTCTACATCCCTTACCCCTATCTAAACTTAACAACTACCTTACTAACTATTAAAAAAGCGGTAATTGGGAGTTTATTGAGGCAAAAGTGCAGTTAATAGTTAGTTAATAGTGAAAATTGGACCCTAATTTAAAGTGTGACTTAAAATGATTTACTCCACCTCTTGTCTTTCAAAACTTGAGTGACTTTTTTGTAAGTAGAACATAAAAGGAAAAGTTTATAACTGAATGTCCAAGCTGCTGTTTTACATAAAATGAAAGTCAATGGGGATTATTAATACTGACTTAAATGTAAGTCTGTTTCTCACAAAAAGCTTTCAAATGTGTTCAGAAGACTTTGAAAATAGTGCTTGAATCAATTAGACCTTTTTATGCATTTTTCTCTATTTTTTTTTTAACCCTGCTCCCCATTTGCTTTATTGTGAAGAAGAGAGCCGTTCAGACATTCAGTTCTTTGGTGTTTTCTGGAAGTGAAATTTTGAAATGATATGAGGGTGAATAAATGAATAAAAATGTATGTGAACTAACCCTTAAAGTCTCAAATATGGTGTATTTAGAATAAAATGTATACTAATTTAGATACTAGAAACAACCAGTTATATGTCAAATTGAAATGAAAAAGAAATTGTCAAAATCCTTATTTGCACAGTTTGACTCGTCATTCACAAAAATCAGATTTTGTTAGTTAGATAGTTTATTAGTTTAGTTTTTCTTCAGTACAGGATTTAAACACTGAAAGACAAATCAAAAGGTGTGAAACTTCATTATATCTACACAGCTGCAAGTAAATGTATAATTGACAATGAATTGAATGATTGATGGATTAACCTCTGATCCTTCTCACATATTAATTTTTTACAACTCATATAACGAGAGAAAGGCCGAACCCCTCCACACCTCAACAGTTTTTTCTTCTTTTTTCCAAAGGCTGAAAGATTTAGCGCTCCCTTGAAGGATGTCTCGGGGGGGGGAATCCTAAAGCAAGCATTGCTGCTAATATGCAGCAAAAGCAAACAGGTGAATGTGTCCAGAATTCACCAGTGGCTCCGATGACCAGAGATGCATGTGAAAACAGTTCCGCGATAGAAGGTATGGAGGAAGTTAGGGGAGAAATGCGCAAGAGTTTCTGAACGAGAGGAAGGGAAAGTGGGTCAGCTCCCAAAGGACGTTTCTCACGCCTGCTTCATCCTGTCAATCAAAAACAAAGTTGAACGTGAAGGATCCGCTTTTCTCTAAAAAGCATCAAACATCCATCTGCACGAGAACAAGTACCGGAGGCGCCTCGGACACCTTTGCCTTGCGCGGGAGCATCCGAGTAAGGCTCCGGAAGGACGGCGTGGCCCTCAGCAGAATCTCTTTGAGCCCGGCGCGGAATTCCTGGCGGATTAGACAATAGATCACCGGGTTGAGGCAGCTGTTTGTGTGGGCCAAGCACACAGTCAGCGGGAAAGCGTACGCCTGGGCGTTGTAGAAGGCCTTGCTGAAGGGCACAAGGTCAAACTTAATGAGGACACCCCACAGAGTCAGGGCCTGATTGGGCAGCCAACACAAGAAGAACGACATGACGACGATCACAACAGACTTGGTGACCTTTGAGCGCCGCTTGTGCCGGCCCTGCTCACTTTCGGAGCCAGCAACGCCGCTAACTCTGCGGCTTAGCACGATTCTTAGAAGTAGGAGATAGCATACGGTAATCACCACCAGTGGGATCAGAAAACCAACCAGAACCTTTTGCAACTGGTACAGTCCTAGCAACAACTGCGGGTCCCAGCTTCCGGTTTCGGGGAAGCGCACCAAGCATAGCTCCTCATCCATTGCTACTTGGGCTACGGTGGAATAAATTGAATGCGGGAGCGTCGCTATCAGGGATACGATCCAAATGCCCAAGCTGATCCATTTGGCCGCAGCCGCCGCCGCTCTGCGACTGTGCATCTTCATCGAGGACGCGATGGAGTAGTACCTTGCCACGCTCATGGCCGTCAGGAAAAATACGCTGGCGTACATGTTCATAGTGGTGACAGAGCTGACGATTTTGCACATAACTTTGCCGAAGGGCCAGCGGAAGTCCAGCGCAGTGTCTACGGCCCAGAACGGAAGGGTTAGGACGAACTGCAGGTCGGTTAGAGCCAGACCCATCACAAAGCAGTTGATGGAAGACTGCTTCTGATGGTAGCGTGAGTGAAGCAGGTAGAGCGCCAGAGAGTTGCCTACAAGTCCTAGAGCGCACACCACTGAATAAATGAGGGCGATCATCACACGCACAGCCAAACTAGACCCATCACCTTGTAGTGTTGAACTAGACTCCTTTGTCAGCAGTTGCAGCCAGCAGCGTAAAGACAGGTTCCCGCTGACAGAGTCTGTGCAGTTGTCCAGAGCCGCGCTGGTTTCCAGTGTGTGCTCACATTCTCCCAGATTCAGAGTTTGTGTGGTGTTATTCCTCTCCATTGCAGATTCCCACTCAGTCTCTTGTCATGGTGAAATGATACAAACGGAGAAAAGAGTCCATTCATCTAATTTATCTCAAGTTCATTGTGACCACTGCACTTTGTTTCCGAGCAAGTATAATTAGTTCACCTGCAGCGAGAGCGCGGTCTCATCGGTGCCTCTCTCTCTCGCGCGCGCACCTCTGTGCGCTCTGCAGCGCGCGCACATTCTTTTATACTCCGATGAGAATGACGCGCCTCTGCGCGCTGCTGAGGGACGCGCCGCTTTATGTCAGATACTCAACGGTAAGCAATAAAACCTAATTTTCACGTGTTAGGTTTCATCATACGAATTTCCACGGTAAACTTTTTTAGTCATACGGATATAGCTCATTGACTTCAATTTGATAATGTAGCCTACAGAAATATTGTTTTGGACGAATACATAATAGCCTGAAAGACTTTTAATATGTGCCTACTTTTTGCGTCCAGATATATAATGTACTATATTAGTAATGTGGCTTCTCTAAACCCAACTATTGTGTGTGTGTGTGTGTGTGTGTGTGTGTGTGTGTGTGTGTGTGTGTGTGTGTGTGTGTGTGTGTGTGTGTGTGTGTGTGTGTGTGTGTGTGTGTGTGTGTGTGTGTGTGTGTGTGTGTGTGTGTGTGTGTAATATTTTATATTTATACTTGGCATATGTTCAGTCTATCTATTATCTATCTATCTATCTTCTACTATCTATCTATCTATCTATCTATCTATCTCTATCTATCTATCTATCTATCTATTCTATCTATCTATCTATCTATCAAACAGGTCACACAAGCTTTTTCACATTCACAGACTTTATAATTACATCCCACAGTTCTTGAAAATAACCCAGAAATTCCCACAATGAAAGTGATAACTTATTGATTTCAGACTGGAGTCTTTTGTCTTAGTTGTTGGGTTAATTTAGAAGATTACTGAGCCAAGAATTGCATAGTTTTGCCTTGAGGAGCAAAGAGAAATTTATTTGTACATTTAAAACCAATGACAGATTAATCAAGTAAAATGCAGTTCTTTGACAGTCTTTTTAATAGACTTGCAAACTGGAGGCCGTGACCCAAGGAAGATGTGAAAGCGAAGAGGCACGACATGAAAGATGCAAGTTTATCTCTCTTCATGATTGAAATCTTCAAGAACAATAGTTTGGGCTTTATCAAAACCTGCTGAACCCTGCAGTCAATTACATTTGAGCCAATACTATATTGACCAAAATAGAAAGAAATATCTTTTGTATTTTTTCCCAAGTTTTCTTATCTGAAAATAACTTGAAATACCTCCCACGCTGTTTCTCATTCCTGAGCACTGGTTATTCAGTTCATAAAATGGCAACAAAAAAAAAATATTGATTTATTTGTATGATCTACACAAACTACTGCTTTCATATTTATTCATTTGTGCATCTCTCTTAGGAATGTCTAAAAATAACCTATTTGTCAAGGATGATCATTTTTGTTTTTAGTGCGATGGTTTGTTCACCTGTTCTTCTCATCTGCACTAGCCTCATTCTGTCTCTCGTGACATCCAAATTGTGCTGAAAGGCATTTATGTGTTGACATGAACCCAGAGTTGAAGACAGAGAATTTTTTTCATAAGACAAAACAATGCCAAAGACATTGAAAGAAACTGAAAGACAATTCAACACAATGAGATTTTATTGAAAAAGCACAATTGTTATCAAAAGCAATTTATGCAAACTAACTTTAGTCCATAAAAAATTGACTTCAGCCTTCAGATTAATACCCATAAAGCAAAGCTGTCTTCAAAGGGAAAACAAACACAAGGCAGTCCGTAAGGACAAACTTGTTTAAGGATTCAAATTGTAAAATTTGTGAATTTGAAAGAACTGATTTTGTATTATTATTCACCTCAGCTGCAATAAATTGGGAGAGCAGATATGGTTGATAGCTAGGCTATTATACAGTGCAGTCCAAAAGTCTGATGTCACATCTGGGATTTTTATTATTATTAATATTTCATAACCTTTCATTCGTAAATAATAATAAAAAAAGTAAAATAAATATGTTAATTCGTTTGTACAAACGGTCAGATTTCCTTTAAGTTTTCGTTGAAGTTTGAAATTTTGAAATTCATAATTGTTTTTATTTCACTCAATCAATTTGTTATTACACTATTTTTATATACTTTTTTGACACGGCTCGCTGAAATACTTGACTATGCTTGGTCGATTGTGTCATCCAGCTGCCTGATATCAACGCTATATATCATTCCGCTCATTCGCGAGAAGGAAACCGGCGCTACTTTCCGCAACTGTCGCCATCTTGCGCCTCAGTTATAGATTACAGTGAGAATTAACTACTTCATGAGCCTGATATTGCAGTAGGTCTATTTCAATAATATTACAGCAATTGTAATTCGTACGTTGTTAGCGGAACATTTCATAGCGGAAGCTTTAAGCTAATAGGTCTTTAGCCTACAGGTTAGATAGCACACGTACGTCTGCAAGATGTCTGTTAAAGATCACTTCATCTGGAAAGCATCTGCGGTTTACTGACATCTGATAGACATCTGATAGATGTCAGTTTAACATACATTCTAAATCATTACATCTTAAAGACATTTTCTAAACGTCTATTTGACATCTGACAGGAAACGTCCTATAGACGTATTGCAGATGAGCAAACACTCTAAAAAATACGTCTTCCAGATGTAAACACGCACATCAAATAGACGTGATGTACGTGTGCTATCTGATAAGCTTTAATAATTTAGTTTCAAACTTTAATGTCGTAGCCGGGTAACAAGCTTGATATAATGTAGCCTCCCTACAGTCAACCATTATCGCAAAAAGATCCCTCATTTATAGTTAAAAACAGGCCTAGCATTTTCGTTTGGACACCACTATAGCCTACATAAAATAAAATAAAAATTGATGCTCTTCTTAAATGTCAAGCTTAAAAACAAGGAAAAATAAGCACTTCCTTCATTCCAAATGAGCAGATAAAAATTTGACTTATTATTTTATTCGAAGTTTGATCATATAGGCCTAAATAAGCTTCTGTATCTCTTAAAGATTACTTCGGTATAAAAAGAAGGGGGGAAATAGCTTCCAGCCATATCTGTTGGCTGGCTCCCGTCTTCAAAAGCGCTGTTAAAGGAGTTTTGACAAATCCCCCGGTAAATCCCCTTCTGCCCTTCACATATCATCTGCATGAGGACTCCGCCGTGAGCCACGTCGCGGATTCAAGGTCACTGTCGCTACATGCCCAGTGATGGGGTCTCCATGGTGATGCTCGTCATGCTGGTCAAAACTGTGGTTGTGGAATTCAGAGTCGTAATTGGTGAACTCTGGTCTCCTGTGAAGTCTTCCCAGCAGCGACGCAATCTCCTCCATACTTTTATCCTCAGAGAAGCGCTGGAGGGTTTTGGGGTCCTCTGTCGCTGAGTACGGATGCTCGAAGGTGTGCAGCACGCGGGAAGACTGGAGGTTGCGCAGGGACCGTGACTGAACTGCAAGGGGTTCAAGAAAATGTAAGAAAGATACTTTAGACTAGACTAATATGTGCTATCGTTCTTTAAAACAACTTAATTTGATATTATAAAAAAGTTTCTTCAACTGTGGCCACTTTTGGCCCTGTGGACATTTATACAATATATGTATACCCTGACTAGTTTATGTAATTATTCTACTAATAATCTCCAATAGTGTATAACCGGCCCTATACTGAGAGATTTCTGTAATTTTTTCCCTATCGTGAAAATTCCCACCACAGTGTCATTTCCACCACATCTTTTCTGTGATGGTAATGACATTTTGTCATTAGGAATAAAACAGCAGAATCATTTGTCTGGCTAAGTCTAATTTCATAGCTAGTATTTCATGTATCGTAAAGAAACGTGAAAAAATTTGTTTTCTCACTTTTTGCATTATTTGGAAATTATGCACCATAAAAAAAACATTTGTGTATTTACCTTATTGGATGTAAAATTGGGGTTGGGGAAATTATGCCACTAGTTTATAAAAAAAATATTATAAATATAAATATTAAAATAGTTTATTATTATTTCACTATTTGTTTAGATTTTCATAGTTTCCATGAAATTCATATTTCTATAATGGATTTTCATATTTTGGATCTTGAACAAGGGTAAAACAATAAAATAAAGGGCATTTGAAAAGAAGCAAAAACGATTTACAAAAGCACAATTACATTTTCCAAGTTTTGATGTTAAAATGTTGAAATCTGTTTTTAATAAACCTTTAGGACATAAAAGTGCCTGAACCAGCCTATCTGTAAATCCCTTAATTAACTTTTTTATCAAATACATACTGTATAGTCAATCCCTCAGAATCAAACTCATGACTTTATAAATTCAGTCTACTTCCTGTAGCTGGTCAGTGCCAGTTATTTTAAGTCTGTGGATGAAATAAACAGTCGAGTGAGTCACGCATTGACACATTTTACCCTGTTGTTTTTCCCTGAACTTCATCCACCCACTTCAAAAGAGCCGGACGCTAATCGAACAAGACGGTGATCAAGTGCGCCAAACTTTAGTTATGACCTAAGCTTAGCCTGCAAAAGTAGAATTGATTCCCTTCAGAAACACTGACAGCAGATTTGATGAGGACAAATTACAACTTTTCTTCCACGCCGTTGATTCAATGTGTGGGAAACATGACTAAGCTATTTACACATTCTTCTAGTCCTCAGTCCTTCCAATAACTGTCATAAGGCTTCAACCAAAGCCTAATGGCTTGTCAAACAAATGATACATTACACGGATTCAAGAACCACTTGTTCTTCAAGCATAACGTGTTCCTCTCAGGTTAGTAGTCGCAGGATATAAGGTTGTAATGGGGTTTTCCCCTGAAGGACCAGATGGAGGAGATATTTGGGCCAGAAAACTCACCTCTCAATGGGCTGAAGTCTCCATGCTGGCTGACCTTGGTATCAGAGAAGGGCTTCAGACTGGGCAGCAGAATCAAGGTAAATGACAGAAGCAGCACCTAAGGGACAGAGGCAGATGGGAAGCTGAATATAGCGGCAAGAATTTCCATTAGTGAAGCACAACTTTGATGTAACATCCATTTTTGAGGTATGTTCTCAAGTATAGCTGTAGATTGGAGTTCCTTGTTCTGTGATTACTGGCTTCCTTCATGTTGGGGAACACTGATGATTGCTTTAAGAGCATTTGTCGTCTATGTCTTGTGCAGAAAGTCAATGAAATGTACGATATCAGTTCATCAGTTTTTTACATTTACAAAATTGAAGTCAACCAGAAATGGCATTTTCAACTAATGTTACTATAGCAAAGCTGAATTTTCCTCAATTCTTCAAAGTCTTCAATTTGTCATGATCCTTCAGAAATCTGTTGTGCTGCCTGCATGCTTAATATTTTGTGGAAATATTTTTCAGTATTGTTTGATGAATAAAGTTCAAAAGAACAGCATTTATTTAAAATAGAACTGAAGAAAATTTAGCGGCCATAAATATTTTTTACCATCCATGAAACTGTTTTTGCAAAAACAGGCAGCCGTGACACAAAAATTGTAGATACCAATGAAAATTCACAATTGTCAGGTACAGAAATTGGATTAAGTAGGCTAATCAAATGAGAAATAACACTACATAACATTTTTAACTTTAAAAATACAGACAGCAGTAGGTACTGTACGAATGCAATATATCGATGCAGTCTGTACACACATGTGTACAGACTGCATCGATATATTGCATTCGTACAGTATATATATATATATATATATATATATATATATATATATATATATATATATATATATATATATATATATATATATATACCGGTATATCATAATGAAACAGGATGTTTAATAAGAAAACAATGTGGGAGAGACTTCATTTTATCTTAATAAAAAAGTGTGATTATGTTATTATCTTGACAGAAATAGTTTGTAATAGTAAGATATACATTTTCATTATCTTATTTGTCTCCTTGCAGTGTTCAGCTTGTATTTGTATTGTATATTTCTAGGGAATTTTCCTTGGTGCTACTGCTTTTGGATTGCTTAAATAAAGATTGTCAGAAAAAAATTAACTGATAAATAATTCAAAATAGGACCAAGAATGTGTTGATGTAAAAGATTTTGTGGTTAATACACGCTGACATGTGCTGAAAGAAAACTCTGGCAAGTGCCAGAGAAAATGCCATGTGTTATGTATGTGTCTAGCATGTGTTTTTAAAAGCCCAAAGCATGATTACTGTATGCCTGTGTCTTTCATGTGCTAATATTGCTTTTTTTTAACCCTCACCAGAATGCAGGTCCCAGTCTGGGCCGGTTTGTTGGATCCGTTCATGATCATCGCCTGGAGCCGACGCAGTTGTTCCATCAGGGAGCTAGAGATGGAGAGCGCGGGGGAGAAAGTTCAATTTCAGAGGCCTGTATGGAGTTGTGAAGATTACCAAATAAATGATTCTCTCACATGTTGCATTTCTCCAGCTGGAAGACTTTCCTCTGCAGCTCCTGGTTGTGTGCACTGCATACCGCCATCCTACGAAAACAAATTTCTTGTAAGAACCATGCAAAAGATACAGGTTGTAATCAAATCCCCTCTCAAGCCAACTGTCAGACACAGCTGTAAACCTCCACCTGGTATAATGCCAGGGGGGGTTGTGTTAAGTAGCTGCAAATTCCATCAACTCAGATTATGTATTTTCCCTCTGTGATTCGATGCACGTAGCATCCGCTTTTGCTTCATTTGTTTCGAGCACAACAGTCAATACCTGCTCTCCAGGCCGTCTATGTATTCTTTCTTCTTCTTCCTGCTCTCTTGGGCCGACTGCTTGTTGCGGATCTTTCGCCGGATTTTCTTCAGAATCCTTTCCTCGTACTTGATCACAGAAGGGAAGCAGAAACATTGAGCTACAAAGACAAAAAACTGTGTTTTACTATTATGGTGTAATTTCCAACTGGAGGTACCTTGGTAAGCGGGAACTCATTTGGCAGAGTCACTCCTTCCTTGGCAAGGAGTCGTTTCTCATCCTCTGTGAGAACCAGCTCCTGGTAGGACTGCTGGGACACCTTTGTAGTCTGCAATATCAATCGGACATGAAAGTAACAAATCCAATCAATGTTTCTATGTGCCTTGATGGTCAGAAACCTATTGAGTTCAGCTTTTATCTTCTCTAAAGTTCACCTTTTTCCTATTCTGCCTTGTGTATTTTACCTAGCTTCACACCTGAGTGCAAACTCACAGGCTCTGGTGTGCCAGATAGCAGCAGGTCCTTGACAGTTAGGGGGAATCCAGTGGTCGGTTGTGCCTGTGGAGTTTCAGATGCCCGCTGTATCCCTCCAGATTTGTCTGGGAAGAAGCCAGTCTCCCAGCCATCTGCGGCAACAGATAAAACTATTTATCCTTCTTTGTGTGCTTATGGATAGATTCACAAAGCTCAGGAATAGGGGCTTATCTTCAGAAAGTTTACCAAACCAACGCACTATGCTGTGAATTAATAAGTGGGAGGCTAATCATCTATGTTTACAGTGTAAATATATCGCTAGTCACCAGGAAGGTTTGCTTCACGAATACTAATACTCACTGAATTCAAATGGGAAGTTTGTGTCGAGATTGTGTTGCGTCTGAGATATGACGATGCACGGCTCCACGGGCGGGCTTGCGTTTGGCGGCGGACTGTCGATGTGATCCGAATGAGGGTCTTCACTGATTCCGCTGTCGCTCGGAGAGGGCGACCAAACTGGAGACCCCGAAACAGAGTCGCACCCATCTAAAAGTACGTTGAAGAAGTCCTTGTTTCCCTGGGCAGGCATCATCATCTGGCAATCGAAAATACACGACGGTGAAGGTGTGATATTAAATTATTTCTTCAGCAGAACACAAAAGATAATATTCTGAAGAACAAATTGACAAAAAATGTTCTTCAAAACATCTTCTTTGGTATTTGCTGGGCAGGCATCATCATCATCTGGCAATCGAAAATACAGGATGGTGGAGGTGAGATGTTAAATTCTTTCTTCTGCAGAACACCAAAGATAATATTTTGAACAACTGTTTTTGTCCATAAATTGAAAGTAAATGGTGTCCAAATGGTTTTTTAAAATATCTTCAGCATGTTCCGCATAAAGAAATTAAGTCAAACAGATTTGGAATGACATGAGTAAATGACTTCGCGTGAATTATCCCTTTAATATGCCATGTCAAAATCCGAAAAACTGAAGAAACTCGAAGGAAGCCGGACTTTGTTGACTTCGACTTACATGAGGATCTTGAACTGGCCAAAGCTGATGGTTTTGTTGTCCCGTATTCTCATGGCGTAGTATACCATCATTTTTATCGAAGAGCAAATCGAGCAGTTCTAACCCCTCACCGCCCTATGACACAATGAAGATAATTGCTGTTTAATTCAACTGTTGTCAATGGGATTCAATGGAAATGGAAAATAGAAAATGGATGAAAGCACCAAAAACAGTTAAAAGCAACCAAATGGTGAAACGAGAAGACGGAACAGATAACTTTTCCATTTTTTGAACTTTGCTCTGTATTAGATATTGCACATGGTTAGATAACGTAGACTATTAATGCTAATTTCTCTTTACTAGCATGTAAAACTAATAAAACGTCAAAACATAAGGACTTACCAGGTCTGAATGGTGCTCCATTACTGTCCAGTGGTAACGCAGTCTAAATGGGACAAAACCAAAACATCTGCCAATAGGTTGTCCTGACTCTGTCTGTGTCCCTCTGCTCACCCAGGACAAAGTTCGAACTCCAACGCAACAATCAGGTCATCATCCTCAGGGCTGCGTTTGATTGGCTGTTCTTTGATAGGGATGTAAGATAAAAAAAAACAATGTGGGAACACCCTGGAGTAATAGTGTAGCTTTTATTTCAGCGAAACATTGCCACTTCTGTGGTAATTTGTGTCAAGAAAAAATCTATAGCATTGACTCCATTAAAACAGACTGGACTTAGGTGCATTGAAAGGGCAAACTCACATCTAAAAATTAGAACCTTTTTTTATTTTTATTTTTTACATACACTGCCAGAAGAAGGTAACATTTTTGCAAACTAAAATTTCCTGACCAGTTGTACCATACTTAGGATCTCTGGAAAAACATTCCTCAAAGTTACTTCAGTGCTTCAATGTGCTTCCAAGTAAAAACTTCAGACATTTGTTATGGGACAACACCTAATCCATATAGTTCAAAGGTCATTTTTTCCTTTCTGTCTGAGGTAATGTGACCTTTTACACAGTTGTGATAATCCAGAAAGACAATATACATAAATAAGCATTACAATTTTATATATATTAAGCATATTATTATTATGATTATTAGTTTTAGAATGTAATAATTTGTATTTATTTTATTTATGTATGTATTGTTTTTAAATGGTAAAGATCTTTTAATATCCTGTTCTTAACATCTGAGCTGTTTAGAGTCATGAATATATTATTGTTTAAAAAAATTATAAATAATAAAAATAAATTATCAATTATAATTTTATTATTAAATATACCATAATACGTCTCTGACTTCGTTATTATTGAATAATTTAAAAAATTATAAATGTATTAAATATACTATTTCTCTGACTTCACCACTGTTTCGATGATTGATTGATTGATTGATTGATTGATTGATTGATTGATTGATTGATTGATAAATGGTTAAAATTGTTTATATCCTGTTTCCTCGAGCTATTTTGTTATTTGCATTTATTACATTTTTTATTATTGTTATTATTAGCTCCATTTAACTCATAATAATGTTATTATTTAAATATCATTATATTATTATACTGCTTGTACGTCTTTATTTCTGAATGGTATTAAAGACCTGTTCGCATCCTGTTCTTGACGTCGGAGCTGTTCTGAATCACACAGGAAAAAAATATCATCTCATCTGGCACACTGTGTCTTCTTATAAAGCAAGTACATCTCATTGATGTACATACATAAAACTTTCAGGCTGAACAGGCCCATCCAACTTTGAAAGCTATCGTGATTTACGAGGAGTCATCTATTTTGTAGGCAAAAAATCATTTGTCATTCTCAGAGGAGATCTATCGTATATCAAACGGGCTTTGTTGAAATTTACCCAAACCATTTCTTTGCTTATTGTTCGTATGCAAGCACAGATGCAGTCATCAATTAAGGCACAATGTCATTTGTAGGAAACTTTAAACAGGAATCAATTGCACCATTGGATTCAAGTATGTGTGCTTACCACCAGAGTCAGGCACATGATTCAAAAGCATCAGCTCCCTTTTTAAGAAGTGCTCACGTACCTCTCCACAAGAGACATAATACGGCTGAGTTTCAATTTCAGCGAATGTTTGAAGGAAAACTCAAGGACAGAAAGTTCTCCTGGATGTTTTCCCCCTCTCCTTCTTCATCAATGTCTTTTCCTTCTAAAAGCATTGTTTACTAAGACGAAAGCCCTTTTGAGACATACCAGTTTGGCATAAATCAATGGCAAGCTAAGAGGCTTTGAATATGCTGTGCAGATTTTCCTTACCATTTAATTAAGCCCTACTGACTCAGACAAGGACATTTGCTGCTTTACAAGAATAGCGGGACAACCCGTCACTGACAAAGAGATCACACTCAGATACATGTCACAATAGGGAAAAAATACTGGTGCATCTAAAACTTAGGCACTGACTTGTTGCCTCGCGGCCCTATCAGCCCATGACTTTGCAGGCAGGGTTTGCGCATGAAGGTACCACACGAAACTGATTTCTGAGGCAGCGTAACGGTTTAATGGACGATAAGTGAAGTTACTACAATGCTATTTTCTCACTAGAAATGAAATCAAAAGTGGAATAAGCTGGCCAAAAACTTACATTTTCACCCAAACTGAACACCAACCCCTATGACATCTTTATTTTTTTTAGCTTAAGGAAAAACCTTAGCGTTGAGTTGATATTTTAAAGGCACAGTTAAATGTGACAATGGGAACATGAATGAAACGCAAAGGATTGTGGGATATCAAAGGTAGCGAAGTATTCATTTAGCTGCCTGAAAAAATGAAGGTAGCCTATCTCAAAAGTATCGCAATTTTCGTTTCATGACAACTTTAAAAACACGACTGGCAAAAAGATAGCCACATGAATCATGATTAATCAAAGGTCATCACAAGTACAGTTGTCATCAAAAGTATTCAATCCCATTGCAAATCAGGTTTTTTGGCAAAATGTACAGACTCTCAGCTGTTTTTAATGAAAAATATATAAAAATAATTGAAATAGCTCAACACAACAAATGTTTCATGTGGTTTCCCCAAATTCAACTGAAAAAGCAACCTTTCAATGATTTCTGCAGTCTCAAAATTATTCAAACCCCCTGAATATAATCCCTCACAAGCACAAATCTGCAAAACAGGCGTTGTCTCAAGCACACCTGACCTGATACAATTAATCAAGGGTTTCATTAGTTGCACCAGGTGTGCTTGAGCCAGAACACATGAAATATCTCAACTGCACTGTAAAAAGTTTAACTATTATTTACTCAATTTTTTTGGTGAAACATTTTTACACTCAAAAAAATTGAGTAAATTTTAAAGCTGTGAAATCAATGAAATTTACTGTGTGAATTGAGTAAATGCAAGTAAAAAAATTAAGTAAATCGAAGTAACTGCATCTGGTACATTAAGAAATAAAATTGAGTATAATTTAACATTTAAAAAACAATATTTATGAGTAATATTAACTGTTTTTAATTATAAGTAATATTAACTTCTTTTATTTCATCTAAACCTTTGTAAAATAGTAGCCTATTTCATACAACAACCAGTATACGTTAAATTACATTGGCCTTTATTGTCATTGAGTACAGCAATACAGCACATTTTACACTGTTTTTAACATGTATACAATATTGCCTACATTTAAACTCAATTAACAAACATTTTTGAAGTAAAAATGAAACATTTAAACATTCAGGTAGCCTAATTCAAGTGTAATCAACCAGTCTGTTATCCTATGTCCACCGGATCAGCGCTGGTTTTCGTCCCGGAGACGGACTCGCGCTCTGCGGGTGAACTTCGAACTTTAGACCGCTGTCCTGAATACCGTCCCACTCATAGCCGAAAGATACTGCGAGCGACTGACTCCATAACCTGCCAATAAACAAACAGTGACAGTTCTGAGGACATTTTATCATCCAAATGAATTTTATTCATTATCATTAGAAAGGAATAAAGTCGTGTGTTTATGCAAGGCGTTTCAATCACGCGAAAAGACCATAACGTTACTGTAAAGACAGGCGCGACTCTGTTTAGGTGTCGAATTACGCCTCTGTATGTTGTTTTGCATTAAATAAAATGATTTAAAGCACAGTAATGATTGTATAGATAAGATAATATATACACAAACCTGAATTTCACAGAAGAAATGCACCAAATCTGCGACGCTGAGAAGAGAGATGTTGTACTGGAGACCGGAGAGTTCAAACAGCCCGCGCTCAACCAACCGGCGTCGAGTTGTCGTCACGTCAGAGGGTGGGGGAGGGGTGCATTGTTTTAATTGAGTAAACTTACTAAATTTCTTAAGAGTGTGAAATATATTAATAATATTGATTTGAATTAAGTAATATTTTTTTGTTTCTTGAAACAGATCAGTTTAATTAAACATTCTCATATTTTTTGATAGAAATTTCACAAATATATTAAGTGTATTATAAAGAAATAATTGGTTAGTCAAATACTAAATAATTTTATTGAAAAAAACTTAAATATATCTGTAAATTCTAGATAAAATGAACTGTTGGATTTTTACTAAATTATTTTGGTATGTTTAACTCAAACAATCAAGTTAACGACATTCAGAGATTTTATTAAGTTAATAAAGTTAAATATTTCTGTAATATTTACTAAGCCACAGAATTATTTTTTACAGTGTGGCTGGTTTGACATCATCGCCCTCTCAAATGCAAAGGGGATTGAATAATTTTGATTACAGCTGTTACATTTCCACAAATACTATAAATGCACACTGTCATACACAAACACCATCATGGTAACACACATGACGCAAGAAACATTCATTTAACAGCAGGATGTAATAAAAAACCCTAGTGTACATACATTTAAGAAAAATTATGTGGACGTCAATAATCTCAAAAATTAAGTTTATTACAGCCTAGCAGTGCAAAGTACACAAAGCACCTTGGGTTCACCGGCATCCGAATGAACCTAGAACATGCAAATGTTAAACCTTTTATTCTTTTAGTTTACCACTCTTAATGTAAATTAAGTTGCTCTTGTTGTAACAGCTGTGGTCCGTATGTTAATGAAGTTGAGACACCCCTTTGTCTGAGATGGTTCACTGTGTCCCATGCCAATTGCCATTACAATTGATGACCATTTGCTTAGGATGTAATAAATCCAAATGGTGAAGAAACAATATAACTTGACTTCCTTCATCTCTATGATAATTTAGCCATTTTGGGGATGAGCTCATTCTGGAATGGAGTGGAATCTGGGTCGAGCCAGACTACAATTTCTTATACTGATAAGAAAAATCTTATTTCAATGAAAAACCACCAATGTGGGCTGTCACATACGGAATTCTGGGAATGTCAATTTATGGTTTTTCACTGTAAATTATATGACTTGTTATTTTTTACTGCACTACCCCAGCCAACATTTGTATGCGGGGCCCATATGGGTATGAAATGGGCTGAAAAATGGGCCCCATGTAGGATTGTCCGCGGGTTACATAATGGCCCCATGTTAATTGCCCAGATGGATTTCATATAGGTTTGGACTTGGTACTAGGTGGGACCCAAGTGGGCAACATGCACAAGACCCATCTCGCTCCCAGTTTTTACCCAGTTGACATTTGTATGTGGGGCCCATGTGGGTTTGAAATGGGCTGAAAAATGGGCTATGTATGGGATTGTCCGCGGGTTACATAATGGCCCAATGTTAATTGCCCAGGTGGATTTCATATAGGATTGGACTTGGTACTAGGTGGGACCCAAGTGGGCAACATGCACAAGACCCATCTTGCTCCCAGCTTTAACCCAGTTGGTACTAGGTGGGACCCAAGTGGGCAACATGCACAAGACCCATCTTGCTCCCAGTTTTAACCCAGTTGACATTTGTATGTGGGTCCCATGTGGGTTTGAAATGGGCTGAAAAATGGGCTCTGTATGGGATTGTCCGCGGGTTACATAATGGCCCCATGTTAATTGCCCAGGTGGATTTCATTTAGGTTAGGACTTGGTACTAGGTGGGACCCAAGTGAGCAACATGCACAAGACCCATCTCGCTCCCAGCTTTAACCCAGTTGACATTTGTATGTGGGGACCATGTGGGTTTGAAATGGGCTGAAAAATGGGCTCTGTATGGGATTATCCATGGGTTACATAATGGCCCCATGTTAATTGCCCAGGTGGATTTCATGTAGGATTGCACTTGGTACTAGGCAGGACCCAAGTGGGCAACATGCACAAGACCCATTTCGGTCCCAGCTGCTAATATTTGTATGTGAGGCCCATGTGGGTTTGAAATGGGCTCTGTATGGGATTGTCCACGGGTTCCATAATGGCCCCATGTTAACTGCCCACATGGATTTCATATAGGATGGCACTTATAAACAGGTGGGCCCCAACTGGGCTACATGCACAAGACCCATCTTGGTCCCAGCTTTAGTTTTTTTGGGGTAATACAAGGTTACTACATGGGCTGAAATACGGGCAGTAAGTAGGTTGGTCCACGGGTTCCATGTTGGCCCCAGCAACTTACTCGTTTAGGTTCTATGCAGGATTTCACAGGGCTTTAAGTGGGGCCCAACTAAGAATTTTAAAGCATTAGAGCACACAGTGAGATTTAAATCTTTTCAAATTTCAATTTTATTGAAATTACCCATCATATTATGCTATATTCTGAAATTCCAGAGACAATATTTAAAGAAGCAGATTTATGTCAGATTAAAGAGTATCTTTTTAAAAGTTATATACCAAATTGGTAAATTACATATTTTGAACCTGTATTTGACCCAGTCTTTACTGAAATCTTTGAACAGGAAATAAATTGGAGCAGCAACTATACATTTATCAGTACAGCTTACACTGCAGACAGTCATTTGTGCATTCTAGACACTGTCCTCCTCCATCTCTTGTCCTGGACTTTTCTGAGAGTTCCCTCTCAGTTTCTTGCCAGTTGATCTGTGCAGTCTTCTTAAGAGCCTCTGCAAAACAAATTTGCATTTTTAGAGATTATGATTTTAAAGAAATCATGTTACTTACACATGTCACAATACCTTATGAAAGAATAACAACTTTTACTCAGGATAAAAAACAAACACAGCAAAAAACTTCAATTGGAATTGGAATGGTATTGGAATGTCACTGGAAGGGCATTTGGGAAATCAATAGAGAATTACTGTTTATTTCTTCAGACTATTCCGATTTCATTTTGTATTAATAAAACCAGTTTATAAAGTATGGATATGCGATGTGTTTGAAAGCATCAATTCATTCAATGATACAAGTTAACCATTAAAACAATTTATAAACAAAAATAATAATAATAATACATTATTTGTCTCAAGACTTTGTCATTTTAATATTAGGTAGTTTCTCACAATCAGATTCTTAGTCCATGATAGAATGGGCTGACAAAATGTGCATAATAAAGTATTTGAATTATTTTTGATTGCTAATTTTTAACAATAATTGCAAATTTAATGAGTAAAATACCGTATATACCCGAATATAAGACGACCCCCCATTTTCCAGACAATTTTTTGGGGTAAAAAGAGACACACACACACAAACACGCACGCACGCACACACAGACAGATAGATAGATAGAGAGGCGTGCGCGCTCTGGAGGGAGGCTGTCGCGCGCTCTTAAGAAGCACGTGAAGAGCGCGCGCTACAGTGATGTTTCCTCGCGCGGACCCGCTTCACCTGTTTGTCTGAGGTACTTTTGAATAATCTTATACAAATATGCTAAACGTTTAAACTGGCCATTCGAAGTGGGTTTTGTAACTTAAAATACACAAATAAAGTAGCTCACCGAACTGCTTGGCAAGAAATTTCTCCCTTTCTCCCTTGTGATTTTGTCTATATCGCGAATATAAGACGACCCCCCATTTATCAGCCTATTTTTAGGACAAAAACCTCGTCTTATATTCGGGTATATACGGTACTTGTTTCATTACTGGATGAATCAGCGTTTTTTAACGAATCTGTAGAATGAATAATTAAAAAATGACAAATAAATTTGTTTACCAGTCTCTTGTCATCTCCACCTGTTTGTGTAACAATGTGAAATCTTTAAGTGTCAAGTTTCTTGCAAGTTGATATACTCTATTTTGATTGCTACTGTAGACAGAGTTGATATCTGATCTATTTATCTCAGTACTTCTGTGATCATTTGAATTACGAGCTGATGTTGTTGTAATATTATATAAGAATATAATAAATTACTGTTGTGTCAATCTAAATTTATCTGTGAAGTGGTGCAGGACAACTTTGTCCAACTTTGTTTCGGACTCTCATCTGCAGATGCCTTGTTTTGGGCATCTGGCATCGTTTTTTTACTGCTTGATTAATATAAGCAGCACGGCAAAGCTTTGTGTACTCCTTGTTTCCTAGTAAGGACCTGAAATAGGTAAATATAAGTCTGCTTTTTAAAACAACGGGGGATGGTTAGTTTGTGACAACAGCAGGAAATTATTTCCTTCTGATCAAAACAAAAAATGTCCATGTAAATGTGGCTACTGACAGCGCCAACGCAGATATAAATGTTCACTGTGATCTTACTTGACAAAGGTTTAAGACAAATTGTTGTCATTTAGGAAAATATTGTGTGGTTATTTGAATCAAGATCAAAATCTTTCAACAATGTGGCTCTGTATATTTCTGATATGTAGAGAAACCTTAAACTTAATTCAGAATCCTAACTACACATGGTATTAAAGGAGTAGTTCACTTTAAAAGGAAAATTACCCCATGATTTACTCACCCTCAAGCCATACTAAGTGTATATGACTTTCTTCTTTCAGACAAATACAATCAGAGTTATATTAATAAACACCTCGACACTTCTGAGCTTCATAAAAGCAGTGGATTGCAACCATCAGTTTGAAGCTCAAAAAAGTGCATCCATCCATTATATAAGAACTCCACACGGTTCCGGGAGGTTAAAGGCCTTCTGAAGCAATGCCATATGTTTGTGTAAGAAAAATATTAATATTTAAAACTTTATAAAGTAAAAAAAACTAGCTTCCGGGCAAACATACGGATTTTACTTAAGGGTAAAGCGCAACTTATGCGAGTAATGCAACGCACTGCTGATATTTATGCTACACCATGATGCACTACGCTACTAAGCTAGTTATTTTACTTTATAAAGTCTTAAATATGGATATTTTGTTTGTTTGTTTACGATGGATGGTTGCAATCCACTGCCATTATGAAGCTCAGAAGCGTCAGGGTGTTTATTAATATAACTCTGATTGTATTCGTCTGAAAGAAGAAAGTCATATACTTAGGATGGCTTGAGGGTGAGTAAATCATGGGCTAATTTTCATTTTAAAGTGAACTACTCTAAGTAAATTATGTAAAATCTAATGTTTAAAATTGTATTAAATTAAGTAAAATCAAAACACCTCACACATAACAAAAGGTCAATCGATCCATACCAGAAGTGGCAGTGCAGTGTAGCAGATAAAGAACAATCCTCCACCGAATTGCCAGTAATCATCTGGATCCTTGGTCAATCTGGGGTGGGGTGGGCTGATAAATCCTTAAAAAGAAAGATTTAATTTTTACCATTCCTTTAAATAATATTAAACAAAAACGCATTTAAATTTGACCAACATTTGCCATTATAAAACATTCAGACAACATGAACAAATGGTCCCCAATAGCTCCCTGGGTGCCGCAGCAAAAACTCTCAATGTGTGTTCACAGAAGCCAAGTTTCCATCCACTTGTCAATCGAATTATCTGAAAGTTTGGTAAAAAACCTCATGCGAATAAAGCTGGTGAAAATGTGTTTCCATCGAACGGCTTTAAAGCGAATAAAAACCTGTGTGTAATGACGTCACATGCTTTTTTGCGATCAAATTGGTGCACCGAATTGAACAACATTCAAGCAACGAACAAAGTTTTGCGAGGCAAAATGGATTGCGCCATAATAACGTTTCCATCAGCGTTTATCGCATAAGCCGTATATCCATCAAGATAAAATTCCATGAGACCGAACGCATTTCATTTGAGTCGATATTCATGAAATTTCCATAACGCTTTTTCAGTCGATATCACTTAATGTGTGTGTGTGTGTGTGCACTTGAATGGGTTAAATGAAAAGCACAAATTCCGAGTATGGGGACCCCATACTTGGCTACATTTCATGTCATATCACACAATTGTAGCTTTAAAAAAAGCAAATTGGTACACCAAAATCAAACAAAAACCATCTAATAATTTTACCTGTAGCCACATTTATCCTGAGGGTCTTTCCCTTGATGTTCTTCAGTGAACTAAATAAGGGACTGGTGATGGTGACATGTTCTCCTTTCGTTGTCACTTTAGAGGAAGAAAGACAAAAGGATAAAAAGTTACTCAGATTTGTCAGTAGTAGAATAAATGACATTTGATGATGAGAATAATACCTTTAACTACACAATATATTAATCCCAATGTAAGGTTTAGAAGCATTGGTTAAAAATGACTAACATCTTACTGAAGTTGATAATCGTCGTGGATTGGTCTCGGTTGGGTGCCTGTTCTCGCCAAAAAATCTTCTTCCAGTGCTTGTATATATATATATATATATATATACATACTGGTATCTACAAAAACATAAGAGATATAGACCAATAATATTTCTAAACTCTTCTGTAGATTCCAGTGTTTCAGAGTGTAAATGACTGTTTTTTCCAATCACTTTACTCATTTGGATGCTCCTCCCCTAGTAAAAATTAATATAAATAACAAACCTATGCAAAAACATATTTTAAAACACATTTATTTTATATTTATTATACATCAAATACATTTAAACGTTTATTGACACATCACCCAAGACTTACATTTAATATATAATTGAACTTTATTTGGAGCATTTTTTTTAGTACACAATGCATATATTTTTTTATATTAAGACAAATGTTTTTTAATAGGCTTATCACTATTAATAAAGTGTACCTAAAGTATACTTGCAAAAGTTTCTTTCACTTTAGTAATCAAAACTTAACCTCAGCATTACTTCCAGATAACTTCTTATTGACTTTAAGTAACATTATATAATTTAGAATACCAAAGTACAATCACAGGGTATTTATATTAAGTACATAATTGTGTAAATATCTTTGTAGTAAACAGCATAAAAAAGGATTCAAATAGATTTTAGTATATATTTTTTTCACATTGACATCAGAGGCTACAACTGCAATATGTGCTTATACGCTAATCGCGATAGCATCTTACTATAATCAAAGGTGTGCTTTGATGAAGCTCATCTTTACAGTCAATGGTAACGTTACACACACAGCTGCAGGTTGTAGGCCTACGTCCGTTATCCGTTTATAAAACTCTCGTGTGTAACGTTACACAGAACATTTCTGGGATGTTAATGAACTCAATTAACAAAATTTGTTCATCTGCATTATTAACGTTAGGTTATATTCTACTTTGAACTATATTTACACTCTCATCCACTTATTTGAACGCATTACCTAAACGTTTAAATATATATTGATCTCTGTTTTTCTAAAATGATAGTGGATGATGAAAACGAAACATAACTTTACAGAGCATGAAAAATGTTTCTCTTACCTGATGCAATATGTTTGCAGGACCTCACACTTGATTTTCCTGTGATCATATTTCAGCTTCTGTTCTCCTCCGTTTACATGTCACAACGCAAATTGGTTAGAAAATAAGATTTTAACAGGCATAAGAAAAGACAAATTGCCGAGCAGTAGCGTACACACACGTCGCCTCGCAATTAACTCAAACTGACGTATTTTGTCAAATTCAAACATGACCAGTAAAAAGGCGCGCACAATTGTCACTGCCAGCTACGTAGATGACAGACAGATTAACCGGGAGTTCTATTCTGTTGTTAAAAGAGTGATTAACACACCATTCCATTTTTTCAGGTATAATGGAAATATGACTTCTTCTGCTTGTATTACTATATTTTTTTATGTTAAAAAATGTCGGAATGTCAGATCAATATAGTCTATATGTAGACTATTTTATTTGATTAGTTGGTCAAATAGTGTTTACTTTAGATGACAGTGTGTGAATAAAAATGCAATCCTCCATTTAGCTTTAGGCACACACACAATTGTAAATCCAAACAAAATCAAAACAGAGCAAAAAAGTTTTGCTGCACTTCTCTCTTGAGATTGGAATTATATCATTATATTATTATTGTTAATAATAGATTATATTTTCACATAAATTTAGATTTTTGAAGTGGTGTTTTGATCAAAATATCATGCAATGCTAAAAAATTACAAAATAATAATTAGAAATAATAATAATTCAAAGTTATGTTTTCTTGAAACAGACTTTGATTCAACATACAGATTTTGTAAAAACTTTCAACTGTTAGCATTAACGTTATATTAAATGTTACATTGTGTCAACGTTAAAAAAAAAACTGACATTATTTCAACCATATTTTAACTTTGAGGGTCAGTCATATCATGTGCCAACTACGACTGAAAAGAAAAGTCTGTACTGTTGACCTCAAAAGAAAACTAAACATAATATGCTAAATGAATGAAACTGGACTTTATTCTGTACTCCTGTATATGCTGCAAATATGGTTTCTGAATCTACATTGGATTTCCCCTTCAAATCATTAATGTCCTTTCTTTCTTTACTTGTGCTATTTCATCATCTGAACTGATGTGCCCCTTTTAATAATCAAACCCTTTAAATAACCAAACCCTAACCCCAATATTCAAAATCTATAGAATTACATTTTAACTCACTAACCAACTGACCAGAAAACTCTGGAGTATCTCCATTGAATAAGGGCATATGGCTGTTGCTAGGGGTTTGATTTCTTCTACCCATCTCTAAGCCATTATAATTCCATTACATTTTCAAACATTTTATTTTAGGATTGCTTTTACCTGATTATTTATTTTACCTGCTTATTTTTGTCTTTAAAGTGTGTAGCTTTTCTTTTCTGTTGTTATGTTTATCTGTAAAGCGCTTTGAGAAAGCAACTTTTAAAGGCGCTTTACAAAATAAATGTATTATTATTATTATTATTATTATTTTGATAGATAATTAGCTTCTGTAACCCGTTCTTCATATTGAACAGTGACCATTTTCTGGATATTTTGAACCATTTGTATAGATTTTAGACTAGGGTTAAAACTAATGTCTGCTGAACACCAACACTCCAGGACTGGATCTGAAGAGCCATGGCCTATATACTGTACCCACATACACTATATTGTCAAAAGTATTGGGACACCCGTCCAAAACTTTGAATTCTGGTGTTTGAATCACTTCCATGGCCACAGTTGTATAAAATCAA
This sequence comes from Chrosomus eos, assembly GCA_036326025.1. NCBI lineage: Eukaryota > Metazoa > Chordata > Actinopteri > Cypriniformes > Leuciscidae > Chrosomus > Chrosomus eos. Next base: position 19,720,011 of record CM070838.1, read on the forward strand.
GCATCTATGCATGCAGACACTTCTACAAACATTTGTGAAAGAACAGGTTGCATTCAGGAGCTCAGTGAATTCAAGCGTGGCACCAGGTTTCCACCTAATAAGTCCATTTGTGAATTTTCCTCACTACTAAATATTCCATGGTCATCAGTTAGTGGTATTATAACAAAGCTTATACATTATAAATATACTGTATATAATATTTTTTAATGATTGTACAGATATGTTATTTACAAATGTATAGTTTATGATGTAATTTACAGATGCACAATTTATATTTACATTTATTAATTTAGCTGACGCTTTTATCCAAAGCGACTAACAATTGCTATATTTCAGAGGTCGCACGCCTCTGGACACAAAACTGGAGCAATTAGGGGTTAAGTGTCTTGCTCAGGGACACATTGGTGTCTCACAGTGGATTCAAACCCGGGTCACTCACACCAAAGGCATGTGTCTTATCCACTGCGCCAACACCCCATAATTTTATGATAATATAGTACCTATGTGGTTACTACCTTGGGCCCATATGTGACTGATTATGTTAGCCCATGTCTGACCCATATGGTTTGGTCAAGAAGGCCCCATATGTTTTTCCCATTCATAATAACCCATATAGAGGTTACCTATGTGGGTACTACCTTGTGCCCATGTATGCAGCCTATATGGGACTGATTGTGTTTGCCCATGTATGAACCATATGGTTTAACAAAGTGGGCCCCATATGTTTTCCCATTCATATACCATATAGAGATTACCTATGTGGGTACTACCTTGTAGGCAGCCTATATGGGACTGATTGTGTTTGCCCATGAATGAAACATATGGTTTATCAATGTGGGCCCCCATATGTTTTTCCCATTCATAACTCATATAGAAATGACCTATGTGGGTACTAGCTTGGGCCCACGTAGGCAGCCTATATGGGACTGATTGTGTTTGCCCATGTATGAACCATATGGTTTATCAAAGTGGGCCCCATATGTTTTCCCATTCATATCCCATATAGAGATTACCTATGTGGGTACTACCTTGTAGGCAGCCTATATAGGACTGATTGTGTTTGACAATGTCTGACCCATGTGGTTTATCAAAGTGGGCCCTATATGTATTTCCAAGTCATAACCCATATAGAGATTACCTATGTAGGTACCACCTTGGGCCCATGTAGGTAGCCTATATGGGACTGAGTGTGTTTGCCCATTTATGAACCATATGGTTTATCAAAGTGGGCCCCATATATTTTTCCCATTCATAACCCACATAGAGATTACCTATGTGGGTACTAACTTGTAGGCAGCCTATATGGGACTGATTGTGTTTGTCCATGAATGAAACATATGGTTTATCAATGTGGGCCCCATATATTTTTCCCATTTATAACCCATATAGAGATTACCTATGTGGGTACTAACTTGTAGGCAGCATATATAGGACTGACTGTGTTTGCCCATGTATGAACCATATGGTTTATCAAAGTCAGCCCCATATGTTTTCCCATTCATAACCCAAATAGAGATTACTTATGTGGGTACTACCTTGTAGGCAGCCTATATAGGACTGATTATGTTTGACAATGTCTGACCCATATGGTTTATCAAAGTGGGCCCTATATGTATTTCCAAGTCATAACCCATATAGAGATTACCTATGTGGGTACTATCTTGGGCCCATGTATGCAGCCTATATGGGACTGAGTGTGTTTGCCCATGTATGATCCATATGGTTTATCAAAATGGGAGCCCCATATGTTTTTCCCATTCATAACCCATATAGAGATTACCTATGTGGGTACCACCTTGGGCTCATTTATGCAGTTTATATGGAACTAATTGTGTTTGCCCATGTCTGACCCATCTGGTTTATCAAAGTGGGCACCATGTGTATTTCCAAGTCATAACCCATATAGAGATGACCTATGTGGGTGGGTTTTACCTTGGGCCCATGTATGCAGCCTATATGGGACTGATTGTGTTTGCCCATGTCTGACCCATATGCTTTATCAAAGTGGGCACCATATGTATTTCCAAGTCATAACCCATATAGAGATTACCTATGTGGGTTCTACCTGGGGCCCATGTAGGCAGCCTATATGGGACTGGTAGTGTTTGCCCATGTCTTACCCATATGGTTTGCTCAAGTGGGCCACATATGTTTTTCCCATTCATAACCCATATATGGATTACCTATGTGGGTACTACCTTGGCCTCATGTAGGCAGCCTATATGGGAGTGATTGTGTTTGCCCATGTCTGGCCCATACGGTTCATCAAAATGGGCCCCACATGTTATTCCCATTCATAACCCATATAAAGATTACATATGTGGGTTCTACCTGGGGCCCATGTAGGCAGCCTATATGGGACTGGTAGTGTTTGCCCATGTCTGACCCATATGGTTTGGTCAAGCGGGCCCCATATGTTTTTCCCATTCATAACCCATATATGGATTACCTATGTGGGTACTACCTTGGGCCCATGTATGCAGCCTATATGGGACTGATTGTGTTTGCCCATGTCTGACCCATATGGTTTATCAAAGTGGGCACCATATGTATTTCCGAGTCATAACCCATATAGAGATTACCTATGTGGGTTCTACCTGGGGCCATTGTAGGCAGCCTATATGGAACTGGTAGTGTTTGCCCATGTCTTACCCATATGGTTTGGTCAAGCGGGCCACATATGTTTTTTCCCATTCATAACCCATATATGGATTACCTATGTGGGTACTACCTTGGCCTCATGTAGGCAGCCTATATAGGACTGATTGTGTTTGCCCATGTCTGGCCCATACGGTTCATCAAAATGGGCCCCATATGTTATTCCCATTCATAACCCATATAAAGATTACATATGTGGGTTCTACCTGGGGCCCATGTAGGCAGCCTATATGGGACTGGTAGTGTTTGCCCATGTCGGACCCATATGGTTTGGTCAAGCGGGCCACATATGTTTTTCCCATTCATAACCCATATATAGATTACCTATGTGGGTACTAGCTTGGGCCCATGTAGGCAGCCTATATGGGACTGATTGTGTTTGCCAATGTCTGACCCATTTGATGAACCCAAATGGGCCCCACTTGTGTTGCCCATTTTGAGCCCATGCACTCATTTCCCATTAGTGACCCAACTAGGACCCACATAGGGAGCCCACCTATTTTTGCCCATGTGGGACCTTCTTAGCTGACCCAAGTGGGCCCAGGATAAGATGCCCATTTTGGGACCATACCCACTTGGTACCCACGTAGCCCAAGCAAAAACCATGTGGGGCCCACATATACATGTTGGCTGGGACACTTAAAGTATTTTACTGTAAAATTACATGAAATATCCCTGTGGTAATCCCATTCGATCTATTACAGTTTTTTACTGTATAAAGGAACTTGCCATGCATTTAACAGGTTTTTACCGTAGCATTTGTAGTCTTTTTTTGTTTTGTTTAAAATATTATGAAAAAAATAGCAAAAGTTTTCAGGCTCATGCGCCTGACCAAGTTGCTCGTTTCTGTCACTTTGATTTCATCTCAAGACAGACTGATGGTGTCCTATATTGAGTCACAGTAAAAAAAAAAAACATAATATTTCTCGGTTCAGTGATAAATGGTTGTATTCAGTAACCCTGTGACCTTGACTTGTTTACAACCTCAGATGTCTTTTTAACAAGTTGTTGTCACATAGACGGTAAGAGCTCAAATGCATTTGTGTACCAATTTTCTCTAATTTTGATTCAATCGGCGTGGGCGCTGTAGCCATCTGGATGAGCCAGCCACTCGAACCTATAGCTGTACAGAATAGCCCGCGGAGAAACAAAAATAGAGCACAAAGTCTTCAGAAATGAAACGTTCTTGCTCTGAAATGCAAATTATGTCATAGTTGAGTGCATGTCAGGCTGCTCTGATGCTCTTGGCTCCAAAGGAAACGCACAACCCGAGCCAAACTGCAATCTGCTGAATCATATATTCAATCCAGCTGTAACATTGTTTATCTAGCAGCTTTAGCGCGTTACAGGACTGACACTGAATGTAATCTTTCAGACAGGCCCGGTTCTACGGGGGTGTTTGAGGGTGCTAAACATCCTGAGTTTAAAATGTAAAAGGGGCAATGATGAATAAGATGTTTGAGATGAGAAAAGGGAGAAAACATAGATGTTTTTTCTTACGATGGTTGTATGTTTACATCCTTTTCCAAAAAACGAAAGCTTAATATTTTATTAAAATATTTTCAAACATAGCCTGTTTTTAAAGGTAAAATAAATACCATGACTTTTTAATACATCATAATGTCATTGTTACTCTGTTTGACACAGACAGTAACCTTTTCAGGTCAAAATATCGTAAAAAAAAATGTCATAATAGCGCATATTGGCATATAGATTTCACTGACTTAATCCCATTGAAAACACATAACACAATAATGCTAATCGAATATGATCTTTCAAATATTTGATTTACATCCCATTTAGAATCACTTACCTCTGTCGATAATTGATGCTGTCTGTCCCAATTACAACTGCTTGTGACATTTACAACGCTATTGAAAGCGGAAAGATGAGCCTGAGGCTGTATGGTCTACAAGAGCAGGAATGAGAAGACGTTAAACATATGATTGACATATATAAGGCATTCATTCAAGACCCTGAATAGGATCTTCGCTCCCAAATGAACGTATAGGATTGGATGGAGAGAAGATGGCAAGACTCGACCAGTGATACATCCATGCAGATCGACCAAAGAAAAGGGTATATGTAAATGTGCAATTAATTCGTAATTCCTCAAAACAAAGAAGTTTGGTGAAGACTTAACCACAATATAAAAAGAGTTGACAAATCAAACTGGCCACAGATTGAAGAGGCAGGAAAGCAAGGAAAAAGCTTTCTTCGTTTGAGCCAAATTAAGCCATTATTGAGGGTAAAGAAATAAGAATGTAATGATAGCCCTGACGTGTTGTTAAAGGGAAGTAAGTGCAGTTGTATTCTAAAATTACATCTAGGCCTAATGTAATTCTAGTCCATTCTGTTCTTTTTAAAAAATAATTCAAGTTTATTTAACTTCATATGGAAAAAACAAGCCTCACTATTTAATAGAAGTATTTTCATGTGATTAATCAAATCAAGGAGGTCTGAATTTTGTTACTTATAATACAATTTTCAAATGTAACTGAACATTATATTAGCATATGATAATATTGTAGCCTATAATTCCTAATGTTAATAAAAAATGTAAAAAAAAAAAGGTACAAAAAAACGGTGGTATAGAGTAGAGTTCCTTTTAAAATTGTGACGCTGTGGTCAACACTAAGAATAAATCAATATTTTTTTTCTTTCTTTCTCCTCTTATGTGAATACATACCTGATGTTAAAAAAATATTAATGTTTTATGGTGCTATTAGAGCATTGTAGGCCTGTGTGAAACATTTGTGTTTTTCGATATGTTTTGTTGGAAATAAGAAAAAAGTGTAAAACAGAATGCAAGACTTTAAGGGGAAATTACAATAGTGAATGTAGTGATGATCGAGGCGCCATCTTGTGTTCGAATGCCCATTTTATTCTGAATAGGCCTAAATATGAAGGAAACAGATTTAGCAAAACATTTAAATGATCAATTTCCATAGTTACATATAGTGAATTCTGAGTGTGTAAAATAAGAAACTATTTTTTGTAGCCATTTCATGAGTAGGACAAGCTAGCTTGTCATTTGATAAATAAATTGTATTTTATCGGCATTGTAGGCCTACCCTGCCGCTAGATTTAATTATCAGCACGGGCCATTAACACTCCATCTCGATCGAATATTAAAAAGAGAATCACTTTTCTGTCATCTTGGTCAGGGAGCGATCAACAGATTCTACTACACCTTTAATTTTGAGAAATGCCCTGACGTCATTACGTACACTACGTACGGCGCGCTCTTGATATATATCTATGAACATTGACGTCATCGGTCTCTTTCTGCCTGTGTCCCAACGTGGCTGGCGGTGTAAAAAAAAAACTGGGTTCGCCGTTAAACGAATCCAAAAACATCAGGCAAAATGGTAAGTCGATATATGACAATGTTTAATTTATGGGTTGATAACCTTCTAAAGTTTAATATTTTGTTACTATTTAAGTGCTTGGGGTCACTGAGTTTTAAGGATGCTGTACACATGCTGATAAGTGTTTCAGGAATGGCTCATTTCATTCAACTCCTGCTTAGATAAGAAAATTATATGAACAGTTACAGATTAAAATAATTGTTAGATGAATTGATACTTTTTAATTCATTGTTGTAGAGAAATTATGAACCTATATCATAGATCACTTCACGTTTTACCCACTGTGCTGCTTAGCTTTGTTACCCTGATTTTTTTCAGCATATTGATTCTGTTGAAATGTTGTCAGCAAAACAGTGAAAACAGACATTGTAGTTTTTGTAATACCTGCCTAAAGTGACACGTTCTGCAGTAATGCCTTAGAGATTAGGCCTAAGTATTTTTTTTAATTTTGCAAGTAAAAGTTTTGCACAAGATGATTAATTTAAAAGTGTCAAAATCTCAATATGTACACTTGCAGAAGGGGAGTTACTCTGATATATCGATCTAATTTCATTTTTGATATCCCCTCATTGATGCTACACTTGAGATCACATGGGCCGAAGTTATGACGTGATACTTTAGTTAGTAACGTTACAACTCGGAAGTTAGCGGCGCATGGGTTCATCCCTCGTTCGAAAAGCTATGCATTTTCCCCATAGACTTTTGGAAAATCGCAAAAAATAAGATGTTCAACACAGAGTTGTGACCCTTACACGTTTTGTCAATCAAGATAATCTTTACAAGTTAATCCAAAATGTATACATTTTGAAGCCTAAATAAAGCTGTCAGAAATAAAGTTTAAAAAACCACAGGTAGGTTATAACTGGTGTGTTTTATGTCATAGATCAAAATGTGAAAATATTTAGAGGCTTTAACCACAGACCTTATTTCAGGCGATTTAGCAAAAGCCCATAGACTTTAGGGCGAGGGAACCGAAAATGCTAACTCACTTATGCATTTTGGCCTACAAAGTGACGTCATAACTTCGGCACTCTATTAGCCAAGTGTTAAAGCCATAAAACATTACTCCCAATAAACATTTTACTGATACAACAACAGCCACTACTTTAGAAATTTGTTAGGATTGAGGACAGCAGAGACCATTATATGAATGTGTGTATTTCACGTGCTGTGATGCAACTAAGGAATGAAATATCACAAGGCTTTACTGTTAATACCTTCATTCATTTAGGCTGGTAGGTAACTTATATCATCCAAAACCATTAAAGGATAAGTTCACCTCAAAATGAAAATTTCCTAATAATTTACCCACCCCAATGCCATCCAATATATCCATGTCTTTCTTTCCTCAGTGGAAGAGAAATTAATTTTTTTTTAGGGAAACCTTTCTGGATTTTTTCGAATAATGGCAACCAATGTTTTGAAGTCCAAATCAATGCAGTTTCAAAGACCTTTGAAGTGCTTCAACGGGCTGTGCTCGATCGCAACTGAGGAAGAGGGTCTTATCTAGCGAAACGATTTCATTTTCAAAAAAAAAAAATTATATAGCTATACTTTTTTATTATTTTTTTTATTACTACAATTGTTCGGATTGAGCTGATCTGCAACGTGCCGGGAACTACGTCATCACGTTGAAAGGTCACGCTCGATGGTGCCACAAAGTGACTGTGCGAAGGAGGAAAGTTCCAATTGTATTGTATGTTGAATGACATATTTATGTCTTTGTCATATTATTGTTTAAAAGGGTCCTTACATGTGCGTATCCTGGGTGTTTAAGTCTTTTAAAACCTAAACTTTTTTTTTTTTTTTTTTTTTTTTTCTCGAGTGTGACCTATCAACTTGATGACGTAGTTCTCGGCACGTTGCAGATCAGCTCAATCCGAACAATTGTAGTTAAAGTGTGTGTGTGTGTGTGTGTGTATATATTATATATATATATATATGATGACGACCTATCGTTTTGCTAGATAAGACCCTATTCCTCAGCTGCGATCATGCACAGTCCGTTGAAGCACTTCAAAGACCTTTCAGACTGCAGTGATTTGGACTTTAAAACGTTGGTTGCCATTGAAACCCATTATTCAAAAAAAATCCAGAAACGTTTTCCTCAAACTTAATTTCTCTTCCACTGAGGAAAGAAAGACATGGATATCTTGGATGGCATTGGAGTTAGTAAATTATTAGGAAATTTTCATTTTGAGGTGAACTAATCCTTTAATACTTTCGGGACTGAGTACCCAATGTCCTTGTTTAAAACTAGAAATGTGCCTTATTCAGAATTTTACCCGTTTTCACATCCTTAGGTGAACTTCACAGTAGACCAGATCCGTGGCATCATGGACAAGAAGTCTAACATCCGTAATATGTCTGTGATTGCGCACGTTGATCACGGCAAGTCCACTTTGACTGACTCGCTGGTGTCAAAAGCTGGTATCATCGCCTCAGCCCGTGCTGGTGAAACCCGATTCACAGATACAAGGAAGGACGAGCAGGAGCGTTGCATCACCATCAAGTCCACGTGAGTATTAAACATTTTCATTCTAGTCCATGTGAGTTTTAACATTTCCATTCTATCATTACACCTAAATGTATAAATGCTGATGTACAAACATTGATAATTAAATGCATGTGCGCATGAACACTATGAGAGATTTATTTCATCCCTGTTTGCCCCCACAGTGCCATCTCCTTGTACTATGAGCTTAATAACCATGATTTGGCCTTCATTAAGCAATGCAAAGATGGCTTAGGCTTCCTCATTAATCTGATCGACTCCCCTGGGCATGTTGACTTCTCTTCAGAGGTTACAGCTGCACTGCGTGTCACAGATGGAGCATTGGTGGTGGTAGATTGCGTGTCTGGTAAGTGCATAAATTGTCATTGTGATGTTACAATGGTGGTGTTTTAATAATACTGGACAGTAGGGTAGAAGATATTAGAGGATTAATCATCACTGGAATTCTGAAATGTTGCTTGAATCTGTGGAATTTATTTATTGAAATGTCAAAAATCACACATGTCCTTGCAGGTGTGTGCGTGCAGACAGAGACTGTGCTCCGACAAGCCATTGGTGAGAGGATAAAGCCAGTATTGATGATGAACAAGATGGACCGTGCACTGCTGGAGCTGCAGCTGGCCCCTGAAGAGCTTTACCAGACCTTCCAGCGCATTGTAGAGAATGTCAACGTGATTATCTCCACCTATGGCGAGGATGAGCATGGACCCATGGGCAGCATTATGGTGAGTTCATGGGGCCTTTAAAAATTTAAAAGAGCTTATTATTCTGTGATATCTCTGGGTTGAATTTAAGATTGACTGTCCTAAATATTTGTAAGTCCTCTAATTTTTACATTATGCTTTTAGATTGACCCAGTCATTGGTACTGTTGGCTTTGGATCTGGACTGCATGGATGGGCCTTCACTTTGAAGCAGTTTGCCGAGATGTACGTGATGAAGTTTGCTGCCAAGGGTGAAGCCCAGCTGGGACCAGCTGAGCGTTGCAAGAAGGTGGAGGACATGATGAAGAAGCTTTGGGGAGACAGGTGTGAAAGGATGACCTAACAGAACACAGCTGAATTTAATGTAGTTTTTCTTTATGTAACACTTGTGGTGCTTGCAGGTACTTTGACCCTGCTTCTGGCAAGTTCAGCAAGTCTGCCACCTCACCAGATGGCAAGAGGCTTCCCAGGACTTTTGCTCAACTGATCCTGGATCCTATCTTCAAAGTGAGTAATCTGCACTGAGTGGCAATGTTATATTTGTTATTCAAGCCATTAATGATGAAATTTAAAATTCTTCACTTTGACCTGATTGTCTTGATGAAAATCTCAATCTGATATGGCTGTTGTTAACTCTACATTGTCTGCCATGTGCATATAGAAGTTATATTGAGCTTTAAATTTTCCCATTGTAGGTATTTGATGCCGTCATGAACTTCAAGAAGGATGAAATTGCTAAGCTAATTGAGAAGCTGGACATTAAGCTAGATGTTGACGACAAGGAGAAGGAGGGCAAGCCCCTGCTAAAGGCTGTGATGCGTCGCTGGCTGCCGGCAGGAGAGGCTTTACTTCAGATGATCACAATCCACCTGCCCTCACCAGTTACTGCACAGAAGTACCGCTGTGAGCTGCTATATGAAGGACCTGGAGATGATGAGGCTGCCATGGGTATGTTGTGCTAGGAACCGCTCACATTTCTCCTAGAATTAACAATTTTCAAGGTTGGTTATAGTCCAAATCTTTGGTTTTCTCAGGCATCAAGAACTGCGACCCCAAAGCACCTCTCATGATGTACATCTCAAAGATGGTTCCGACCACTGACAAAGGTCGTTTCTATGCCTTTGGTCGTGTCTTTTCTGGCTCTGTGTCCTCTGGCCTGAAGGTTCGCATAATGGGGCCAAACTTCACTCCTGGAAAAAAGGAGGATCTTTACATCAAACCCATTCAACGGTTGGTGGTGTTTTTATTTTTAAACAAGCAACCGTTTTTGTTTTTGTTTTTTCACCGAAAAGAACTAGTTAAGATTGGAAATGACTTGGCTGTTTTTGTTTTTCAGGACCATTCTGATGATGGGCCGTTATGTCGAGCCTATTGAGGATGTGCCCTGTGGTAACATTGTGGGTCTGGTAGGTGTGGATCAGTATTTGATAAAGACCGGAACAATCACAACTTTCGAGCAAGCCCACAATATGCGTGTGATGAAGTTCAGTGTCAGTCCTGTGGTGAGAGTGGCAGTAGAGGCCAAGAACCCTGCTGACCTCCCTAAACTGGTGGAAGGGTTGAAGCGTCTGGCCAAATCAGATCCTATGGTGCAATGCATCATTGAGGAGTCTGGTGAGCATATCATTGCAGGAGCCGGTGAGCTTCATTTGGAGATTTGTCTGAAGGACCTTGAAGAGGACCATGCCTGCATTCCCCTCAAGGTACTGTTAACTTATTTCGAGTTGCACAATTGGAGAAATATAATATTCATACAGTCTTTAATAAGCTGCGGTTTCTGCTTTTCAGAAATCAGATCCAGTTGTCTCCTACAGAGAGACTGTCAGTGATGAGTCCAAACAAATGTGCCTTTCTAAGTCCCCAAACAAGCACAATCGTCTCTTCATGAAAGCCCGTCCTCTGTCCGAAGGTCTTCCTGAAGATATTGATAAGGGTGAGGTCACTTCCAGGCAGGAGATGAAGGCCCGTGCCCGTTACCTTGCTGATAAGTACGAGTGGGAGGTCACAGAAGCTCGTAAGATCTGGTGCTTTGGCCCTGATGGAACTGGGCCCAACCTCTTGGTGGACGTGTCCAAAGGAGTCCAATACTTGAATGAGATCAAGGATAGTGTGGTGGCTGGATTTCAGTGGGCAACTAAAGAGGTAAGAAAGCTAATTTAAATTCCACACGTTTTTATGCAAGTGTGTCCTCTCCTGTTTCTTGAAGGCCAAGGTCACCTTATTGTAGAGATTTGCTCCTGTACACCATCCTAGTACTCGGAGTCCTGAAGACCTTGATTAGCTGGTGTTTAATTGGGGTTCAATTCTGCATGAAGATGGCCCTCCTGGAGCAAGACACCCTTGGTTTTGTAGTTTGAAGAATCATGTGGTTTATAAAAGTGTTCTGCTTTTTAGGGAGTCTTGTGTGAGGAGAACATGCGTGGGGTTCGTTTTGATGTCATGACGTGACCCTGCACACTGATGCAATCCACCGCGGTGGTGGCCAGATCATTCCCACAGCTCGCAGAGTGCTTTATGCCTGTCAGCTCACAGCTGAGCCCAGGATTCTTGAGCCCGTGTACCTGGTGGAGATTCAGGTATGCAAGGGGGTCACACATGAAAGCTTTGTTTTCTTCATTTGTCTTCCTTTACCATACTTGTCATAATTGTACCTTACTTCCATCCATCTACAGTGCCCAGAGTCAGTTGTTGGTGGAATCTATGGTGTACTGAACAGGAAGCGGGGCTTGTATTTGAGGAGTCCCAGGTTATGGGAACACCTATGTTTGTGGTCAAAGCCTACCTGCCTGTCAATGAGTCATTTGGTGAGTAAAGCATAAAGATTTTGTTGTCTTAACACATTTAAGTTACTAAGGCTAAACTGTCATCTTTACACAGGTTTCACAGCTGACCTTCGCTCCAACACATCCGGCCAGGCTTTCCCACAGTGTGTGTTTGACCATTGGCAGATCCTCCCTGGAGACCCCATGGAAGCTAACACTAAGCCTGCTCAGGTTGTGGCTGACACACGAAAACGCAAGGGGCTCAAAGAAGGCATTCCAGCTTTAGACAACTACTTAGACAAATTGTAGATTTGCATTCCTCTTTCTCCCTCATATAGGGACCAGACAAGAACACTAGGAGATTGTTTACATGAACTTAAAATGACCATTGTTTTTAAGATGCACTATGCATGCATCTTTATTATGGACCAGCAGGCTAACGGTGGCTTTTCTCAGTTCCTAGTGGAATTTCAAGTTGAGTTTTGTGCTAAAACTCAAACGTAATGAATTGGAAAATGTATATTTAAACTATATATTTTACAATTTATGTACTGTGTACATAACCTGTATACTAACATGAATATTCTGTACTTGCTTAATATTAAAAAATACTAGCACTCTATATCTCCAAGTTGGTGTATTTCTGGAAATTTGGAAGCTTTTGACTGAAATATAAAGCATATTTGATCAGCAATTCAATGTCTCTTTTTCTTTAAGTGGTTAGGTTTTTATATGCTAATGTTAGAAAGTATGCGAGTTTAAGGTGTAATCACTTTTTTTGTGCATTTCTATATGGGTTGTTGTAAGCTGTTTACATTTTAAATTAATTCTGGCCTAGGATTTCAGTCAGGTTCAATTTCATTTGATGCATGAAAATAATGTATACTCGTCCCTTCCAGTTTTTTTTTTTTTTTTTTTGTGCCATGTAAAACATGCTGTCTATTAGTCAAAGTTGATTAATTGCGTGTCAACTTAACTCCATGGCCTGCCAAGGCAACCACTTTTAGTACATATTTAATATACTTAATTAGAACAATAGGCAAACATGACAGGTGCTCTTTCAAAGCAGTCTGACTTGGTGGGCAAAAAGACCTACATACTTTCAAGAAGAAACCCAAGATTTGACTTTACTTTCCTCAGTAAAGACCAAGGCGTCAAAGAGCATTATACCAAGTTTTGCATAAGCAACTGCCACTTACAAATAAAATAAATTGTTAGTATTCGCTATTGTGTATTCTGCATAAATTGATTCATTGTGACCCAAACTAGGGGTGCAGACTTTAATTAAACATACAGAAACAAGACAAGGACATTATATTTACAGCGCTTACAAGGTAAGCATTGGTACACATTCAAGAAGCTGTTTCCTGTTCATCTTCCTTATATCAACATCTCAAGAAAATATGCAAATTCTGTAACAGAAGTGTTCAGTATTTCACTGCAGTCAATACTTAAAAAGATTTTATACATAGTGGCATTGTGAATGCAAGTGCTCTTGTGTTTCTCGCTATTAACAAAATGGGCAACTATGGTAAAACCAACATCTACTGTTCACACTGCCATTGAAGAAATCAAATTTCACCTCTATCGGGGTGCAGGCCACTCAAAACAGGTACATAACAGTCAATTTTACACTGATTCAAAGTCTTAATCAAGATGTAGTGTACTTTCCCCAAACTTGCTGTTGCGCCTGGAGCTGAAGTGCATCAGTGCATTTGAAGGACTGATAATCATTGAACAATCAAGGGTCAAACATGGGACCAAAAGAAACACCTGTTGTCAACATTCAAATAAACGGACAAATGGAAGAAAGTTGCCTTCTATAGAGTTACTGAACTGTACCTGTAGTAGATCATTGCAATGACTGAGTTCAGCTATTTGTTCATTATTAGCAATGACATTGGCTGGTCATAACATCGAAGTGGTACTATGAGGTGCTACTTGGATGAAACGGAAACTGTACCCTAAGTACACTTTGAAGGACTGAATTCTCATGCTTCAAATCTTAAAAACAAAAAGCCTTTAGAAATGAGAGATCAGTATTTGGTCGCCGGTCTACATAGAGACCAGTGAATTGGCCACAAAATGCAATGCAAGAGTCCTCGATCATGAGATGATTCTGCTTGGTCATTATGTGTAGAAGATGACCTCTGGGATTTGTCCATCCTCTACAGAAGTGCCGTTGTTGTTGCCTGCAGCGTAGCAGAATGTAAAGCAGGTCTTGGTACCAGTAGCGGGGGCTTCGTGTGTGACTTTACGCATCCCCTTGGTCCCATAATGAGAGTCTGGTCCCTGCAAAAGCATGAACCCATCAAAAGTTCATTTCAAATTCATGAAATAATTTATTCATTCATAAGTATATTGTGAATTATTCGTTGTAATTAAGCTTAGTAACAGAGGGGTTTAAGGGATCTCAGGGTGCAGTCTAAGCAATATATAAAGCACAAACCAGACACAGCAAATTCGCTTGACAAACTTGAACCAAATCCAAAATATGCTTTGGGACATCATTTATCCACATGCAAACACCCCTTCACGCAGATTCCTACTGAAATTACTGGATATTTTTTTTAGCATTAGCCAATCATATAAATAACCTTTATTTAAACAGGAAATGTCCCATTGAGACGCATTCTCTTTTACAAGGGAGTCATGTATAGCACAGCCTATACACAATGTGGCATTTACAATAGCATAATTGCACAATAAATTACCTAAAAGCTAATAGTCTCAGAATTAGAGTTTGCTTGTTATTAGCTTGTTATTTTCTGTTTTACCTTGAGGGTGGCGCAGGCAATGTAGTTGACGCTAGGCAGAATTTCCACAGGCTCCTTGAACATGACTCGGAAGGTACTGGCTGTTCCATCGCAGCTGAAGCCTGTGTCGTTCTGACCGAGAACTGTGTTGCTGTCTGTATGTATGATCTACATTAAAGAAAAAACATCTCCGTTAATGTGGCTTGCCGCCACATTTTCACACTTCTGAGTACAAAACTTTAAGCACAAAACAAAATTCATTGCACAGCAAGACTTGCAGCATAAAATATGCTTTTTTTATTGTAGTCCATTTTAGCCAAAAACCAAGATTCATGGACTTGGAATCAAAATGGTTGAAATTGCTTGCTTCTTACCTGGATGTTGACCTGATAGTCAGTTGGACCATGTATGGACCCATAGAGCCCAAATCCCACCACAAATATTCTGCGGTTCACCGAAAACCTGCGCACAACAGTTATTAGCATTTCCCCTATATCAGATAAATAAAATGGGTAGAATCAACTTCACATGTTCCCTTTCAACATCACTTTTTCTGTTGATGGTTTTAAAAACACACGCTTACCGGATGCGGTCGCTGGTTCCGCTGTAGCCCCACCGGCTCTCCACCTGACTGAAACGTGTAATGCTACACTCTTTCCCACGGAGGCAACAGCGAGGCCGGTCAATAAACTCCACATGTGGTTTCGGATTGACCGTAAAATGCAGGAACAAACTCACCACCTCCCGGTCTGTGAGTATACCAGACTGAGCCGGACCTATCGCACACATTCACAAGGTTTAGTGCTATGGCTGTTGCAACTCAGGAATTCTGTTAGACCGGCGGTCGGCAACCTTTAGCAGCGGAGGGGTAATCGCTAGCCTGACTACGTGAGACTTCGTACTTCCGCTCAATTTCATTTCGCTTCTGTACTTAGTCTGAGACATCGATATGTCTCTCAGTTTTCCTCCGGCCTGAAAACAGCCGGCCAATCAACAAACAGAGGGCGGGCTGAGAGCCGTGACGTAGACGCTAAGCGCTGAGTTTGAGATTGGGGAAATCGAAAACGACCGCGGATATGGAGACAAGGGATGCAATTCGCTCTGTTGTGGAGAATATTCCCGGCATTTCCAAACTGAAGGACGAACAAGAAGAGTGTTTGGTAAACATTTTGAAAGGAGGTGATGTTGTGGCCCTAATCCCGACAGGTTTTGGTAAAAGTTTAATTGATCAAATATTGCCGATCGTCAGCGAGAAACTGGGGAGGCCAAAGGCCGGCAAGGCTGATAGTTGCGATTGTGTCCCCTCTAACCCTATCCTTGTACTTTTAGAGGGTGTATCTAGGTCTCTTTTATCTGTCGAGCTCGAACTGGCACCCTTTTGACAGGTCAGTGTCTCTTTTTTTTCCAGTTCTCTTGCCATGTCATGCTGTAATCTTGCAATTAAGTTGCAGCATTTCCGACAGACTCGAGATGAACAAAGAGCTGTTTGACAGAACTAATCCTAACTTTGACAGTTGGCTGCAAATATTTTCCTGTTTCTCTTTACTGTCAAATATTAGTTTAGAGGCCCCGATTGTGCCGTGGATGCGTAGATTTACATCACATAATCTACAAAAGTCGTTGACAGCCATGTTCACTCCGGTATTTCGCACGATGGTTTCGTTTTCGCATTATAATGTGTTTAACTTTACAGTGGAAGTTCAATGCGGCTGAGCTGGCGCATAACACACGTCATAACCAAACGTTATGTGATTGGCTTACAGGTAACCAATGATTTTATATTTCAGACGAGCGCCCCCCCACGATAAAGAAAACACTTTTCAATGAGGCTAGGTAATCGCTGGCACGTAAGCAAAAGAGAAGAGAGGTATATGCATTTAATTCATACATTTTGAGGTAATCATTCCTCATAGTAACACAGCTTGTTTAATTAAGTTAAGAGTTATAAATAATATTAAAGTGTTAGAATTAAACCGCGCAAGTCAATGAAAGCAAGCAGCTCTGATAGAACTATTAGCGCGACCATCACGTGTACACAAGTTACTGACTGACAGCATGTTCCGCTGTACATTATGTTGAATATCTCTAAAATTTATAGCATTGACTAGAATCCTATTAAATTGGACTCCTCCTAACATGGTAAAAATTAAACATCGAGAGCTTGATATAACGGCTACTGGTACCCTGATATGACAGCGCTACTGCAGCACGCATCGGCGCAAACTGCCGCAAATCCAATCTGATGTTACATCATGCGTTTTTTTCTCAACTTTACATTCACTTAAAACATAACTGACTGCGTTTACGTGAATACTGCCAAGACAGGCATTTTGATATTATTTTGTGTGTACTTGAGGGTTTAAGTGCAATAATGCAGCGAAAACTAACTTAACATGGCTTTATGCGGGACACAAAATCTGCGGGAATGAGTAAAATTATGTGGAATACGCGCAATCCCACGTAACAATATTCATCCAGAGCAAATGAAACGAGTGAGAGAAGGAAGGCGGGTTTGTGTCAACTCTGACGAGAGATGAAGCGAGAAAAGCGCAGTGTATCGTGCATTATTCTTTGGAATTACCCATTGAAGCGTTTTCAGATACAGAAGATTTCATTCGATATATACAGAAAAAAATTATTTTTTGGACAATGTAAATTGCATCTTAGTTTATTGTTTCAGATGCTTTTAAAATACTTCAACTGAAAATATATATATGTGACCCTGGATCCACAAATACATTCAATCATGGGTCTTTTTTAATTGAGATTTATGCATCATCTGAAAGCTAAATAAGATTTCCATAGATGTACGGTTAGTTATGATAGGATAGGATATCTGCGAAATCTGAATCTGGGGTGCAAATAATCGAAACATTGAGAAATCACCTTTAAATTGTCCATTATGTTTGCAATTGGCGTATTCACTCACAAAAATAATGTTTTATTTTTGGTAGAAAATGTACAAATATATTGCTGGAACATGACTTACTTATACCTAATGATTTTTGGAAATAAAGCATACCATGTAACTGGTATTGCCACAAATATTTCGTGCTACTGTGGCTGTTTGTGATCCAGGGTCAATATTATAAAGTTGAACCCGCCAAAGTGGCTAGTAAGAGTGACTGCATACACGTGGTTGGCAGTGTTAATGTCAAGCCCTGGGGCAGTGACACTAAATTATCTAACCAGTGCTGATGATAGTCTCTCTCTCCAATGGTCTTGAATTGAAATAGCTAATGATCAATACAACGAAGCTCATATCTTGCTTTCTTTGACGTTAAATTTGCATATAGCGTAGGAATTGAAGATTAGATTTATATTATTTTTGTGGAGACACATTTATGTAGCCAAGTGTAAATGGAACAGTTTAAACAAAACGAAGAGCTATCCAATACGATGAATGATCAGGAATAGCCCCATTGGAATCTGTTCTTCAAAGTCTAATTTAAACCTGAAAAACAAACAATACTAAAGTGATTTGTTAGCCATTATGAATTTTAAAATATGTTTATGTCTATTCATACATGGGGAGGGGTTATTAACTAAGAAACTTAAAAATGGCACGACCCCTGGCTTAGACTATCAAATGAAATAATGCAAATCCTCTTTTCAGAAAAGCGTTCTGGAAATTTTGTTTCATAATGTAATAACTGGCACAATACAAATACTTGTATTAGTTGGGAAACCGACATCAAGGTAAAACCAATGGAAATTACCTGCCGCAAACTCTTCAATAGTCATGAGCGGGAAGCGGATAAGGGAAAGCGCTTTCCCCAACACTCTCCGCTTGTTCTCCGGCGTGGGCTGTAACTGTTGCCTTTGGGCCTCAGCGTCCGCCCAACGAACCGCAGCCACGAAGAGACGCACTTCCCGTACACCCAGCGTGTCTCTCTCCAGGACTGCCATGAGCGTGTCTGCACAGGAGGGAACATAAAACGCTCCATTTCAAACTCACTTTTCTGATTGTATTTTGTTGTGATGTTTGAGCAGTTGATAGTTAAGAGCAATACCAAGGTCAATATCTGTGAAGCCCTCGGCGGCTAGTGCATCAGCCGTGTTCTTGTCGATATTTTCTAAGCAGAGACTAGCCAGCTGGGGCTCGTCAAAAAGCCGTGCCTGAAAGCAAAAGAAATCATGTTTTCATGTAATCTATAATAGATTGTGCACAAAAACCAGACAACAAACACACTCAGTAAGCTCCAGGCTCTGTTTTGCTAGAATTTGAAAGGGAGCTGTCAAACATGGGAACTCAAGAGAGAAAACTTGAAACAGAGGTGGCGTTCGATATGTCAGTTCCAGTGTGAACATGAAATCGGACACAAGCCCCTGTGATTACCTGGGTAAGCAACATAAACGCATTGTCAGCACGTAGATTTTTCTTCAAGAATTCGACGCAGTGGGCCTCGAGTGCAGGTACTGCATACTTTTTGGCTGTGTACAGTGTGGTCATAACGGTCTCTGGTCCAATTTGCACTTCATCTGAGTATAAAAATCTGTATTTGCAAAAGGGGAGAAAACAATTATAGACTGATAGATTCACAGAAAGACATATAACCAAGCTATCAGACATAGACAGACAGACAGTCAAAACGATAAACAGACTATATCGAACAGAATATTGGGCAGACAGATATAAATAGACTGATAGTGACAGACATATATTGATCCGTTTAATAGTGGTATGAGACTACTTCTGTCCACAGTGTCTATTTTAAAATTCTGGTTAATTTTCCCTTGACAAACATTTACCATGGTAATGATTTCCACCAAATTCCATCATAGTTATAGCCACCATAATCGTTTAAAACTAACAAATAATCCAAAAGCTTCTCGCACTGTTGTAGGGGATAAGTAGCAACAGTAACTGTTTTGATATATCGGTGGAAACCACTGGTGTATTATATAATGCCATGATAAACGTTTGTAAGGGTCTGCCGACTGCAGTTCAATGGCAGAGGGCACCTGAAGGACGTTACGACAACAGGGGTCAACACACAGAAGAGCAGGACAGAGCATTAAGCGTGCAGCGAAGCATTACGCGGCCCATTCTTACTTGAGAAGGGCTAGAAATGCAGCCGGTTCCACATCTGGCAGTTCAATTTCGGTCGACGTTGTTGCCATGCCACCGTTGAACATGGCATCAAAGACGGCACTTCCCACAGCGAGAGCAAATCTGCGAAGAGCAACGGGATCGGGCTGTAAACACGGCCAGTTGAGGATTAAATATGGATTTATCCTCGCCGTATTAAATGCTTTAATTTATTAATCGAGCGGGAGAGTTTGGCATTAGCTTTTTATAGCAATATACAAAATAAGACTCTAATAAAACATAAAACATACCGCTATTCATCCCTACCTGTGCGCTGGAATGCGCTGCACTCCCATTCCCTTCCCAACCAAAAAATGGACGTCACTTAGCACTTCGTTGTTAAACAAAAATGCAAACCTTTCTTTCACTGTACTTTTTGTCGCTTGCCAGTTGTAGACCGGCTCTCGATAAACCAAAACCGAAGCCGGGCTGCTGGGAAGCGAGGGCACGGCGGCGGACGCGTCTGCGGTAGACGCGGATGAGGATGATGAGGAGGATGATGATGATGATGTCGCCGTCATGTTTGACGCAGCGCCTGAAGTCGCTCCGCTCTGACCGACCGGCTGCCGGGAAGGGTTCTGTGCGCTCGGCGTGCTTCTCACCGCAGACTCGGCGCCTCCGCCGTTTTCAGGCCCTGACTGGGGGTTCGAGTTCCCCGCGCTCCGGTTGATCCCCCCGGCTGCACCCATGGATCCCCCGTTGCTCGCGGGTGAAGAATGGGCGCTGTTGCTCGGCGGTGCATTACCAAGAGGCCCCGAATTAGACAAGTTTAGACACGAGGATCGGCTATTGCTTTCACCCGCAGCCATCTTGGATGGTGAACACTGCAGGCTTTGCTGGAATAAACATACACAACAGCGCATAACCAGAAATTCTGGCCAAATGACTGCCTTCCCACGAGAGCCTTGAACATCATCGATCCCCTTTTAATTAGCTTGGCCTCCCTGACTATAATTAATTTTAGTCTCTCTTCATGCTCAGGCTGTGACAGTTTTATTATAGCTGACGCTTTATTGGAGAGGAGAGGAGGCAGGTGTTCGTGGAAATTTTACATTCTAGGAAGAGTAAAAATGTGGAAAGTGGCATGGAAGCATTTCCCACATGTCAAAAATAGAGTGTTTTATTTAATTCAATTAAACCATATGAGAAGAGTAACGGATTACAAAATATATGAATAGTTGTTGCTTTATTGTTTACATTTTTATACTATTTTTATATTCAATAAATATGATTTATTTTTTTCTGTTATAGAATTTATTATGAGAATACCTATAACTTATGGTCCCCACAGTAATGGAAAACCTGTAAATATATATTGTGATTTAGGTAAAATCTTGAAGCTTTTTCATTTTTTTTTTCATTTTGTTCTTGTTTAGTGTAAAATCTTACTGTAAACCAGTGTAATAATATCACATAACAGGAATTGACCACTCAGATCACTTTTTGTAATGGCAATTACAATATAATTATATTTGTTTATAATTTGCTTTTTCATTTTTACTTTTCAGATTTATTTAAATATTAAATCTTCTATAATCTATAATAACAATATATTTCATATTTGTTGTTAAGTATTAAGAGTTTTATGAATTGTGTGTGGCACAAACTCTTCATTTTACAGAATCTCTGCTTAGAGATAACTACCTGTGTAATTTTGGCCAAATTTAAGATACATTGTGTAAGCATCACAGTATATGTGATGCATGCATAATTTAAAAGGTCACGCAAACATTTTAAATACATTTGTCTTAAGGTTAAAGTAGAAAAACTGTAGAATGTTTTGGATGGCTACCTCTCAGTTTAGTGCTTTGAAAATCAACAATTACTAACATTTAAAGGTGAATCCACTTGGAAAGGAAAGCTAATGTGCATTCTAAAACTCAAAATAATTTGGATAATAATCTGTCTAGAATACATAATAATATGGACATGTCCCTTTACTTTAATGGGTTGAGATGAGATGTTTATAATTTTATAAAAGTTTTTGTTTTGAGGATGGTACCATACTATGTGTAGACATTGGAGTTTTTTTTTTTTTTTTTTTAAACATGTTTCTACCTAAACATGTAGTTGTATTCTAATATAAGAATTCTGAGAAATAATTTAAACTGCTGATTCTAATTTATTTTGGAAGAATTTAATTTATTTAGTAATTTTGAACGAACCTCCGAACCTGCAGATATTATGGCCAATCATGGAAGTTGATAGCAGAACCAAGAATCCTCTGCTGCATTTGTTTATATTTTTAATTATGCTGTGTTTTTGTGCTGAATTTGGATCGCTTTCATAGGCTATTATTGAGTGAATAAAATAAATCCTTTTCATTCCCTTAAAAAATCTAACCCATTAAATACCAAGGATTGAACACTAGCTTATAATAAAGTAGATGAAAGATGTTAGTCAAGGAAAATCATTTATGTGAGACATCTGAAGTTTAGTCGGTGATAATAAAGGGTGCCTGTGCGAAAATACGACTGATATTATGTACTGATTCATAACATTATTAACAGCTTACTTCATAATTAGTAGCCAAACAATACAATTGAATACAACTTTGTAGTCATGGCAGAAAATGGACAAATGCTTTTGTCAGAGCTGGAATGCAGCTTTGCTCTAGTAGTAGTCCATCCATAACAACTTTATTTCCAGTCATGCGCAATGCAAACGAAGCACGTTGCCGTTCACCCCGCCTACCAAAACCCACAAACCAATCAAAACCCCGAAGGAACTGTCAATCAAACCAACGTTTGTGGCGGAGCTAGCGTTTGAGATAAGAAAACGGGGACTAATTTAGGTAAGTGGAAATTTTGTGTAATAACCACACGACTGTTACTGATAAATACAAACAGATAGATATAAATATATATAAATAAACTTTCAAAATGAAGACACTGTTTATTTAATTCATCTGAGCTTCTGCAGAGGCTAGTTAGCCAACTATGCTACTTTAGCTAATAATAATAATAACCGGTGATGCAGAGAAAAGTAATTTTTAAACATTAATTCACCAAAAAAGCTCAAACTCACACGCACGTTAACATATTTTATGTAAACAAAATACGTATCAAATAAGCCAACAATCGATTTATATAATGGCTGTGTTTCCAAATATAAACGAATGATGCCTATCTAGACAACATTTTGCGGATGTGCTGCCCTACAGTGTTATTTTAGTAACATTGAGATACTATAATAGTTTTCGTTAATATATATTTTTCTTATTTTTTTTTTTTGGCATCTTAGTTAAAGTTGTAACAATTTTGTCATTTTTATTAGTTTTTGTTTTATATGTCTCTATAGGTTTTTCCCCCATTTTTATAGATTGTATTTGTCCATTAAGTTAAACTAAATTAAAAGCTAGCTGATATAAAAGTTTTAAAAAATATATCCATTTGATGTTTATTTTATTTCAAGTAATGACAAATGTTTTAGTTTAGTTTTAGTTAACTATAATAACCATGCTACCCAAATATGTAGTTAATTAACAGTAATCTTAAAAGGTGCAAACATCACTGGTGCTTAAACCAATGTGTATGATATATTGATTAAGTAAAAAAGTATTTCATCCAATCTAAATAGATTCTCTTTAATTCTGTGTCCCAGAATTCCTTGACTTTCATATCATGGGTGGTGTAAAGCAAGAGCAAACTGATGCTCCTGCATCTAAAGACTCTCACCACACTGACTCGGCACAGGAGGAGGTAAGATCATCATATATATCACAGAATACAAGTACTTCAAATATGTAATTGAGTTATGGTAAAATGTTTTGTGGTCAAGCACTCTCATATTTGTCTAACACATTCTTCCAAAATTTGATTCATATCTATTTGAATTGATTTATTACAGAACCAATCGACTTCACAGCCGGTAAAGAAGCGAGGTTGGCCAAAAGGGAAAAAGAGAAAGAAGGTTTTACCAAATGGCCCCAAGGCTCCAGTTACCGGTTACGTACGTTTCCTAAATGAGAGACGCGAACACATCCGAGCCCTTCACCCAGATCTTCCCTTCCCGGAAATCACCAAGAGACTCGGAGCAGAATGGAGCCGCCTGGTTCCTCATGATAAGCAGGTATTATTGTTATATATATTTTTGTGAATTGACTGACAAATGTTTCCATTTAAGCTGAAATATCATCCTTCTAATGAAACGGAACAATTTTGTTTACAGCGCTACCTAGATGAGGCCGAAAGGGACAAAATGCAGTATGCACGAGAACTCAGGGAGTATCAGAAAAGTGAAGCTTATCAGATCACATGTGCAAAAGTTCAGGACAAGAGAATAAAGAGAGGTAAAAATGCTTTTTTTTGTTTGTTTTTTTCTCCCCCAACCCCCCCCCCCCCCCATGCCTGTTTGTATATACTTTTTTTGTGAAGTATGCTAAAATTGGCTATTAAAAATCAAATATTAAATTTAGAGCGATGCATTTTCCTATTTTTGTTTTTACAGAAGAGGTGGCTTCTGTCATTATCAATGCCAACAGTTCAGGATCAACTGGTTTTAAGGTAAGTGTAAAAACAAATCCTGAATTCGTAAATGTTTCCACCACATTCCTGAAGTAGATACTTGGAAGACGTGACATTGTTCTTGCAACCTGGCTAATGAAACGGTTTCCTTCAGAACTCGGACTTTACAACCAGATTGACGTCCCTATTTTCACAGAAGAATTTCTAGACCAAAACAAAGGTAAGTTAGGGTTTTTATGTTCAAACCATAAACATCCACGTGGAAAGCTGTTTTCTTAAAATGACGCGATTCCCAGCGCGAGAAGCGGAGCTGCGACGACTGCGCAAGGCTAACGTGGAGTTCGAAGAGCAGAATGCGGTTCTCCAGAAGCACATTGCCGACATGTTCAGCGCTAAAGAGCGACTGGAAGCTGAGCTGGGCCAGGATGAGCTTCGCACACAGGCTCTACAGCGCCACCTACAGGCGATCAAACAGACTCTGGTCAGCAGCCTGGCCACTGTGCCCTTGCCAGGTTAGTACAATATAGTGCCCATAATACTAGTACCATGATAGATGATTGCAATGGGAAACATGTTTGTTTTTCGTTTAGGCACAGGTGAGACGCCATCGATTGGAACGCTGGACTCGTACCTGAGTCGCTTGAGTAGTGCATTAGAGAGCAGGCCTCATGAGCATCGCGGCTTAGTCCTCAAACTACAAGAGCTCTTAGCTCACCTAGACAGGTAACTTGTGCGATATTATGTACTATAAGACCATTGATTTATTAAGACCATTGGTGGACAAAGTCTTCATTTTCTTCATTCTTCTTCATTTTCTTCCAGTGAGATGCTTTGAATGGTGGGATTTAGAGGTTCTACATCAGGCTGACCAAAGTATTCGGAAGGCCTGGAACCCCCACGATCTGCCTCGAACGTCTCTGCCTCACAAGGTGTTACAAGGGCCATGCGGTTTACGGTTTAATTGGATATTTTGACAAGGCTAGCTTGACCGATAAGCTAATTTGTAACACTGGTGCCAGTGGATTCTAAACTTATTGACATCAATCACCTAATACATCATATTATTGCTGTTTTGACAATTACAGCAGCTCACGGGAAGACTAAGTCCAGAAACCATGGATTAAAGGCATGCTACAATTGTCTTTACTAAGATATTATAAGGAAATGTAAAGTGTATTGTTTTTTTTACATTGGTTGACCTCTGAAGCCTTACTGCACAGCGCTGTGGATTGCAAGAAGCTCTTGAGAATTTCTGCGCCATGAATTTTACTCTAAACATTGAGTAACATGCTTAGTCTTAATTAAAATTCCTACGTAATATTGATTTTTGGTTGTATTCCCTTTTAAACAGAACATACATCTTGGCATTGCAAAGGGTGATGAATTATTGCATTAAAATATTTCATGTGTCAGAGTTTACACTGCTTTAGTGGTGTACTTGAATTAAGTTTTTTGACTGTATGAATTATTTTAATATTGGGTGGGTGGAAACTTGTGGGAAAAAAAGATAATAAAATCTGTTAAGAATGGCTTTACTTTCTTTTAAATTATTCCATTATTCTTCTGTGGTTGAACCCATATCCAGTAGAGGGTGACATTGACCATGACATAAAGAAACCTATAGTCTAAAGAAAAAAGGTAGCTGTGTTTATTCCCTTGAGCAAACGTATATTTTTCGGTGTATATCACATTCAATTATTTGTTCTCCATGTCTAAGAATCGAATGTGACTCCTGCTAAATGCAGGTAAAATTTATGCAAGTCAAAAAAATATGGTTACTTTCAACAAAAAAGGTAAAAAGTCAAAGAATGTTTAATTTTATAATCACTGGTTGTTGTTCAGGAAGATAATTGCGGTACAATTGCAAAATTCTTTATATATTGTTTTCCTAATTTCATTTAATTTAAAAGTCATAAAGGAGATAATGCTATGGACGGACCGTCTAAGTCAACATTCACTTTCGCATAATCTTTTTCAATAATAAAAGTTAATGGAGAGTGACATTCACCATTCATTTGTGTTTCAAAAAAGTCAGTCATACGAGTCATACGAGTTTGGTGATCAAACGATGACAAAAAAAAAGATTGTATTTTTGGGTGAACTATCCCTTTAAGTTAGTTTTTCGACCTATTAAAAACGGGCATTTGAGTTTCTTGGACCCCAAAGCCTTTTTTTCTGACTTATTTCCATTAAAACAGTATTTCATGAATCAGCCCATTAAAAAGGCACTGTTTAATGTGCAGTTTTAAGCACTGCTCCCTCCATCCACGCCTCGGCTGTCTAGAAAGGAGAGGCGTCCGCGTGCGCTGCTGCTGCTGTCACTGCTCTCGTGCACAGCTCGGGCCGTGACGTCACGGTAGTAGCTCTCCTCGCGGCGGCGGTGCTGAACTGAACAAGATGGCTGTGCGGCGCGTTACGAGCGAGCGGCTGAAAGAACAGCGCTAACATTCACTCACAGCCCGGATAACAGCGGTCTACATCGAGAGGGTGGTTGAAAAACACCCTCGGTTTGAATTATCTGGAGGAATCGGAGTAGTAGCTGTTGTTATTTTTATATATTGTTGGGGAAGAGTTTCATGATAAGAAAGGGGAGGTTTCTCAACAGAAAAAAATCTAATAAATCGTTTTTTAGAACAGTTTTATTATCCAGGCTAACTCAAAAGGGCGCGGATAATAATAAATAAAGAGATGTCACTGCTGTGTGTTGGAGGTAAGTGCATTCTTTCATATATGGATGCATTGAATGTTGGTTATGCGTTATATAGGCTACATTGATTGTATATCTTTAGACATTAAGGGTTAAAACGAATTATATTGTATTTGAAAAATACTGTCTTTAATCACCCAATACTGCATTTAATTAAATGCATAGTTTTTAAGCGCCTTACGTGCTTTCAAGAATAAATATTCTGATCAAGGATCAATAATCGGTTAAATATTCTTCTTCAGTGGAGTTTAATATTATTGGTTTGTATTCATGCAACAGAAGCTGAGCTATAGACAGTGCGAAATGACAGGTAGAAGGAGTGTATCCTCTGTGCAATGCCTCTTTTTTAGTATTTTAGCTTAATAACTTACTCCTCTGCCGCTTTATTTAGGCTAAAAATATTTATTTATTTATTGTATAAAATGTGCAGTTTGAAATTCACAGGGATATCAGTATATTGAACCCGCCCGTGTTTTAAAGTGTGTGTGAGGGGGGGGGCGGTTTCTCCCCTGCTCAGATGGGATCTACTTTGATGTATGATACATCTATTTTTAACTGTGTTTACTGTACGGGCCTAAAATGCTTTGGAGTTCAAAGCGAATGGCAGATGACAACACTACAGGTGTCATTTTCTTTGTTGTAATTGATACATTTATTCTACTTAAGTACGCGTACTGATAAGTAGCTTAAAAAATGAGATGGTCTAAAAATCGATAAATGGACATAGATATAAATCAGATGCCCGTATGTGGATAGAGGGACACACCAGGACCCCCTGTAATATATTGTGTAAAACGAAGTGATGCATTTTTGGCCTGGCCTATAATAATATAATAAAATGTTAAAACAATATTTTATTAGCAAAAGCATTAAAATAATAATCACTATTTATATACAGAATTATTTTTTTCATTAATTTTTATTTTCATTAATATTGTATTATTGCTGTCAAATCGATTAATTGCGATTAATCGGATCTAACATAAGTTTTTATTTATACATTATGTGTGTATATATATATATATATATATATATATATATATATATATATATATATATACACTATATCAAATAAACAAAAACTTTTATGTTAGATGCGATTAATCGTGATTAATCGATTTGACATTTAAGTAATATTGTTTTCCTTTTTAAATATATTTTTTAAAATATTATTATTTTTATTATATCAAAATAATCAAAACTCGACTTTATTCTTAGCTCACGTGCTGACCAGTGTTATGCATCCTAGATTTGAGGTTTTTTTTAATATTAGGGGTCACTGGGTTTTGTCTGAGAGTATGAATGGAGAGGGACGGTGTAAATATTTTGGCCAAATGTCTTTCACATGCACTTACTGTTGGCCTTTTTGGTCTGCCATGTGCAATGGGCCACTTGCCCATGTCCGCATGCCTTACTCAGTTCTTGATTGCCATTTAACGCAAGATGACATGCAAATCAGATTGGTCTGTTGTAGAAGATCTGTTGTAGGAGACTCAGAATTCTGAACGATACTGTAAGCCATGTTTCTTTGAACACATCCCACACAGACATTCTGATCCATGGCACGTCTGCCACCACTCTGTAATTAAACAGGCAGCAGATTCACAACCAGCGTCCGAAAGTGACAGTGGGTGTGTGGGTGTGTGTCACACAGACTGGCATCATGCTTGGCGCCTGCCGCAGTAACCTGAGCAGATGTACTGTAAGGCTTGCCTAATTCTCCCTGGATGTGTTTTGAAGTTAAAAGTCTTGAATTCCTCTTGCATAACACTCTTTTCGCCAGTTTTCAGGGAAATTAAATGTGCCATTTAAGCTGGGTTTAAAATGTCTGGTTTGTATAAACTAAAAATATTCTAGGCTGTTATTAAAATCTGAAAATCATGACACAGTATGGAATGAGTAGATTAAAATAATCACCAAAAAATAATTTTTTTTACAATTTACTCCATTCCATGACTTTCCCATACAATCAAACCATTGACTTTCATTGTATGTAAAAGAGCAGCCTGGGTGTTCTACTAAACATCTCCACATTCCTCAAGGAAAGAAAGATTTTTGTTTTGGTTTTTGAAAGGACTCAAGAGTAGGGTGGGGTCCACAGATCATTTCATATTAATAATTTAATAGAACTGCCTATTTAACTTCCTAGATATATGACTGAATTGTACAGTAGTTAACACTAACAACAGTTACATGTATACTTTAGCACTGTTTCTCTGTAGTGATAGCCTATTGGAAAATATTCATATGCAACTGCAAAATCACAGACCTTCACCTAATTTATACAATATTGTTTTGATATTTACATTCATAAGAAAAATTACATTGAATCTAGTGGTCTGAGGGTACGTTTACACTAAAACGATGTACTTAAAACGGAAACGTTTTTTCTTTGTGTTTTTCGCGTACAGGCGACAACGTTATCAAAATGATCCCGTTCACACAGATCCCCAAAAAACGACTAAAAACGCGGTATTTTTCATGCCAGGCAAGTAGTTGGCGATGTTTTCTGCTATTGAAATAGGGCTGCAGTAAAATGAATTATAAATAGCCTATCATTCAACTTAAAATACATAAATTAAAATCAGCAATGTTGCCTTGTCAATTACCTAAAATTAAAACAAAATTTAAGTACCTAAATGACTAAAACTGAAAATCAAACAAAAAATAATAATATATAGGCCTTTAGAAATTTTAAAAAGAAAACACTAATAAAAATGAAAAAAAAAAAACAATAAAATTATTAAAAATGGAATGAAAATAAAATGGAAAATATTTTAAAAAATCTAAAATTTCATAATAATATTATAAAGTATATTAATTATACTACAATAACATATAATATATTGCATATATGCTTCTCTCCACAGAGAAAAACAGCTCTATTCCATTAAATTCCAGCATGTAGATAATTAGTTTTCAGATTGCAGTTTATCACTGATGGATTGCCTACATGGTTTAATCCAAGCTTTCTTTGATGCATGTTTTAATATCATCCCTTTATGCCAAGCTTTTAGTCCCCCACCCCAAAAAAACCCTTCTCTCAAATTTACCCTTAAGTGGTTATTTTTAGTGTCAGGATATAGCTCACTCTGCCCATGCTCGGCTACACAGAGAGATTAATGGAGCGCGAGAGGTAGAGGGGAAGAGATAAAGAGGCAGCACACGTGCATGCCAGCCTCATGGCAGGAAATGATGCGTGGGAGCATGAGAGTGGAAACCCTGGCATAGACGGGGCGGAGGCAGGCAGCGGTGAATCGTGAGCGGGAACTTTGAGCGGAGGTGCAGCGGTTGATCAATTCGAGCGGGGTGGCCCGATTCGAGGCTTCTCGCAACCAACATTTTGTCCAGATCCTCAATTGTGTGGTGTCATTACGATTATTTTACGCACGATCCCAAATCGCTTGATATTTACGACTCTTGATCTGGCTTCCTTTGACGTGAATCCCGCGATAGCCAATGAGAGCGAGCAAGCTTCACCAATCGGATGTTTCTATAACTGAAACTTGGCAGGAGTTTTGAGAAAGAAGATCACCCGTATTTCTTTTTGAATTGCTATGCAGATTTTAGACAGATGTCAGTCACTGAGCACCGCAACCGAAACAGTAGCCGCCTTTTACAGTTGCTACTGAACTAAAACAACAAGCTGCTGAGTTCACTACATGTCATGGAGT
The DNA here is from genome assembly GCA_036326025.1 of Chrosomus eos. Classification (NCBI taxonomy): domain Eukaryota; kingdom Metazoa; phylum Chordata; class Actinopteri; order Cypriniformes; family Leuciscidae; genus Chrosomus; species Chrosomus eos. The sequence goes on from CM070838.1 coordinate 19,750,715, forward strand.
GAGATGACGTTCTACCTATATCTGCTCACGTCCTCAGACTTAGATTTATGTTTCTATGTCAATACTATCAATGCTGAAATGAATCTACAGTCTGCCTTGCTCTGATGTCATGCTGACGTATGAAAAAAAAAACTCTCGCGATGGTGAGACGAACTTGTCGGATTATGCAGTTGCCGCGCGAAACCCTCCTCCTTCCCCAGCTCCACCTTTATAGATCTGCTATGGGTAATAAATGCATACTATATTGTACAGCACCAGCATGTCTTACTTGCTCACAGCAGCGTGTCTATGTATGTATTGGTAGTAGCAAGTCCTGTACTTGCTCTGCAGCAGCAGCAATAACCAACAGCAGCAGCGTAGCAGATCTATTCCGCCAAGACCAAACATATCAACATTGTCATGTCGATTACCATGCCAAACAATCCGTGAGCTGTCATGACAGAAATACCATTAAGCCCATACTTTCATTTTGAATCGAATACTTAGCATATGTGTTTTGCCTTTCAAATTATACTTCATTTTATAGCGTGTGCGAACACGGTGCACGTTTGTATGGGGGGCATAGAAAGTTTCATCCTTGTTTGGTGTCTGCGATATTTCTCTCTAGACGTTGTGAATAATGTCTAGCGTCTCAGGTATTTCTTAATGGTCTCACACAAACGCTCGCCAATGCAGGCATCTAATGTTACTTTCTAAAGTAGTTGTTTGTTGTTGTTTCGTCTTGTTGCTCCCTTGAGGTGAATTAATAAGGGCAAAATACAAGATGCATGTGCGAGCTGAGCGTACAGAGTGTGTGTGGTTAGATAAATCGGGCTGCATACGTACAGTACGCCCTACTATGCTGATTATGGGTTTTATTTATGGGCGTCGACTGTACTTATACCTTAGAGTACATGTAAAAACCCTTCTATTTTTTTGTAGATTAATTGGATTTGAGTGATCCTAATATCATATATATGATATCCTAATATCAACATGAAACCCCACTCAGAGTCATCCTAGAACTAGAGAAAACACTGACTACTTTGGGCGAACTATCTCGTCTGGAGCTATTAGCAATCTTGGAACATTATTCAACCCATCAAATTTCATTGATTTGGATGCTAGTGTCCCAAATAGGCTTCCTAACTTCTGTAGCTTAACCAGCCAGACTTCCTTGGTCAGTCCGGTTTATCAGAAAGACAATGCTTGTTAACTAGCTTTAACCAAATTTGACTTGACCTGATCTGCCAGTTTATCTAGCACCAAACTCACACTAACATACCTTCTTCTCTGCAGGGAACTGATGCTCAATGTTCAACGTTCAAGTGATAATTTGCAGTGTGTTGGCAAACGCATAAATGCAACGTGACTATTTCCATTTGGTTTGCTTGTGATATCATCAGTTTTTCAAAAGCCCCTGACTCATATGCTTCAGATTCGTTATAACTTAAAGCAACTCTAAGCGTTTAAAAGTGTCAACCGGTAGGCGTTTTTGAGGAAGTGAGAAATTCTGCACTGGATTGGACCACTGACTGTGAAGGATTACAGTGGATGGCTCTGAATTATTTTAAGGTCCCCTTAACCCGAGGATGCTTCACACTGAATTGGGGAATATAAATTATGAATGGGGCCGTTGACGTCACTCGGCTTTGAAAAGGAGCTCAGTTGGAGGATAGGTTTTTTTTTTTCAGATTTCCCCTAAGCATAATTGACAGTGACTGCCTCACTAGCCCTCTCTGCAGTTTCATAACCACTCACATTTTCTGTAAGAAATAATATAATCTGTATAATCTGTAAGAAACTTGTGTATTGGAGAATTTGTTTCTTTGCTGAGCTGTATGATTTTTTTGTTGCTTGACATGCTGGGTTTAAAGCCTTTATAAGGTTTTCATGTTTATTTCTCTTTAACAACACTTACAATAAAGTAATGTGGTTGTACAGGGATAGTATTGGATGGTAATTCCAATGTCCTTTGATATCAGGTAAACATAAATTCACCGTTTATTGTGGAAATTGAATTATTATCATATTTATTTACCATGGTACCACTATGCAACATATCCACAAATCTATTATTAATGCCAGAAAACATTGCAGTTCCATTGGACCATGTCCAAAAAAAGTACGTTTTAGAACTCTTTTTTTGTTTTGCCTGTTTAAACATTACAGTACTATTGAACCATCCCCCCCCCCCCCCCCCCCCAAAAAAAACATGGTAGTACTTTTTTGTTTGTTCAAACTGAAGCTGTGCAATTGCCACCTTATCCCTGAAAGAAATTGGAGTCAATTTGCAAACTGGAGTCTAGGGCCTTGAGGAATTCCACTTGCACAAATGCAAAATGCAAATGCGCTGACATTGAATCTCAAATGCGCTGCCTGATATGTAAAGTGTGATTATTTTTAATACCTATGTTTATCACTTATTTCCATACATGTCTCTCTTATTTCAGTGAAGAAAGCCAAGCTCGATGGACCACAAGGTATGCCTGAAGTCTCACTGTAACTAGCTTTTCACACATACCTATCTGTAACCTATCTGTTGTGTTTTTGCAATAACATTTTATTTTCATGCAGAAAAATTCAACACCTACGTGTCACTGAAGGTTCAGAATGTGAAAAGCACCACTATAGCCGTGCGAGGCAGTCAGCCATGTTGGGAACAGGACTTCATGTTGTGAGTTCCACTTCTCTTTCTCTTAGCAGTAAAAAAAGAATAAAAGATGGGCAAGAAACATGCTGATGCAAATGTTTGGCCAATGCATTGAAGCATAGGGTCCCATTGTACATAGATAGGGCCCCTATTTTAGGGGATCTAAGCGCATGGTCTAAAGTGCACTAGTGCGTGTCCAAATTAACTTTTGCTAGTTAACAATGGTAAAAATGGTCGGCGCGCCCAGCACATGGTCTAAAAGGCTTGTCTCTATTCTCTTAATGAGTAATGGGTGTGTTTTGGGCGTAACATACAAAAAAACAGTCAGAATGTAATTTGCAAACGGAAAGACTGAACGCGTCTCTTCCAGATGGATCTGTTCGTGCTTGAGGTTAAAACTACGGGACAAGCCGAATTCCACCATATCTACACAATATTAATATTTTACATTGTAATCCTTTTATTTTTATTTGGCATGTTTGTGTGCTGACCCTGTGTGTGTAATAAGCAGAGTGTACGCGGGCCCACCTATATGCGCACATTAGTAACATGCTCTTTAAATAATGAAAAATATTGCTCCATTGACTTTAGACCAGGTTTCAGTTGGTCAATGGGGCAGTCTATTTCAGTTGCCTCAAAATAGCAACGCGCCAACAATGCACCTGTACACACCTTGTTTTCAGACCTGCGTTTTCAGGCCATGGGTGCACAAATGGGCTCAAATGCATTTGCTATTTAAACCACGTTGCGTAGGACGTGAAAATGAAAACTGCGTCGGGTGCCTGCGTCGGAAACTGAGAAATAGTGCCAGCGCTGATAAATGCAATACGCATGTAAACATTTGTGTTCATGAACTTGCGTAGAGGGTGTTTTGAGTCTTATAGAACCTTTATGTAGGGTATATTTCTGTTTTCTTATGTAGTAGTTGGCATCCCCTAGGTAATGGCAGTCAGGTAGTACCTCTAATGGTTTCACCCTCAAGGGCCCAGATGTTGCCTACCACTGAATGCAATATATCTTGTCTTATTATAACCTTATGATAAAATATGTGTTGTGATTGTCCTGGATGAGTAATAAACTAGTAGACATAAAGCATTTAAATAGTGGAGCTTACTAAGCAAAACAAAGCAATTGTTAGTGCTCCTGCTTAGCATTATGGGTTTGTTCTAAATTAATGATACCTGCAAAATTATTGCCAACCTCATCTTGAGTCATCTATAAGCCAGATATGCTTCAATTACTCTTTATCTCGCAACGCAATGTCTAACGTGATGCCTCCACTGTCTCCAAGATTAGCCCCCCTGGTCTTTGAGAGGGATTGGTTTTAATGTAAACTTTGAGGCTATTATTAGGATTTGATGCTGCTTTAGAGAGTGTAGTCTTGTGGAGTGTGACTGGAGATGCCCAAGGCACAGATGGCGTTATTGTCTGCACCCTGTTTGGTTTTTCTTGCTATTTTCTGTTTCTTTTTCCATTAAAATGTATCTTTTTTTTTGTCCTCTGCTATTCTCTGGGGTCTGTTTTTTCAGCATGTCTAATCTAAATGAAATTACTGAGTCATGCAGTTTCTCCACAGTATTTCAAAAATGTTCTTTTTGTGAATTTCATATAAGCAACTTTTGCCTTAGGGCTCTTTATTTTATATGTGAGTTTGTTATTAACTGAAGATATATGAAACCTTCCTAACAGTGTCTATATATATTAATTTCTCTGGCCATCTTTCTTTTTTCTCAATTTTACCCATCACTCCATCTTCCAGTGAGATTAACAGGCTAGATCTGGGCCTGACAGTGGAGGTATGGAACAAAGGACTGATCTGGGACACCATGGTTGGCACATTGTGGATCCCTTTGCACAGCATTCGACAGTCGAACGAGGTACAGCCCAGATGGCCGGCCTGGCCCCCAACAGCTTGCAGCTTTTCTCACTCTCTGTAAAGCTATATGTAGAGATCTGTAGCTGATGCCTGGCATTGGCTCTCATTGCAATCATGTTGCAGAAACCATTCCCTGTATTCATATTTGTTAAAATTTCTTACCAGTTAAAATTTCTTAGATGAACCGGCACCAGTGGAATTTGTTTCTACAATGTTGGCATAAAATGTTCGCTTTCAAGGACAGTGTCCCTGGAGCAATCTGGGATTAAGTGGCTTGTTTAAGGTGGTAGCGGGGATAAAGTTGCAAGGCTCAAACTTGCAACTTTAGCTAAATTAACACAAGAAGGTAGAGTTATGTACAGACAGCTTTGTCTCTGATAGCAGATATACCACTGTTTCTTTTTCTATTGTGTTGTAGGAAGGTCCAGGACAATGGTTGACTTTAGACTCCCAGGTCATTATGGCTGAAAATGAGATCTGCGGCACCAAAGATCCCACCTTTCATCGAGTGCTTTTGGATACACGATTCGAACTCCCATTAGGTATCCTTGCTGTTTATTACTTTCTCCGATATTGTATTTGGTCACTGCTTGTCCTAAGTTTTGATGCTAACTTATGGTTTTCATACTTCCAGATATACCGGAGGAGGAAGCTCGATACTGGGCCAAGAAATTGGAGCAGCTCAATGCCATGAGGGACCAAGATGTGAGTCTTCTTATTCAACTCCAGTCTTGTTGTGTTTACAGTCCTCCCCAGAGCCCAAGGGCAGAACATGCATTAATTTGAGTCTGTCAGAGAAATGCCTGAGACCCGAACAGCATTTTTGAACTACTGACCTAATTAAATAAAGACTTTTATCTGTTCAAACTGGCTTGCCAATCATTTCTGTTTTCTCATTTTGCAGTACACATACCAGGAGGAGCACGAGAGACCACTTCCAATGCCATCAACTCAGTGCTGTGAGCTTTCAACCTCAACTCACACTCACACTATAAATTACATGGCCTCTTGGTAGGTTAATGTGTACAGAACCTCATTAGAAGACCAATCACCCCATCAGCAGGTCCAATGTGAGTTTACTTTATCGCTGAGCAATTGATGGATGGCTTATCATAATGGTGCAGATTTCCTGGACCGTATTCAGCAATATCTGAAGCCTGGGTGGGATAAGGAGGAGTGGCTTGTTAGAGTGGCTTTGGCTTGTGAACAGGCCATTTTTTATTACTTCATTTCAGAGCTATTAACCATTAGCACTTAGCGTGCACGGACAAGGTCACTCTCATGCACTGTGCACTGCCATGTCACACCTAGTAATTTCACAACATTATAATAAGCTGCTTGTTCATGGTCAAACAGAGGCATGTGTTCAACAAAGATATATTTTCATCACCGATTTTTTGTCCTACTTCTAATATTTGTCTTGACTTATTGTTTTCATAGGTAACTGGAGTCTATGGGGGGACCAACAAAGTAAGTAAGCTTTGTTTGGAAAAAGAACATGCAAAAAACTTTTATTGATGCTTGCTGGTGGACTTACTTTGTTTACTCAAGTATGATGGGTTTGTGGATCAACATCATTTTAGTCCTGGAACATTCCTATTAAACAATCAGATTTTAGGGTTAATCCACACAATTTTCTTTTAAAATCTGCACTTGCTTCTCAGATGATGATCCAGACAGTGCTGTGGATGATCGAGACAGTGATTACCGCAGCGAAACCAGCAACAGCATCCCACCTCCGTTCTACACCACTTCTCAGCCCAACGCATCCATGCACCAATACCCCATCCGAAACATGCACCATGGCTCCCATTACAATGACACTAACGACTACGACTATGATAACCAGAGAGCTATTAGGTACGTTTTCCCAATTCTTGGGTGCAGTATTATTGCAAATGCTAGTTGGTAATAGCATTCACTGTTTCTGTACTTTCCTCTGTTCTTATTCCTATGCACTGATGACGGTATACAAGGATTGAATGAGTAGTCATTGTATACACTTCATGGGTTTGGAGCCACACTGGTGCCACTTGTGATTTGAATGCAACATTTCCCCTCAATTGCTCGTTTTTTTGCCCAGTTCACTTCAAAACGAGCTTTTATTTCCTGAACATTTTGTCTTACAAAAGTGCTATTCCCAACATTCTTGCATTGCATGCTGGAGACTTTGTGCTCTAAGATTCTGGCCCTGTCCCAAATGGCACCTTAAGGTCTCGGGGTCCTTTTCCAAGTCAACTTACTATTCAGACTGTTGGGTAATAGTACCCTAAGAAGTCTTCACCAAAAGGGATGCATAACAGCCCCAGAAAACTTAGAGCAACCTTTCGGAAAACTATAACAACAAATGGGCCACCCAGCTGTGGGAGAGAAGGCCTTGAGACTGCAAATCAACATCAAGTGCGCCTATTGGGACAGGGCCTCTTTCAAAGCCTCTTAAATCGTTTATAAAGTCTTATTAATAGACAGATCCTGATCCCAAAGTGATGCTTTTGATATGAGTCTCTTAGCAGCTTGGTTAAACTATGCCTTAAGTTGGGTCATTTTCCTCCCAATGTGGCCTGATGAGGTGAGATGAAAAATGAATAAAAAAGACATTTCTCATGCTCCTCCTCTTCCTGCCTCCCCATCCCCTTCCCTCCCACCAGACGCTATGATAGTTTAGACTCCGCCACCAACGGCCGCAGCGATCTCGATTCGGCTTCTGGCTCGAGCAGGCGGACCAGCCGCCAGTACTCCTTAGACAGTAGGCAATCGCTCTCTGATAGGTGGGTCTCCGTAGCTCCTACACCTCCACCCTCTTCCACCTCCTACTGCTCTTCTTCCTGCTCCAGCCTGTGATTCCGTCCCGCTGTGATGATGTCGTGGAATTGGACTTGTCTGGTCCTGTGGTCCTCGCTATGCTTGCCATGCATGCGCAACAATCCTTTTTTTACATACATGATCTATTGATATATTTTATCTATACCTCTTTGTATTCTTTGTCCTCTATCATGATTGCTGTGTACCTGTTAATGGCCTGTCTCGTGTTATTAGGTAACCAACACATACACTTCACAAGCTTTTTCTTGTGTCTTTTGTACTGTGTAATCGGAATTTGGTGCCATTTTGTGAAGTCTGTTATTTGGCTGCTTTATGCTTGACAGAGTTAGAGAATAACGCTGTAATTCCGAAAGTCTAGTGTGTGCTAATTACATAGCCTTTAGACACACTATGCTGTGTGTGGGCAGCAGGCGGGACCATGTCGATGGTTTTGACAGAGTCCATGGAATGTACATATCACTGATTTATACCCTCTCCGTTTCTCATGAACCAAACTTTACTGAAAGACAAAATGTGTTGTGTGAAAGATGTGTCTTGGGAATGTATGGGTTTGTGTGCTAGGGAGTTTGAAGGATATATGACTAATTGGCAGAAAGCCTTGACAGAAGCCTAGTATGTGTAACTGTGTGTGTGTCCCATGGCTCTTGTATTTCCTCCAGTCTGAAGCCCAGACGCTTTTTGGCTCACAGCCTATTACACACCTCATCTCTTTCACTTCTGATTCTACATGCATTTCCAAACATTACGTCCCATAATCGATAGTGTGTGTGTGTGTGTGTGTGTGTGTGTGTGTGTGTGTGTGTGTGTGTGTGTGTGTGTGTGTGTGTGTGTGTGTGTGTGTGTGTGTGTGTGTGTGTGTGTGTGTGTGTGTGTCTTTTCTTACTCATTCCATTCTCTCATTCTCTCTATACATAATTGGCTTATTCATCAGTGAAGATAAAAAGCCTTTCTTAACAGGAAAATGCTGCACCCCTTTTTTGTGAGCTTAGTGTCTCTTATCTTTTGTGTGTTGTTCTTTCTTATGTCCACCTGGACGAATTTGTCCACTGACAACTCTTCCCACTGCCGTCTTATCTTAACTTGTTTTGTGTTTGATCTGAGATTGTGAAATAGCTCTTTCTGAGTCCATATGTTTATGTGAGTTTTTTCCTTTGACTCCCTCAAATGAGCCTCAGGACTCCGTCTTGTTTTCTCTCACCACCTTACCTGCACTCATACATCCATCCAGCAGAAATTATTTTCCTGCTGAAGAAAACACCTTAAACCAACCTAAATTTGCTTGCTTGACTTAGCTGGTTTGAGCTGGTCTAACGAGCTTAATTCTGGAAGACCATGTAAGAGCAGAAAACCATCTTTGGCGGGTTTAAGCTGTTGTTTTCAGCAGGGAGAGACTTCTATTAGCTGACAAGTGTTATTTTCCTCTGTTGTTGGATGTTCCTGCCTCAAACTCTCTTTTACTGCCCTTAAATCTGTATATAAGCAGTCGCCCACCTTCGTTCTTCCATGACTTAATATAACTGACAGTTCTTTACTCCCGCAGCCCCACCGGCAGTAGTCGCTATGCGTCCTCGGGTGAGCTGAGCCGCGGCAGCTCCCAACTCAGTGAAGAGTTCGGCCCAGAGGATGGTGAGAGCTTCCGTGGTTCCGTGGAGTTCTACGATGAGAACGACTCCTACCATTCCTGCCATTCCTCTGTTAGCTATGGTAAAGACTCACCCGTCTGGGACCCGGATGAGCCGCAGGGCGTCTACAGTGATGATGGGGAGTACAACAAAGATGGCGGTGAAGAAGGTGCACTCTACGAGGAAGAGGATGGTGAGATCTACCAGCAGGAGGAAGGGGAGTACCCCTATGAGGAGGAAGAGGAAGGAATGGTGTATGAAGTGGATGAAGACCTTTATCCATTGTCTGGTACTCTCGGTGAAGAGCAGGAGCCACCCTACACCCCTACCCCAAACAGCACTGCCCCAACGTTGGCTCCTGAGGCGACCAGCCGTCCACCCCTGGAGAAACAGGCTTCCATGCACCAGCAACAGCCCCCGCAATCCCAACCACCGTTTCAGACCATGGAACCTAAACGAGAGTCACCACCCCTACAACAGCCACTTGATGTCTTTGCCAAGGTACCTCGTACCTCAACCCCACCACGGATCTCAGAGTTGGAGCCAGAGGAGGTCCCAATGCCTGTAGGCAAGCTGGCAGCTCATACAGAGGAGCCCTTGTCCACCTCTGTCACTGAGATCTCACCTGAACCAGAACAAGAGAGGGAGGCTCCCCCTGAGAGGTAAGCTCCATGTGCTGATTCCTTGAAAGCTTGGATAAGGTGTAGCCTTTCATGACATTTTGCTGGATACAAGTTAAATATAATAATTTCATTTTTTTTTCCCAGCACACCTAAGCTGGAGCCACCTGTGGACCCTGCAGTAAGGGCCAAAGCCAACTGGCTACGACTCTTCAATAGGGTTCGCCTTCAGCTGCAGGAGGTATGTGAAGCCTGAAATAGATTTGTTTGATTGTCTTCTTCCAAGTACATAGAAATTCAGTAACCTTTTAAATCAAAGTTTGCCAGCTTATGGCTATTCAGTTGGTTCTGTTGGCCAACATTGGGTCTTTGGTTAGTTCTGCCCTTTGTTGTTGTCCTTTTTCTTGCCTGTCTTCTCCATTTCATGTTAGTTTTTTGTCACTTACTTTTCAGTTTGACATTTTACTGTTATGTATGTTTATAAAACCTGTTTTTGTTTAGAGATTTTGTACCTTGCCCCTTTTTGTGTTCCACCCCATTTGTTTTTGTTTTTGTGTGTTTTTTCTTTCAGTTTTTTGTCATTGCAATAGCGATTGTCATACTCTTCCCTGCTTTGCCGAAGTTGGACAAGCAGTCTGAAAGGTGGGTGTGGCAATGTGAGGGTCCGAAGTTAACGCACTTTTTGACTGATGGCTATGGCGCGCTTTCTCTGAGATACACATGGAGTTATGATAGAATAATGATGATTGAGATAAAGATGTCCGGCAAATCCGGTCTAATCATGAGAGAGGCCTGCAGCTGACGTCAATGAGATCGGCTGACTGCAGGCTCTTTCTGGGTCCAGTCAAAACAGACAATGGTCTTTTTTCTGTAATACGAATTATATCTTTGAAATTACATTGTGAGGTCTGCATGGATATTGAAAAGAAAATGAATATGGTTTACTGGATGAATTAAAAGGAGATATATGGAGCTCTGTCACTGATCCCTCTGTCACTATCTGTTGTCCGCAGGCTCGAGGTGAGACTCCAGGACTTGCATCACTCTTTTTGCAAGCAGGGTGAGTGTCACCAGAGGACTGCAGCTCTTTTTCAGAGAAGCTAAACGTCTGAGCTATTCAAACATCATGCTTTAGATGATATATAATGTATATAAACATTTAAATATTGGAAAGTACCTGAAGCATTAGGAATCTCTATGGAAATACAATTTTTTTAAAAGATTATCACTATTTTTTAAAGACCCCTATTTTTCAAATTGTCAATAATTTTAATAATATACATACATAATGATAAAATACATTTACCCGTTTGATCCGCAGGCCTGGAGGTGCTCTCTACAGCATAGACAGCATGCCTGACCTACGCAAGAGGAAGGCCATCCCTCTCGTCCGAGACCTGGTGAGTCACACACCCCCGCATTAGTACGTCAAAGTTTCAACCAAAGCATGGCTGGACAAAACATCACCATGCTAACTCTTCAAAAGCTCCATCTATGTATGTCAGCGTGGTTATTTTGGGCAGCAGTCTGTCAAGGGTCTGTAGTTCACAGAAGTCTCTATGGCACATCTGTTTGAATCACGACTACAGGGTTAGACATTATTAGAGCATTACTCAGCACCATTCACCCTGTAGCCTGATGAATCTCCACTGGCCCAGTCAGCCTCATGACTGCCTCTGCGTCTCCTTTACAGTCTCATTAGTTTTGGTCTCTGTATTTCTTCCTTAGCTGACTTCATTCCCTGCTAACCTTGTTTCATGCCTGTAACCTACTTCAAGAGCTTGTTGAACTTTTCCACTTATACTTGAAAACAGGTTGGGTGGCAATAACATTAAACATCATTGGTTCTTGTATGGATGGAGGCAACATGAAATCTAAATTGAACATTACTTTATTAATACATCATGCTTTTGGTCTAATTTCTTCAGTGCATGTTATTCCAAAGAGAAAGAAAACAAAACTTGTTTCACTGAAAGTGAAACTTGCTCTGCCTCGGTAATGACTCGACTCAATAATTCAATCTGGTTGCAGCCAACACAATATATTCATGTAGAGCCATTTAAAAAAAAAAAAATTTGGAGTGTATGCGATGAAATTAAGTTTTAACAAAATGCTCAAGAGTTATGTTGCATTAGCGCATGTTAATTAACTACACTTTTGACTTTCACTTTCTGCAAAACTTCTCATTAGACTGACAGGAGAGTTAGTTATGTATTGATTAAACAAAGTAACGAGAGCCAAAAAAAAAAAAAAATCGTTCGTTAGCTGACAGCTGCCGTGGAGGTCTGGCCGTACTTATTCAGCCAAGAACACTCCTGGCAGCCTTCACTGGAGGGCTGTCAGAACATCGACGGCACCAGGCTCTCTTTGACGCCACGAACTGGAAGATGAGGGAGAAATTACCATGCTGCACGAAACAGCTCCGCAGTTTGTCGGTTTTAATACAGCTTACCGTCACCATCACCGACTCTAAAAGTCAGAAGCCAAAGTGCTGACTTGATAAGAATTAAAATGAGTGTCAAAAACAATTCATCTAGAAGACAAAGTACCCACCTGTCTTTCTTTTTTCTCTCTGCTCTTCTTCGTGCATAAATGTTGTACAAGCACTTTTCGAGACTTCTTTACATAAATACTTTATTGATGTGTTTGAGTAAGTTCTTTTATAAAAAGTATGACTTGAATTTAGCACCAATTGTCATCTTTTTTAATCTTAATCAACCCTGGCTGTGCATTTTGTGATGCATGTAATCAAAGGAGATCGAATCAATCTTCTAAAATATATATATTTTTTATTTATTTTCCAATGCCTTACCTCCTGCAGGCAATGGTGAGTACTTCCCTTTTCAGCACTTCTGGGTAAAATACTTTCATAGTATTTATATAGTATATAGAATACTATTATTCTATATATTTATAGTATTCTATAGTATTTATGACTGCATGCTTTAGAAAGAATTTCAATCAAATATATTCACTCAAAAACAAATACACACATTTGCTTCTAATTTTATTTTGAGCCATACATGTTTGTTTTCTCTTGTAGTCCCTTGTCCAGAACTCTCGAAAAGCAGGCATCACTTCTGCTATGGCCTCCAGCACACTTAACAATGAAGAATTGGTATGTCAACCAGCCCTGTTTTCTTTCTGGATACTCACATTTTGCAGTTCAGAACCTTTTTCCATTTACCTGTTGATTTGTTCAATGATCTTGCAGAAGAGTCATGTCTACAAGAAGACCCTGCAGGCTTTGATATACCCCATTTCCTGTACCACACCACATAACTTTGAGGTGTGGACGGCCACCACACCCACCTACTGCTACGAGTGTGAGGGGCTTCTGTGGGGCATCGCTCGACAAGGCATGCGCTGCACAGAGTGTGGGGTCAAGTGCCACGAGAAGTGTCAAGATTTACTCAATGCCGACTGTCTGCAGAGTAAGATTACTTATTGAGTTTCTTTCATTACTCTCAAATATCGTTTTTATTTAAATGTAAATATACTTAAAATATGCACTTTATATGGCATCAAAAGTTTGGAATAATTACAGTTTAAAAAAAATGTATTATGCTTACCAAGGCTGCATTTATTTGATCAAAATACAGTAAAAACAGTAATTTGTAAAATATTTTTACATTTTAAAAGAACTGTTTTCTATTTTAATATATTTTTAAATGTAATTTATTCCTGTGATGCAAAGCTGAATTTTCAGCGCAATTACTCCAAACTTCAGTCTTTTCCATTACCCTGAAATTGCGAATTATGAAAACACGCTTAATGAAAACACGTCAATTTCGCAAAAACTCAATTATTAATAATGGTTCTTATAAATGTTGAAAGCTTTATATTTTAACATTGCTTATATGCTCATTTTTTTTATTCAGAAAAATTCTTTGATGAATGTAAAGTTCAAAAGAACAGCATTTATTTGAAATAGAAATCTTTTGTAACATTATAAATGTCTTTATTGTCAATTTAATGCGTTCTTGCTGAATAAAAGTCTTTGTTTTTTTAATTTTTAGTTTTTTATGTACTTTGAATGGTATTGGATCACGGTTTCGACAAAAATATTAATCAGCACAAATGTTTTTAATATTGATAATAATAATAAATGTTTCTTGAGCAGCAAATCAGCATATTATAATTATCTTTGAAAGATACTGTTACACTGAAGACAGGAGGAATGATGCTGAAAATTCAGCTTTGACATCGCAGGAATTAAAATAGATTCAAACCGAAAACTCTAAATTGTAATAATATTTTGCAATATTTTGTGTCTGTATTTTTGATCAAGTAAGCGTAGCCTTGGTAAGCAAAAGAGACGTCTTTCAAAAATCATGATTATTCCAGATTTATTAACTGGTAGTGTAAATATAAAAATTTATTTACATAAACCTTATCCGTTTTCCGCAGGGGCGGCGGAGAAAAGCTCTAAGCATGGAGCTGAGGATCGCACGCAGAACATCATCATGGTGTTGAAAGACCGCATGAAGATCCGTGAACGGAACAAGCCTGAGATATTCGAGCTGATTCAGGACGTGTTTGCCGTCATCAAGGCCACGCATGTGGCGCATATGAAGCAGGTCAAGCAAAGTGTCTTGGACGGAACGTCCAAGTGGTCGGCCAAGATCAGCATCACCGGTAATGACCCACTTCAACCAGCACAAGTTTGTTATATGTCATATTGGTTATCTTGGTATTAACCCTGTTTCTCTGCTCAGTGTTATGTGCCCAGGGCCTGCAGGCAAAGGACAAGACTGGCTCCAGCGACCCTTATGTTACGGTGCAAGTTGGCAAGACCAAAAAACGAACCAAGACTATCTACGGCAACCTCAACCCTGTATGGGATGAGAGCTTCAATTTGTAAGTGGATTATATTTGTATCTCAGTTAATACAGGCTATATCAAATACATTTTATCGAGAATCAGTGCACATGGTGATCCAAAAACATCTCAACAGTGAGTGTCACAACTCTTCCGATCGGATCAAAGTGCGCGTGTGGGACGAGGACGACGATATTAAGTCCAGAGTAAAGCAGAAGTTCAAACGTGAGTCTGACGACTTCCTCGGACAGACCATCATCGAGGTACGAACTCTGAGCGGTGAAATGGACGTCTGGTACAACCTGGGTGAGTAACAAAGCATCATTTTTCCTAGAAAATATCGAAATACATCGATAAGAAAAATGTAATGTTACATTTTCGATGTCCTGGACAATAGAAATGTGTTCTATTTACATTGCACTCCGGTCAAGATGCAATGCAATGTTAAAAAATCAAATGGTTTCAAGTTTGACTTCCGTTTGACCTTTAGAAACGAGACAAAAAGTATAGAACTATTAGCGTGACATATCATTACATGGACAGTCGCATAGCATGACATATTTTTTATAATTTATTTTGCAATGTTTCAAAATGATAGACATTACTTTTTACTTTCATAACTAACATAGCAATGTCATAAAATTGCCCCTTCGTAACACTACTATTGAAAGAGTCTTAAAAGGATAATTCCCCCAAAAATTAAAATTCTCTGATCATTAACTCACCCTCAAATTTTTTCAAACCTGTATGAATTTCTTTCTTCTGTTGAACATAAAAGAAGATATTTTGAAGAATGCCAGTAACCACACAGTTGAATCGGCCCCATTGACTTACATAGTATTTTTTTCGGTACAACTTTATTTTACAGTGCCCCATTTTACATGTAGTTACTATAGTAATAACAGTCAAATATGCAGAGTTACATGCAACTGACCCTAAACCAAACCCTAACCCTTATTAAATAGTAAGTACATGAAGTTAATTACTATTACTTAATATTTAATTGTATAATTACACTGTAACAAGGACACTTAAAAATAAAGTGCAACCTTTTTTCTATACTATGTAAGTCAATGGGACTAATAAACTGTCATCAACTGTTTGGTTACAAACATTCTTCATAATATTTTTGTTTGTGTTCAGCAGAAGTAATAAATTCATACAGGTTTGGAAAAACTTGAGGGTGAGTAAGTGATGATTGATGATGATGTTACACATCCTAATTTCAATTTCTTGTGCTTCTAAAAGCTCGTTTGGCGTCAAAATGTCATTTTTTCATATGATTTAGATTTTAGTTTTGTAAAGATTTTTGCCGTTTTCTTTTTTCATACGATATTTGAGCGATTTTCTTTTTCGTATGTTTTCCTTGTGATTTTCTTTCTTTTGCATGATTTTAAAGTTTACCAACTTCATTGTGTTCCCTTTAAGACAAGCGTACAGACAAGTCTGCTGTGTCGGGAGCCATTCGAATGCACATCAGTGTGGAGATCAAAGGAGAGGAAACCGTAGCTCCGTACCACGTCCAGTACACTTGCTTGCACGAGGTCAGTCTTGAAAATATAATTTTCCAACTACGCTCATTTATTAACAAGCTACATAGTCCCTGCTAGAGTGTATCAAATTAGTCCTTAGCATGAACACCCTCTTTCCATCTTTCCATAGAACCTTTTCCACTATTTAACGGACATCCAGAACAACGGGGTGGTGAAGATACCAGACGCCAAGGGTGATGATGCATGGAAGGTTTACTTCGAAGAGACGCCCCAAGAAATTGTCGATGAGTTTGCCATGCGTTACGGAGTGGAGTCCATTTATCAAGCCATGACGTATGGTTGTCCCCGCAATTTTGGCATTGATGTTTTACTTGTTTGCTTAGGTACTTAAGTACTTTTTGTACCTTCTTATTTCTAGACACTTTGCCTGCTTGTCATCAAAGTACATGTGTCCTGGAGTGCCTGCAGTCATGAGCACCCTACTGGCCAACATCAATGCTTACTACGCTCACACAACCCAGGCCACCAACAATGTATCTGCCTCGGACCGTTTTGCTGCCTCTAACTTTGGGGTGAGTGCTTGAGCCAACCATGTCACCACATAGCGAAAAATTCTGCATTAAAGTATTTGCGCCAATGATTTGTGGTGGTTTCTTGTGTGTTTTCTGTAGAAAGAGCGATTTGTCAAGCTTCTGGACCAGCTCCACAACTCTCTGAGGATTGACCTCTCTATGTACAGGGTATTGTGACTTTTTGGGGTTTTGTACTGTGTGTTTTCTTGCTTTTGTATGAAGGATCATTTTATATGTGAGATCGTCCAGTCGGACAAATGAGAATGATTAGTCTGAAGCGACTACATAAAGTAGTATTACAAGCATAAAGTAGTATTTAAAATGTATAAAGTCTAGTATTGATGACACCCCTTCTTGTGTCTCTTAGAATAATTTCCCAGCTAGCAGTCCTGAGAGGCTACAGGACCTCAAGTCTACTGTGGACCTACTGACCAGTATCACATTTTTCAGGATGAAGGTTAGTTGTGAATCCCTGACGCTGTTGACTGTAAATTTGGTCATATATTGAAGCTCTATTTGGTGCTTTGTGTCAATATATCATCCTAAAAAAATGATTTGTGTGAGTGTGTACGATTATTTTTTTTACATAATATTTGTGTATGATTTAATTTTTTCATATAATTTAAATCTTATTTTCGTATATCCGTATGAATTTTATATATAATTTTTTTTATTCAAGATTTAAGAGAGTTTATTGTCATATGCACAGGAAACACTCTGTTACACTATACAATGAAATTATTTTTTTCCGTAAGGTGTTTTTGAATGATTTTCATCAAATTTTCTTTTACTTTGCCATGTTTTTTCTTTTTATATGATTTTCATGTGATTTTATTTTTGTTTACAATTTTTGTATGATTTTCTTTTCTGTATGTTTTTTGGACAGTTGTTCTTGTTCTGTAAGTTGTTCTTTTATGATTTTCATACACTTTTGTTTGTCTTTGCCTAAAGTTTTTTTTTTTTTTTTTTTTTTTTTTGCAAAATTTTCTTTTTTTATAAAATTTTTATATGATTTTTTTTTTCTGTATGTTTTAGTACTGTCAAATCGATTAATCGCGATTAGTCGATTTGATAGCCCTTGTATGTTTCTTTTTTATGGACAATTTTCAAGTTTTATACAATTTATGTACAGTTTTCTTTTAAGATGTTCATACAATTTTCTTTTTCGTGTGATTTCTCTATGCTTTTCGTACTACTCATTTCAGTTTTTTGTGTGATTTTCTTTTGAATGATTTTAAAGTTTACCTTCAATATTAAAAGTTTTGTTCATACAGTAGCTGAATTATCCATCTTAATGAACCATGTACCCTTCTTCTCTAGGTCCAAGAGCTTCAGAGTCCTCCTCGTGCCAGCCAAGTAGTGAAGGACTGTGTGAAGGCTTGCCTCAACTCTACCTACGAATACATTTTCAACAACTGCCATGAACTGTATAGTCGAGAATACCAAACAGACCCGGTGAGTCGACACTCCCTGGCCCAACAACCTTGAAAAGCCACAAAGCTTTTTGCCTCAGGAGAATCCAAATCCAAGTCATTTTATCAGTGCAATTCATCTTGCAGCTTTTGTTTATGCTGCTTTGAAGCTGTTACAGACTCCCTTCATAAATATCAAACACTCTTCCTGTTGAATTAAACATCTAACCCCGGGCTACTTACTATATTTTGCTGCAAAGCTTTGCAGGATTGTTCCATATCTTGTTACCCTGGAGTAGTTGGCATATTTTTGCTTGTTTGCTTGCTGGTTGAAATAAGACATTCCTGTTGTGCGCTTAGTAGGGTAATTTCTTCCAGAGTTTGGCAGATTATGAAAAGACATAATGTGCTTCGAGCTTCCGTTAGATTTCTACATGAATTCTTTCTGTGCAGAGCAAAAAAGGAGAGGTTCCTCCAGAGGAACAAGGTCCTAGTATCAAGAATCTGGACTTCTGGTCCAAGCTAATCACTCTCATTGTCTCAATTATTGAAGAGGACAAGAACTCCTACACCCCCTGCCTTAACCAGTGAGTCGGCACCATGTTATTTCACAAAATATCCCAATGTACCTTCATAATCCTGTTTAGGATCTTAATATCACTTGCTCTGGTCCACACAGGTTTCCCCAGGAGCTCAATGTCGGAAAGATCAGTGCAGAGGTTATGTGGAACCTGTTTGCCCAGGATATGAAGTACGCAATGGAAGGTGAGTCTAAGCTAAGGGACTTTTCTTCACCTTTAATTTATTTATATTGCTCTTTATACAATACAGATTGTTTCAGTGCAGCTTTAGTCATAAACAAGAAAATATCAGTCAATGATGCAAACTTTACCAAATATGTGACGAATTCGAAATTACTTTGAGTCAGTTCAATTTTGATTCAGTTTAGTTCAATAACTGAATCTAATTCTAAACTAATTCGATTCAGCCATAAAGCAGCTATTTGGAAGCTCACTTCAGTTCAAGTTTTGTTCTCATCTGATAGTGTCAGTGCAGTCAAATTGAAAATATTACTAAATATTAAGTGTCTTTTAAAACCCAACTTTTTCTGGATTATATCTTGTTTTTGTATGGATTGATCATTCATTTTGTAGAGCTATATATCACTATCGAGACTCCAAAACCTCATGATATTTAATTAAAAAGTTTCAGCTCAGGTCTTGAATGATCATAACTTCAAGAATTTTAGTTAGAAACTCGAGCATTGCAGGGTTTCTCACTGATAGCCACTTAAATTTCACACTTGGTGAAAAGTTGACATGTGATGGAGTTCTTCTCATCTGCTGATTCAGTAGGGGTCCTCCACTCTGCATAGATGTATTATGTGCCATTAAATCTTCTGTTTCATAAAGAGCTTTTGTCTTCACCTCACGGTTTTCAGAGCATGAAAAGAACCGCCTGTGCAAGAGTGCCGATTACATGAACCTGCACTTCAAAGTAAAGTGGCTTTACAATGAATACTGCAAAGACCTGCCTTTCTTCAAGAGCCGAGTGCCTGAATATCCTGCGTGAGTGGCATATCACACACACAAATTATGTCAGGCACGCTCAAAATTGTCACTGTGACCATGGTATGATGGGTAATAAAGCTTTTGGTGGTGATGTTACTCTGCAGGTGGTTTGAGCCATTTGTCATCCAGTGGTTGGATGAGAATGAAGAGGTGTCTCGAGACTTCTTGCACGGGGCCCTAGAGCGTGACAAAAAAGATGGGGTGAGATTTATTTATCTTGCCTTTTGCTTCCTAGCTTCAAGGCCATTCGATGCAGGTTCAAGACACATTATAGTTTATAAATCAATAAGAAAATATCTATGCTTAACACAAAAAATAAAAATAACTATAATAGTTTTTTTTTTCATTATTATTGTTGTTGTTGTTGTTGTTGTTGTTGTTGTTATGAAAAAATTGATATCCCATGTTTTCAATGTGGTGTCAGACTAGTGTACAGTTTAGAAATATGTAAAACATTTTATTATTATCATCATCATCATCATTTAACCATTGTTGTTAGTATAAGTAAAGTACTTATACTTAAAATATTTAACTCAAATACATACAAAATATTTATATTATATATATATATAACATATTAAATATAAATATTTTAATGTATTTGAGTATGCATCTATTTATGTTTTTTTTACTAGACTAAAATACTAGTTATGTATTTAATGCATCTAACATACAAATGTGTATATATATATATATATATATATAATATATATATATTATATATATTTTATATATGAAGAGTTCAGATGCAAAAGCCTCTAAATGCCATCTGAAATTTTCTTCTAAAATGATCATTTTTATCAAGCTTGTAATATTTAAATTCAGTAATTTCACTTAAATGACAATTAATGGGTAATTTTTCTTGCCATTTAAGTGAGATTATTGAACTTAAATATACGAGCTTGATAAAAATGATCATTTTAGAATAAAATTTCAGATGGCATTTAGAGGCTTTTGCATCTGAACTTTTCATATATATATATATATATATATATATATTTTATATATATATACCATATAAAACTTTTATGTTAGATGTGATTAATTGAGATTAATTTCGATTTGGTAATGGAAAAAAGTAAGAATTTCTGAGAATTTATTTATTTATATATTTATTTTATAATTTACTGTAACTTTTCTTATTATTTAGCTTACCAGCTGTAATAAGTTACAGTTACAACAGACCTCTAGCCTGCAGCCAGACATGTCAAAAATTGATGAATGAGTGCCCTCGGAGCACCTCAGCCTTTTCCTGAACCAATAAGCACGCTCTTTAGTTCATTAGTTCCACCGAGCCCCTTTGGGAACCTGTCACAGTCTTACCTCAACCCAATTATTTCCAGACGAAAGAGCTCACACCTGATGTCTGGTCGCAAATTGCTTGTGCGGTCTCTTGCGCCTTCTATTCTAGAACTTTTTTTGACCGCACATCCAACTCTTTCTTTCCTACAGTATCAGCAAACTTCAGAGCACGCTCTCTTCTCCTGTTCGGTAGTGGATGTCTTCTCACAGCTTAACCAGAGCTTCGAGATCATTAAGAAGCTGGAGTGCCCAGACCCACAGATTGTTGGACACTACATGAAGAGATTTGCAAAGGTCCTAAGCAGACACTCCTCTTTTTATTTTAGTAGTTTCATTATCATTCCATTTACTTTCAAACTGACATAACGTCAGTGAGTAAAAGTCAAGTGCTTATCTGAGATTTTGGCCACAAACTTTTGTAACCTACTGCAAACCAAAACCAGTTTTGCCCTTAAACGGATGATTTTTTTTTTATTACCTCAAACAGCAAAATTAGTGTAAAAAAACAAAACAAAAAAAGGGTTAAACCAGGTACAAACAGTTTGTACCTGGTTTAAGAAGAATGGATCATATGAAGCAAATTGTAACATAAGTTAACTCAAGGCTAATTTTAAAACAATAGCCCCAGGTTTCACATAAATGGCTTATGTCTAGTCCCAGACTAAAATGCATATTTGAGCTGTTTTAACTGAAAGCAACTTGCACTGACATATTTTAAAATATGTGTCATTGTTTTGTCTCAAGATTCACACCAGCTTTTAAGCACGTTTATAAAAGCAACTTAAATGCCTCAATTGAACTATAGCCTAATCTTGGCTTAATCTATGCCTTGTCTGTGAAACCAGGCCTAGGCGTCATATGCCTGCCGACTTTGTAAAGGGTTACAGAGAAAAACTGGGCATCATACACTTAACGACTGAGGATCACATACTGCCAGATTTTTCAAGTCATTTTGAAATTGATAAACTCTCGCATGACCATGTGCCTTTGCTCAGAGATGCATTACAAATGAAAACAAGGTGTTCTATTATCAGCTCAAAATATCAAACAAGTTTGAAGCTAAAAACTTCAGACTCTGTGCCCATCATACTCTAGGATTTTCTTTGGACCTCGACTGACCAAAACCTGCAGACAGGCTTTGACTTGCGTCAATTCCCGCAGACTGCAAAATGGGACAAAAAATCTGTGCAAAAGTCGTGTACTGTAGTGCATTCCAGTCTTTGGTGAACGAGATTTCACCAGGTTCAACGTGGTCCTGGGTCAACATCTTTGTTGATCCTGGAACAACATTCCGATCAACCAATCAGATTTGAAGGCAAGTTTACAGTTTATGTCAAGTTTAGGCTTGCAACCAGGGTTAGGTGCTTCTACATCCGTTATTCATCTATCATTTCCCTCTGATTTTAGGGAAAACATATGGTTAGGGTTATGTTTAGGGGTGGGGATAGGATTAGGACTATGTTTATGGACAGGTATGTTGTTCCAGGATCAACACAATATGTTGATCCAGGAACATTTCTTACTTGGCAAAATCAAATGACCCCAGTCTTTAACAACATTAATATCTGTGAAATAGTTCTGCATTGTCATGAGATTTGTTTTAACGTGATTTCTTTATCCCACAGACCTTTAAAGCAACGTTCTGCTCTCCTATGCGGACATTATCTCCAGGGATTACCCCAACCACTGCACCAAGGAGAAAGTGGTAATAGTCTAAAAAGCCCTGTGGAATCAGGTTTATATTGTTGAAATAGTTGTTTCAATCACAATCCAGAATTTAACCCGTTTGGTTTGTGTTTCTCTTTCTTTGATTCTAGAATGCAAAGGATGGTGCTGTCAAGGTCTGTAAATCTGACATGGGTAGAATATGCCATGCAGTTTACAATAAAGAGTTTCAGTACTCTTTTTGTAGTGGTTTGAGTTAGTCTTGTTGATTTCAGGCATTTTAATTAGCGTTTTTGCTCCACACAGCCATGCATCCTCATCAATAACATCCAGCAGCTAAGGGTACAGCTTGAGAAGATGTTTGAGGCCATGGGAGGTAAAGATGTAAGTGAACCACAAATCTGCCAACATTAATTTAGCAAAGCATGGATTCGCAGAGACTTACAACCTTCTGAAAGCATGGTCAAGTTTTGGTGGTTTTGACCATTGCACCCAGAAATGAAAAATGATCCCATAATTTACTCACCCTCAAGCCATCCTAGGTGTATATGACTTTCTTCTTCTTTCTTCCAAACACAGAGTTATATAAAAAAAATATCCTGGCTCTTTCCGAGCTTTATAATGGGAATGAATAGCAACTGAGATTTTGAAGCCCAAAAAAGCGCATCCATCCTTAAAAAAGTAATCTATACGACTCCAGGGACATGCGTCGGGTCTCGTGTACCGTGTACTCGTGTACCGCCTTACGAAGCCAGTTATTGTAGTTTATAAAGTTATAAATACAGATATTTTTCTTACAAAAACACATCCCTTCACTTCAGAATGGATTACTTTTATGATGGATGGATGCGCTTTTTTGGGCTTATAAATCTCAGTTACCATTCACTCCTATCCGGTTGATAAGTCGTGACGTAACCACTCTCCGATAATACTGTTTCCGGGTCCAAAGGCCGGGTCCTCTCTACCTACCTACCGCTTTCGCCCGAGTTTTAACGTGTTCCCGTGTTGTTTAAATGGATCGGAGTTAAAAAAAAACAAGTGACATTCAACTGTCATTCTACCGCTTTCCCTGTGACGAGAAAGATAAGAGAAAATGCTGCAGTTGATAAGGTAAGTTACAAATCTTAAATGAATAAAGAAACTTTGGCGCCAGTGGGTGCTGCTATCCCTTAATCCCTAGTAACACCCACTGGCACTGAAGCGAAAAAAGCCTTAGAAAAGGTTTAGGGTTTATGTAGTCTAGGATCTGGAGTGGACGAGCGGAGCGCTTGGGCCCGGAAGAGGTCACGCGTGACGTCAGACTTAACAACCGAATTATAATGCTTGGAAGAGCCAGGATACTTTTAATATAACTCTGACTGTGTTCGGCTGAAAGAATAAAGTCATATACACTTAGGATGTCCTGAGGGTGATTTTTAGGTGAACTAACCTTTTAATGTCCCTTTCAGCTGAATGTGGAAGCTAGCGACATTTTGAAAGAACTCCAGGTGAAGCTCAACAATGTTTTGGATGACCTTGCAAGAATCTTTGCCACCAGGTGAGGTACCTAGGAATCAGGAAGAAATAGCTTTTTTGCTCTATTTTTGGAGTAACATCTGTTCCCCACCTTGTTCTCCCACTAGTTTCCAACCAAACATCGAAGAAAATGTCAAGCAGATGGGTGACATACTTAGCCAGGTGAAGGGGACAGGGAACGTGCCAGCAAGTGCTTGCAGCAGCGTTGCACAGGACGCAGACAACGTCCTCCAGCCCATCATGGACTTCCTTGACAGCAAGTAAGATGCTAATTTTAGATTTAGACGTATTCTTGGAAATTTCACACTTTCACTTCCAATCGTATCTTTTTTTCCTGTCAGCCTCACGCTGTTTGCCAAGATCTGCGAGAAGACCGTCTTGAAGCGAGTACTGAAGGAGCTTTGGAAGCTGGTCATGAACACAATGGAGAAGACGATTGTTCTGCCGCCTTTGACTGACCAAACGGTAATGCGCTGTTTAGAACTTCATTGAAAGCAGATTTCTGAGACATTCTACATGTAGAAATCATTTTATATAAATGCGAAGATCGTTTACAGCATTGTATTTTCTGGTATGGATCATGAAGACTCAGAAGGACTAGAAATGTATCTCCTCTTGCCCAACAAAACATGTCCCTTTCCCAAATCAAATCACCTTGGACGAAAGACACATCTTTCCACTCTAAAAACGTTGGGAGTGCACCATATCATTCAAGCACCTCTTGAGACTGCTCTCTGGTCCTGTAGTCATACAGTTGTACATTTCATGTATATTAATCTTGTCTAAAAAGTTTTATTAACTCTATTTCTACAGTTTTGAATCCTAGTTAATTTTTGAGAGCATTTCTACAGGAACAGAGACAACTTACTGCTTTTAATTTGTCTTGATATAACTGTTATTCTTTTTGTATTTTTGTTTGTATTTGTTTATTTACACAAAAGAGACCCATATCAGTTCTTTCAAAGATTGAACATTTGAACGGGAAACATCTCCCTATTGGCCTAGTTAACCAGTTGCCAATTGTTGTTATGCTTATTGTAAAAGGCCAAAAATGTAAGTAATAATTCACTCAAAATTTCAACATTTTACTCATTCCAAACTGGTATGACTTTTTTTCATCTATGGAAACAAAAGGAGATGTTTTGAAGTATGTTCACGCTGCTCTTTTTTCTACAATGAAGGCGCTTTCCTGTTTCAAAAAGGAAATTATAAAAGTGGCCCATATGACTTAAGCACTTTATTCCAAGTCATACAATAGTTCTGTGTACGGTAATTAAAGAAAATTTTAGTTTGGTAAACCCCAACTTTGAATATGCAGAAATTTGAATGAGGTTTGAGAGCTACTACAAATGACTAGTTAGGACTATTTTCAGTAAATAACTCGCACAAACTTATCGATTTGCTTCAGAACACTTGAAATATAGCACATAAGTCGTATGGGCTTACATTTATTTATGTGGCTTTTATGTCCATTTTGTAGCTTAAGTGGTCTTCATCCACTTTCATTGACTGGAAAAGACAGACTGATCTCATGAAATAGCGTATGTATAACAGGCCAATTCGTATTTCCATTTTTGGCGTGCTATCAACACGCATAATCGCTTTTCAGCGTGTTTATCAACGCCGTTGACTTAACGTTACATTACTGTATATATAAATATATGACCTACCCCAACCCCGTCCCTAAACCTACCCGTCACTGGGGTTAATACCATTAATAAGTGTTCCCCTACCATCCTAGGACAAAAAATATCACTCGCCAGATGTAGATCTAGGTTTTTCTTCGTTTCGCTCGGACATTTAACGGCGTGTACATACACGCGGAATCACTCTGACATTTAACGGCGTAGACATACACGCATACACGCGGATAGCTCAAAATGCGTATAGATAACACGCCACTTGACTTGAAAGTGGTGTGTATGTTTACGCAAAAGTCATGATGTCATGTTGGGAAAAGAACAGCTTGAACATTCGTCAAAATTTCTTCTTTTGTGTTTCATGGGTGAAAGAGCATACCGGTTTGGAACATGCTGAGAGTGAGATTTTTTTCATTTTCAGCTCAATTATTCCTCCAGACTAAGCCGGATTTAGTCCCTCGGGCAAACACAGACCTTGGGACTTACCGTAATATTGTATCAGGCCTGAAGCCGGTCCTGTAGACTGAATGTTAATGCTTCTTATGATTTGATGTGGGGCTCTTTGTAGCTTCACTGACCCTTCTCTCTGGTTATTACATTCTCGCTCTCCCCCGCTCCACCTCCACAGATGATAGTAAGTACCAGAGCACTTTTGTCTGTGCGTCTGTATGTCCCGCAGTCCGTCCACGCTGGGTGACCCCTTCCCACAACCTCCTTCTGCTCTGTGTGGCTGCCATGTCCTCCCTTCCTCTCGTCCAATGCATCCTCATTCACCTGTCACGTCTTTCTCTCTTTCTCTCGCTGTCTCTCTCTTCTCTTCTTTGCCCATCTCCTCTCCTTTCCCTGGCCACCTCAGTGGTCTGTATACCTGAGGTGGCTGCAGCATGGTGCATTTCCTAATTGACTTGAACAAGGCCCTTTTCCGATTCCCACCCCAACGAAACTTCCAATCTGATGTCCGCCCCACATATGACTGCCAACCTCTGCCTCTACTCATTCTCCTGGAAGCGACACTCTTTTGCTCCCAGTCCGGTGTCCATGGTGGGTCTATTATCTGGGTGACGTTAACCGGTTTCAGGTGGTCCACCCTCCCCGTCTCTGTCACCTGTTTGAAACCTCTCCTCTGTGGGTTGTTGCTTGCGTCTGATCTTCACCTCAACTCCCGAGCCTCTCTTTTTAGTCTCTGCAAGACATTATTCTGTCAATCTGTCCTGGTATTTGTTTTTTTTCGTGTTGTTGTACCAAAATTGGCCTGATCGAATGCTGAGGTCTCATACCGAGGTCTGCTCTGGCTTATTGTCAGGCTTGAGAATTTTTAATTAAGTCCATAAAATGTATTTTAACAATATAGTCTAGTTGTCAGTTGTTTGTAAAAAAAAAAAAAAAAAGTATGTATATATATACAATATATATATTGTCATTTTACAGTGCAAATATTGTTTGTTTGTTTTTTGCTCTGCCTGTTTCAATCCATTATCTTTCATATGAAGATGTTTTCATCATTTTCTTTTCAGAATTGCTTTGAAAGAATTTCATAGTTTTTACCTTTGCTCAGTTTTTGGTCTCTTAGATTGTAAAGAATACTGTACAGAAATCTATTTAAATATTAAATAAAAGAGTGTTAACTACTTTGCTTTAAAGGGACAGTTCACCCAAAAATGAAAAGTCTGTCATAATTTACTCACCCTCACGTCGATACAGAAATTCTTCTCGTCTGCCAAATCAAATGTCATTCACATTTGTGTATATTCAAATATGGCACGTCAGTTTTAAACTTTTAACGTCAATCAAGTCAGGAGTTTTGAGAAGTCACGGTCCCCAAAATACAATCATCCAGGTATACCCCCCCATCCTAAAATTTAAAACTCAGCTATATATTTTTGTGAATAAATAAAATTTATAATGTGAAAATTAAATTTTAAAATATTATTTTGGAAAATATTTATTTTATATTATCTTACATCATTACATTTGTTTTTACTCGCTATAGTACTCTAATGTTGAGGTTTGGAACTGAATTATTTAAATATTTTTTAATTTTATTAATTTTATTTTATAAATTTTATTAATTTGATCAAATTTGCGTGGCAAAAACTCAAATTTGAGTTATTTTTTATTTATTTATTATTTTTCTTTCTAAACCATTTAAACTTCAGATTTTTTTTTTTTTTTGACTTGACAGCTCCAGTCCCCATTCACTTTCATTATATGAAAAATTGTGGCGTGAACATTCTATAAAACATCTTCTTTTGCATTTCACAGAAGAAAAAAAATTAAAGGAGTTCGAAATTACACGAGGGTGCACAAATAATGACAATTTAAATGTATGTCTCTGTAACAACAAACTGTAACGAACAGCATGTTTTCCTTTTTTTCTCTCTCTCTCATTTTTCATAATTTGTTTCTTCCTGAAGTTATGTGATTGGCCTGTTAGTCAGTTACTGGATATTGGACACTGTCAGCCTATTAAAGAGCGCCAGGACCAATTCTCAAGTTAATTACACTATCCTCTCTTCACAGGGCAGGGTGAAGCTTGCTTGTCACAGTGATGTAAGAACTGAATCCCCTTTAGCTCAATGTGTCCTGTCTCTCTCTCTCTCTCCCTCTCTCTCTCTCATTCTCAGTGTCTTCTTTGTGTGACTTGGGTCCCCCTGTTGAAACAAACCGGTGGATGGAGTGTTTTTTTACCCCTTGTTTTCAATGCAGTTGTGGATTTCCCTATAGACACCATTTATAGTTAACTATGTGCCCTTTCGAATCCTCACATAGTTCATTACAGGTGCTCGTACACTCCAGGTTAAATAATGCATGACAGTCGCTTTAGACTCTGATGTCTATGCTGGTCTAAGCGACTATTTCTTTCTTTTTTTTTTTCAGAAATACAGACTATTTCTGTATACTAACTATTTCATTTTCCTAGAAGGACTACATTGTACATATTTGTATAATGGTATAATAAGGTGCACAAGCCTCATTCACTTAGTGATATATCCAAAGATTAAGGTATCGGCCAGTCGTAGATACTAGATATATCACCAGAGTGTTGTTGTCCGGGCTGTGGACCTGTTGGTTTTGTAAACCTTTCAACTCTTGTCTCTGTCTTATGTATGTAGCTAGTGTACCGTTTAATGTTGCACAAACAGTTGTGTGTCGATGCGTGGCTGTGTGCGAGCGTGTTTGGGGGTGGGGCACGCTGGGATTGTGTGAGTGCGTGTCTGAGATGTGGCATTTCTGTCTACAACCTCGTCGATCTCTGTGACCTGACTAATGTCCCCTCTTCTCTTCTATACCTTCTTTCTTTTCTCTTCCTCCTTTATTTCTCTTCTTCCTCCAGGGCACTCAACTCATATTCAACGCAGCCAAGGAACTCGGTCAACTCTCCAAGCTAAAGGTATGTTAGTTTGCTACATAAAAAAAGGTGTAAGCTAGTTTTATTTATTTTTTACAGAATTTTTTGTACTCATTTTCAGACATTTCTGAAATGCGTACTTGTAGTGGCCAAAAAATGACATTTTAGTAACATTTTGAAAAATTTATAAATATTTATAAATTAATATTTACGTGAAATATAATATTAAGTAAATGTTTATAAATGATTATTTAAAATAATTGGTATTTTAAAATGTATTTATTTATAAATAAATATATAGTTTTATAGATAGTACTATATAAATAAATAGTGTTTTTATCAGTTTATCATTAAATATGTTTGAATTAAAAACAAATTAATATGTCATTAGTCTCTTCATTGTCACTGGTAAAATAAAAAAAACAATATTTTTTTGTTTTAGTAATTTTGTATATGCAGTATAACAACTAAATTCATTATTAACAAACAAATTTATTTTTTGCACAGTGTGACATAAAATAACCCAGTATTACGTTTAAATTAACCTGGAATAACAATTTTAATTGTGAAAGATCATTGTATTTTGTTCTTATGAAATTTTGTTCTTTTTGTAGGAGCACATGGTTCGTGAGGAGGCCAAGGCACTGTCCCCTAAACAGTGTGCAGTGATTGAGTTAGCACTGGATACTATAAAGGTGTGTGTAAAGAGCTTAATGTCAGTGTAAAAATGGTCTTCCTCTGGTTTGTGATGACTACACCATCAACAATATTGTGCTTCAAATAGTGGGTCGTTGAATATAATGGAAATATAACTATAGTTAGCTTCTTACCTCTACACTGCATATATGTAGAATATATATATATATATATATTTCTAAAATAATTAAAAAAAACATAATTTTGATACACAAAGATATATGTTTTATTTGCACTTTGTACATCACTATCCTTCATGGTATTATTCACTTTACACTCAAGATTTTGCCCTTTGCCACATTCTGTGGATTGTTTTTTGCACCTTGTGATGTAGAGCAGAATGTAATATAATTTTTTTAAATGTTAAAAACCCGTTTAATAAGCAGAGAAGCCAGGTATTTTGCAGGGAATCAACATTATTACAGGCAATTAATCAACTGTGTCTTTGTAGCTATTAAAAATAGTGCTCTTGTTTGTTTTAGGACACAGCAGCATTGTCTCAAGCATTCTCTGTTGTTTTGGGGTTTCTTAGCAATATTTTCATGCTGGAGGTGTGGGACTGAAGAAGACGTTTCTTGAGAAGAGTCCAGACCTGCTGTCTCTGCATTACGCCCTGTCCCTCTACACTCAGGCCACCGACAAACTCATCAAGACCTTCGTTCAGTCCCAGAATACACAAGGTAAGGCTCTTCTAGACAACTCGCTGTGCCTTTAAATATTATTTACCTTCTCTCTTCCTCTACACAACATCAGTCTTTAATAAAATTAGGATATATATAAAATTATAGTATTAAATATATGTGATGCGATCTGGGAAAACCCATCACATGGTGAAATTTTACATCACATGGTGAAATTTTACCTATTACAGGTTTTGATACCATACTAAAGCTGGTTTCAAGCCCGTTCGAAATCTGTTTTTATTTCTATCATTGTTTGTCGGTAACAGTCATCCTGTGAAAACCGTTTTGAAATTGGACGATTGAGAGGCGAGCAAGATCTTTTAAGCGAGCAGCTACTTACGATACTCACGATAACTTTGGCTAAAAAAAAATTCTGTTGTAAATTTACACAGGACTGGTGGGAAATGCACATTTGATATACCTTTATTCTAGGTGTTCTGTGGTTTATTTTGATTGGTGTATCTCTTTGTAGTGTTAAGAGAACGTCTGGATTACGTATGTAACCCTCGTTTCCTAATGGAGACGTTACATTGTGACGACGAATGGGGTTTCGCTTAGAAAGCCTATCAACTTATACAATATAAAACGAGCCAATGGCAAGAAAATGCCATGGGTCTGCGGAATTTGCACATGCCCACCTCGGGACTCGATTGCGAAGCCAGAGCTGAAACGGTCTCATTTGAAGCGGCCCGAGGGACGTAGAGAGGAGCCTCTGAAAGGATTTCAGTGGAACCGCACTCTTGCCCTCGAGTTGTCTCAGGCAAGTCAGCAGTGACTGCGCGCGCCCACATGGCGGCCGAGTCGATTTCCATATCGAGAAAAGAGATCCTCTGCACGGGGCCAATTTTGCTCTTCTCCCAGTTGGCCGAGGAGGAATCATCGCGCTTGATTCCACACCATCACCCTCAGGTCACATTGGCTTGTTTTATATACCTGAAATGAATAGGCTTTCTTTCTCTACACGCTGACTTTTGGGGACTTTAGCTTATTCACCGTATCCCCCAGAGTTAGATAAGTCCATTTATACCATTTTCATCGTGCGTGCTGTAACTTGGTCTGATGCACCCACCGCTAGCCTAGCTTAGCACAAAGACTGGAAGTAAATGGCTCCAGCTAGCATACTGCTCCCCGTTATTTTGTCACTTATTAGGACTTATATAACTCGCAATTGTGAGAATAAAAGTCAGAATTGTGAGATAAAAATTACTTTTACTTATTTTATTTTTTTATTTACTTTTATTTTATTTTTATTTATATATATATATACACACAATTGTTTTTGTTTTTTGGAAAAAAAATATTGCATTTTCTTTTAGTGTTTAATCCGTGTTCCGTCTTTCTTTTTCTCCCTCACATTTTGGGAATCCTGACACACTTTAGGTCGAGACGCCCCTGGCAGAGCCATTTTAATAGATTATCATTTAAAATGTAATTAGAGTAAATGTCACTACTTCATTTAAGTATTTAAACACACATTAAAAAGCAAGTGTGTGTGCAAATGTGTGTATGTGTGTGTAAAAATCCACAGCAGGTTGAAGATGGACTGTTAAAGACTGTTAACATTTGCTGAGCTTGTTGGACTGTCTCTTTTTCTTTTCTGTATCTCTTTCTTTCCATCTCTCAAATCCCCATCACTATGTGGTCTCAATTTCTCTCTGTATTTTTCTGCGTCCTCTCCTTCTCTTTCACCAGTTCATGGAGGGAAGGGGGTAAGGTTCAGCCATAGTGAAGACGTGTACCCAGAGAAGGGTACGTTCACGTGGGGCCCGGTGCCCTTCACGACGAAGAACTAATCAGTGATCCACCCGAATCAGATCATGCACCTCCCATTCCAACGGGCCAATCGCATGCCCCACGACCACCCATATCTTCCCACAGAAAGGGCCTTGCATGTATGAGAACCTGGGAAGAACATGCTGTATGTTCGCATACATTGGTCTGAAATGTATCTTGACGCTACAGCAGCAAGAAAGCCCAGGATGAAGTGTGTTTTGAATGGCAGTGAATGAGGAATGCACGCATTTCTGCAGTGTGAGGTGCATGTGTGCACTGCGGATGACAAGCCGTGAGTGACAGTGAGTAAGCAAGTGAGAGACCAGGACGAAACGTTAGTTTTCCAAACGCTGAATCACGTTGTCGAATGTAGATGTGACATTAATTGCGACTGACTCAGATTGTCCGCAGGCAGGGTCTGTTCTGTTGCTCTGCGTGATTTTCCCTCACGACCACGCAACGTGGTTTCCCCTCCATTTAGTCTCATCCCTCAGGCTCAAGACAACCCTCCCTCAGCCAATCAGAGTTCGCTCATGGGGACAGGTGATGTGCTTTCTGTCAGTGCACATCAGGTCAAAAAGGCCCTAAATTGGCATTTAAGGGCCCCGCAAAAAAATCACTTGGCTATATGTGATTATAACTTGAGATATGTTATTCTCAAAAACAGCAGCAGCTTTAAATATGGGTTGGATATTTTCATGAAAATATTCATAAAAAATCTTAATGAACCTAAATAATATTTTTTTAAATTTGATAATATATAACAAAACTTAAATATATATATTGTTATATATATTGTTATATATTATTAAATATTTAATATTTTTTTAGGTTAATTTAGATTTTTCATTATATAAAAAAAAAAATCTTAGTTTTTTTTTTCATTGCTAAATAATGCTAAATATATATATTTTAAACATATAATATATTACAAATGCTTTTAATATTATATTTACATTTTTAGCTGAATTATTCTAAATAAAAATAAATTATTGTAAATTAAATTTATATTTAAGACAATTAAAAAAATATATTGCAAATATTTTATTAACGATTTCTGATTTTGTGGTTAAATATGACCCGGACATTTCTTGACAGGTTTTGTGACATTTACCCAGATGCGGTTTGGTTAGAAATAGTCATAAAGTGCTGCATCAACAGCCGTCAACATCAACGTTAACATGCCGCTGTTCAAGCTTTTTCAAATCCCTTCTTGCTTAGACAGTTCCGCTCTAAAGAGAAACTGCATTATCAGCCTGTTTCTCTGACAGGCACACACATATAACAGATGCTGAAAGCAACCCATTTTTTATTTTTATTTTATTTAATTGCAGCTGACCTAGATTCTGTGGAGAGATGAACAAGTTTAAGATGTTTAAGGCGCATTTAGTTGAACATGAAAATTAATTGGAGTCAAAAGTGTTTAAAAAAGTGAATCAAAAGGATTTGTTAGTGAATATTATTGTAGCAAACTGTATGCCAAAGACCGTGGCAGCTTTCCATGAGTGTGAATGCAGATGTGTGGGAATGGAAGTGGTTTTCCGCATGTACCTGCCTGCATTGAAACCAAGTGAAGGACAATATCACATGTTCTCCTTGTCTTCTCCTTCCTATGAATGACTGGACCAATAGGACTGCTCTCCTCCCCTCCCCATCATAGTTATAAACCCTTCATGAAACACCAGAAATCAAGTGTGACCACACAGCATGTGTGCAGATGGTACACTCATGATAATCTGAGGAAACACACTTCTCTTTGTATTGTAAACACTTTGTTGCAAAAGAATCCTGTGAGGCATTACTTTATTTTGGTTGTCTGTGTATTGTGAGCTATTATCATTGATTATTTCAAGTCTTGTCAGATTTTTATGTTGACATTAGCTTGCTATTTTTGTTAGCTAGCTAGCTGTAAGAAGCTGTTAGCGCTGTACACAGACACTGGAATAAAGTGTACCAACTTTTTTGCCTGAATTAGTCCCCACAAATTCAGATTTAGAGATGTGTTGCAGGGATCACTTGTTAAATCATTTTCAGAGCTTATTTGCATCTTTCGACACAGTACTATACCATTTTTAAAAGTTCACAATGGATCACCCAATTAAGTAAAGTCAAATTTGTACAGCTCAGTCTTTTTAAATGTATTTATATATTAGCTCCTGTCTAAATTATCATACATTTAATTTAAGATTCTGTGGGAACAAAAGAAAATCTACATTTGAACTCGGATCAATACAGTAAGCTCCGAATTTGTATTTATTAAGTGATTCAACATGGAAGAACTACCTGAATTCCTTTTCATATTATTAATGATCTCTCAAGCCAGGTTCAACACCATTACGCTGTTTAAACCTTTTTATAATCCAATAGCTCACGAACGCATACATTGCCTCTGTATGACTCTGTGATTACTGAATTCATAAAGTAAGTGATTAGAAGTTCCATTGAGCCATACCGATGCAAAGTATCCAAACAGACCAGAAATGGAGTCTTGACTTGTCTCGTCTTGTCTGCAGGTACTGGTGTTGATGATGCAGTTGGAGAGGTGTCTATCCATGTGGAGATCTTTACTCATCCAAATACTGGAGAGCACAAAGTCACAGTGAAGGGTACGTAGTGCTTCTTCATTTTTAACTAAAGCCTGTTTGCGTTTAAACTTTGGAAGAAGTTGCTTCTATTAAGGTGAATAGGAACCCTTTGAAGAACCTCTAGGCACCCATTTGAAGGTGCCTCTATCTTGAAGTTCTCAAATCTTTTCTTTACTGTAGGGTTCCTGGAGGAACCGGTGATGACAGTCTTTAGAGTTATTGCATTAAATTTTGGGTTCCATTTTGTAAGTTCCTCAGATAATTGCCCCTTTTTGAAGGGTGTCCAGAGGTTCTCTAAAATGTCTGTCTTGTGTGCTAATCCGGAACCTTAAATGCTCAAGTAGATTCATTTTCGGTGTAATGGGAAGAATGTCTAGAATAAAAATTAAAAGTGGTGGAATCCTCTGGAAAACCTCTATGAACCTCAAAACTTGCATTTTTCCTGAGAAAAAGACCAAGTGGTCCTCAAGTTTCTTCATTTTTGCAGTATAATACGACACAAGTAAAGGGAAGTCTAAGAAATTTGAACAATTCAATGTATTTTTTTATTTTAGTGGTGGCTGCGAATGACCTACGTTGGCAGACTTCTGGAATTTTCCGGCCCTTCGTGGAGGTCTATATCATTGGCCCTCATCTCAGCGATAAGAAGAGAAAGTACGCCACCAAGTCCAAGAACAACAGCTGGGCTCCAAAATACAACGAGACCTTTACATTGTGAGTAGCATGCACTTGTTTCTTTAGCTTGCGTTTCAGTTTCTTCGCACCGCCGCCAATGTTACAGTTCCTGATTTAAATTTAATCCTGGTGTCGTTGCTTCTTTCCCAAAGCACGTTGAGTAACGAAGTGGGTCCGGAGTGCTACGAGCTGCAGGTGTGCGTGAAAGATTACTGCTTTGCACGAGAGGACCGCACCGTTGGAATGGCGGTACTGCAGCTAAAGGACGTAGCACCGCGGGGTAGCGTAGCATGCTGGCTACCGCTAGGTAAACGCATTCACATGGACGAAACCGGCCTGACCGTACTGCGAATCCTGTCCCAGCGCAACAACGACGACGTCGCGAAAGAATTTGTCAAACTCAAATCCGACCAACGTTCCGCTGAGGAGGGGCGGAGCTAAGACCAGGAAGTATCTAGCGAGGCACAGTTACTTTGCCGAAAGCACTGCCCCCTAATGCTCAGATGTTGCACTAGCACACAGAAAAAATACACAAGACATATTTATCTTGGTTCTTCACTTTAATGACCAACCGTTTACGTGACAAAGAAGTTATATATTTGTACTCAGTGCACTGCCATTAGACCTGCCAGGAAGGGCTTGTTTAACAAGCACAATTTGGCACATGAAACAGACACAGGATATTGTATCTTTTAAATACTTGATGTTTGTGATGTCCTTGATTTTTATAATGCATATTCCATGGAAAAAAGGTACTTAAATCCAACACATTTATCTATTTATTCTGCAAAACATTAAATATCACTATCCGTTTACACGTATCAAAATATAAATCCAGAAAAAAATATTTATTATAATAATAATAAAATGTTATATTATAGTAATTACATAAAAAATATATTTATATTATTTAGTTTTTTTTTTTTTAAATGCATCTGTGAAATATAACCAGATTAAGGCATGTAAACATGATGTACACTTTTTTTTTCTCCATATCAAGCAATCTGTAATGATGTCGAAGACCTCTTTAGTGAGGCCTTTTGTTAATCATTCCTGCACCCTTCTAAAGGTGTCTTAATGTCAGGGTATCGTTTCTCCACTATGTACCACCATTTCACCCCTTAAACTACTTATTAGGGACCAAAACCCACTATGGGTCAGACTTTAATGTTATGCAATCGTTTAGAAGCACAAGAAAATTGCGGGGAAAAAATAGACCTACAACCAAATACACCTCTGATGCAGAGTGGTTGCTTTTTCCTGTAGTATGAAAATATCTTGAGTGTGGGATGAAATGTATTTTTCGGAGACACCACTTGCAGGAAATCCAACGAATTATACTTTATATATATAATTAAAGACTACGAGATACTGCCATTTTGTAAAGATGCTTCACACATTAAGATTCAATCACAAGGCCAACTCTGTCCTGTTTTTGTGTATCTAATATGTTTTCCGATCTGTTCAAGTACGAGTGCCTGTGCAGTTTATCAAGTGTTTGTCGGCATGATAAGGCACGATGTATGTGCAAGTTTGGATTGACAAACACTGCTTAATATTAGACACCAGAGCTGCCTGTTTCAGTGAGATTTCACTTTATTACGTCACAGTTAAATGTCATACCACTCCAGATCATTCCATGCGAAATGGGGCTTTCCCAATCTCTGGTTTCACACCTCAAAAGAATCACAGCCGTTCAAAATCACTCCTATAGAGTTGCCATAGTAACCGCTGATGAATCCTGCCATTTTACTGCCAAACCATCCACCATATTAGAAAAGCACAAGAGAGACGCTTTATAATGTGGGTTAAACACTATATTCATGCCTTCCTGCTGTATTGCGTGTCAAAAATGAACTGCGCTATTGATCTACTTAGGTGAAATTATCCTGTCGCATAGTGAATTTAGCACCTTGCGCTACAGCTATTTTTTATGTTTCTTTATATTATTACTCTAAAAATAGTCTATGCATCAGTCAGAATCATCAGTGGTCAACAGCCTCGGATTGTTTACATCGCGAATGGTCGGCACAACCCACAGCTGCAAACTTCGCTGGTTTTGTTTTACATACTGAATCCTTCAGTGTCATCGTTGCAGGGTTCAATCACAGGAAATGGCATTAATGAATGTTGAAACGACTGCCGACTGGAAAATTGCATCTGTAGCAAGAAAATGCTCTGATTTGGATGATAGGATTTATAATGTTAAAGCTGCGTGTTGCTGACTGTGAATAATAATATTACAGGATATAGTGAGCATGTAGTACGAGACAAAGCACACACAGACACAAGTGCACACTGCGCCAGTAACTCCACACGCACCCAAACAGCCACTCCTTGCCTGTATATAAGAAGCAGTGCATGTTGGGAAAGATTCTTCTTGTGCCAGCATGTATATTTGATGTGATATTCAATTGTTGTATTTATTTCTCTTGATTTTTTTCTTTTGTCATTTATTTTGATATTTGGGTATTATTTTCTATTTTTGAAAGGCTTGTGAATATATAAATATGTATTACTGATGTGTAGTGGTACAGAGTACTAGCATGAGAGATTTTTTTATACAAAGATGTTTCTAATTTTTGTTTTTATAAATATGATCGTTCTTATCGGGGATGGAGGTAAAACACTTGCCAGCCTTGTTTTGTTTCTACTTCCAATAAATGGTTAAAAAACACATTGTGCAGTAGTCTGTATGTTTTTTTGTTATACATGTTTTTAAAATCTTGAATGTGATTTGACATTCTTATATTATTGTAATATGCATTCATCTAGTAATGAAACAAGTGAATTATTTATGAGCGAGTCATTGAATCCTTCATTCAACCAGATTACACAAACAAAGTAAATGACGTTACGAAATTTTATCAAAACAAAAGTTGATTTTATTTTGCCTGACATGTAAGTTTTAAAATATTTTAAGTTCAAAGGTGAATTTAGTTTTGGGTTTTTTTAACGTAAGGAGGGAGGAATGGATAGTTTGTCAAGCTAACATAATTAAACATGTATAATGGGCTCAAAATTTGCATGATAACAATGTATACAAAATGCTCGGAAAGTATTTTAAAGTGACCTTGATAAGGCAACAAAGCAACAAACAAAAACAGCTTTTGGGGAGGTAAAGGAACACCCACATTCAAACTCTGCGTAGGAAGGAGATCTTGAGGGACTCTGGGATTTCGAGCTGGGCGGCAGTGACTTGTGGAGGCGGCTGATAAGGGAACGTGACGGGGAACACCCGCCTGACATCCATCAGAAGCTGTGGAGGTTGCCCCTCAGAGCGCCCCTTCAGCAACCCCTGGGAAACCCCACAGAAAAGCAGCATTATCACTCCTGGACAAAACCCTGCTATGATCTTCTGTTACAGCGCTCACGTTCACATAATTTCACTCTTACCTGTACTATACGGATGAAATTGAGCGTTACTCTCTCTTCGAGTTCACTCTGAGGTGTGTAGAGGCTTAAAATCTTCACAAGCTGTGAGAAGATTTTTAATATTATGTTAATGTAAAATTATATATATATAAATAAAATTATAAAAACTGTATAATTTATCATATATATATATATGTTTGTGTGTGTGTGTCAATGTGAGTGTGCTTATTTATGTATATATTGTAATATGTATATATATACACATATAAATTATATTTTAAATGTTTATTAATGTATTGATTCTTATATATTTGAATGTATCTACTTGAACACATACATATCAGAATGAATATATTAATAAACATTTATATTAATATGTAATATAACTATAATATTGACTATGTTATTTTTATAAATCATGTGTATGTATATATATATATATATACAATATAGTCAATATTATAATTATATATATATCATAATATATTTTTTAATATACACATACATACAGTTTATATGAATAAACATTTTTAAATCTTTTTTAATTTGTCATATATATTTATATATATTTAATTCAAATTAATTTCATATTTTTGTATAAATATAAATTATACATAATTTTATATAAATCATGTATAAATAATTGATATGTATATAAATTACATTTTATGTAAAAAAAATATTTTATATGCATAATTTATATTTACATTCAGATATTTGTATGAAAATATAAATTAGAATTCAATATATATATATATATATATATATATATATATATATATATATATATATATATATATATATATATATATATATATATATATATATATATATATATATATATATACTGCAAAATTGCTACAAGGTCACTGACTGCTCTTTATGAAATCTGAAACACAATTCACTTAAATCACAAAACATGCAAGTGTCTCAACATGTCAATGTAATAGGCACGTCACCTGCTGGTTGGACAATGCATTGCAGGTTTGGACCATGGCTTGTCCATCCGCTTCAGTCTTCTTGCTCATTTGAAGAAGCTGTGCTGCCTGTATCAGAGGCTCCAGAGCGCTCACAGCGCCCCCTGCCTGCATCGAACGACTCCGCAGCCACTCCTCCAGTAAACTCACATTATACCTATGATAGGAGGAGGATATAAATAAAATCTGATGCAACTCCCTCAAGCAGATGTAGTAAGAGTAACAAGTAACACCTGATCTGGAGGCCGCGGTTCCAGCAGCACATGTCTTTGCGCAGTAGCAGGCTGTTGAGGGTGGTGGCGGCCAGCAGGTACATGAGCTGACGGAAGGCTTGTTCCAGCAGGGCCGAGGGCAGATCCTGACGGGACAGGGCTGTGTGTAATGCTGACAGTTCCCTCAAGACGGCTGACATAGTGGTCCCCTCTGTGCTGGCGGGAGGCCGGGGGTCCGAACCCGCTCGCTTCCGGCCCACGCTCTTTACAGATGAACCAGCCAGACCAGGGATGGTCTCGCTTTCAAGCAATGCTGGGACTGAAGTACACAGTCAAGAGATGAGTACACAATAAAGGTCATTGACAGATCTGTATGAAAGGTCTTTCTGTCTATACCGATCATAGGTTGTAGACGGCTCTCAGAGATGGACAGCAGCTGCTGATAGGCCTGAATACACAGATCACTGAGCGCTCGGACACACTCCTGCACGTCCGTCACCAGAGGCACCAACTCCTCACAGCCCCTCACATCCTTCAACAGAATAGGTTCGAATATGTAATGGATCAAATCATTATTATATTTCAATTTGAAGCCTGTAATTTCTGCCAACGGTTAAAAATAATATTAAATAAAAATTGTAATTTGGAGTACAGATCTGTCACCTGTTGGGGAGAGTGCTGGTGGAGCAGGTCTTTGAGCAGGCAAGCGTTCTTTAGCCACACCGCCGTCATATCCAGATCATTGCCGTGTTTCTGCAATTATCACATGGCTAATGTTCACAAATATGACCAATTAATATCTTAAAATCTACTCTACACACATCACACATTTCCTAGATACAGACATACATCCTGAATTTCATTAAGCGTACTTAATTATGAACTTAATGAGGCTATGTGACAATATTGTAAACTGTAAAATGACTGTAAGAAATATTGTTGTGGAAAAATTTTAATAGTCATTTATTCCTAATCTATTCAATGTGTAAAAGTATATGTGTGTACGTGCTTGTGCGTGACGTTTCAGGAATATATGGGACAGGACATCTCGACCTTAGGAATGGTCAGATTTGGCTGGTTTATTCCAGTACCAGTTTGTGTTATTAAGTAGAAACTGAACAGAAGTGGGGGCCTTATCTGGGTGGAAAAGTACAGCGAGTGAGAAGGAACCTTGAAAAGAGTATAAAAGCTGTCTCATGTCTTCCTGGTGCGCGCCACTCACTTCACAGAATGTAACGGCTGTGATGACGACTGGGCCTTCTTGCAAGAATAAACATTTCTCTTTTTATTAATTTGACTCTGAGTGTCTCTTACGCAGTGATGATGTTTAACAGAAGTTTTTGCCACAACAATTGGTGTCAAAGAAGTGGGATTCCTTGGCAGTGCCTCCTGGACCTGAGAGCGGACGGTGTTTGGCCACCTGGACTGAGCAGTTCCAGCTCTACCTCGTAAGTTTCAGAGAGAGGGGCCGACCGCTATCAGGGCCAGGAGAAGCTCCACTGGAATCAGATGAAAACGAACCCGTGGCAACTCAAGACATCTCTGGTAAGAGACGGCTAAAATATTTTTCTTATGGGCTAAAATATTTTTCAATTTGTGGAAAAAAAACAAAAAAACATAGTGGCTGTGTCTGTTCGTTTCTGTGGCGTAAGTCAAGAGTACTGAGGCAATAGGGGCTAACTGTGCGAAGTGCGTTTTGCAAAACAAGTCAAAAGGTGACGGTTTTGTAAAATCAGGGGATCTTCGTACAGCAGCGTATTGGGGTCAATTGAGACTTACGGGCGGGTCAGGGTTAATACAGTGGGGCTAACTGCGTG
Source organism: Chrosomus eos (assembly GCA_036326025.1). Lineage (NCBI taxonomy): Eukaryota > Metazoa > Chordata > Actinopteri > Cypriniformes > Leuciscidae > Chrosomus > Chrosomus eos. Next base: position 19,792,421 of record CM070838.1, read on the forward strand.
AGGTGCGTTTTGCAAAACAAGTCAGAAGGTGACAGTTTTGCAAAATCAGGGGATCTTCACGTAGCGGGCTACTGGGAGTTAATCGATCTGCAAGGAGCACTGAGTGCGCCCTCTCTGATCTGGGGTGACGGGATCAGATCTGGTGGAGACGTCCATCAGATTATTAGACGCAGCGTCGAACGGAAAATCCACAGAGTAACAGAAACAGCCACTATGGGAAAATCTCAGGGTAAGCATGCCAAATTTGATACACCGGTTTTCTGTAGAATTAGGAAAAGTATGGGGGGAAAATATATGTTAGATATTGGAAAAAAAAAAAAAAAACTGATAAAATCTGTAAAAAAAATCTGTAAAATCTGAAAAAACTATTGATAAAATACCGTGATTTCCCCAGGGAGGGAGCACTGAAAACAACTAGACTAAGAGTGTGCGAGAATCAGTTGAACAGGGCAACGGGACATAAGGTTGGTGTGTGAGATATGTTTGTGTGGGGATTGTGCAAACAATCATGTACTGGTTAGATAATGAAGGAACTGGCATGTTTGAGAAAAGAAAGGAGAGGATACAGAAAGAAATGGCATGTAGGGGAAGATTGAGAAGAAATATAGTAGAAAACTATATGTGATGAAAATAAAATGTCTGACAGAATTTATGGAAGTCAAATTAACTGTTTAATTGGTATGAAAATACAGTTTTAGAATAAAATAAGGCATTGTATGATTGACAGGAATTAACATGACATGAATGTTTTAAGCAGTATGGGGAACAATTCAATATTTTTTATGGTAAAATAAAGATTGAAATTAGGTTTAGTTTTAGTTTGACAAACATTGTTTTTGAACCTAAGGGGTCTATAATGGGGTAGCATATCCTGGTGTTTATGATTGCAGACAATGTCTGTATTTAATATCTGAGGAGTGACTGAGGGTTTGATCAAGGTCGAGAGTACAGGAGCAGTCTTCTTATTCAGCCCGGCTTTTTGGATGTTAGATATGCACTTGTTCTGTAATCAGTGTTGATGATAATAGCAAATTAGTAAAATGTAAAGACAGCTTAGTCCAAAGATTCTAGAAATCAATAATGTATAATGTCGGATATTTTGTTGATATTAAGTCGTTGAAGCGAAAGATATTGAAAACAAATTAGAATATAATGAGCATTTCCATGCAGCTTATGAAAATTAATGTTGTGCCAATAATAATGATGTTGTATCTGGCACTGGTGGACTGTAAAAGAATACAGAGAACTGCTTATCAGTAGCTCTGTTTACATTCCTGAATGGAACACACTGGGTGTGCAGGGTGTGCAGTAAGTTAGAGCAGACTGAGAGTGTTTAAATTGTGGTCAGCAGAACCATTTAACATTTAACATGTAAATACCCACTAAGAAAGTGTTTGAAAATGTGATAGTGACACATTTCTGGTAATAATGTGGGTATAAAAAGTAGATCAGTGTATAAGGGAAGACGATATTAACATTTTCGTCTGAGAAAGAATAAGAGAAAAAAACAAGGTCAAAAGATTGAATTCTTATAAGTGAATTGATGAATAAAATTGGATGTAAAATTATGGATAATGACAACAAATGTGAGTTGCAGAAAGGAAAAAGTAACTAAAAGGATGATTGTGTTTTAATTAAACATTTTAAAAAGGGTTTAGATTATATAGAACTAGAATAATTAATTAAGATCAAATAAGCAGAGGCAGTACTGAATTAACAGTTCCTAAAATGTAAAATGTAAAAGGCATCTGATTAAACAAACAGCTTGAAAACTGTTGACCATGAGAGAACTAGAAGCTGATGTTTTGCTTTTAGTTTGTTAGGGGCTGTAATGAAACAGCTCGCTTATCTGAATCTGATGTGTGCTGTGGCTGTAAACGGCCAGTACGACAGATACTCAATCTGAGTGGAAATTTGTAATGTCTAAATAAAGACAACTATAAAATGATGTTTATTTGGAAACAAATGTCATTTCTGGCAAAGATGCCTTAAGCTGGGATAGTTAAAAGATTATAGATAAAAGTTTGATGATTAGAAATATTTGAGAGAACAGTTTACCTGTCCTGAATGCCTCAGAGTCTCTCTCAGTCACTTTCAGCTAACAGGCTGTTATCTGACCCTGTGTCATAAGTAATAATAAGCTATTTATAGTAAAGTACAGTGTTTCAGTTGAAAAAATCAGACACAGAGATGTTAAAGAAACCATTGCCATTAAGAGGGCAATTTGTATTGGTGAATGTTTTAAATGTAAAACTGAACGACTTTAAAGAAGTCTTTAAAATAATAATGCAGACCTTAAATGATAGAAATAACATTTTTGATTATTTTATTTTTAGGACCAGTAACTTCTTTGTCTTATCTTAAGTCTCCACCATTGAAACAGGCCCGATGGCTACAGCTACAGATGTACAGTAACAGTACACTGAATGTATGGTTTGTGATCTAAATTCACTGAGTATAATCTAAGTAGCTAGGTTGATGATTTTAAGATGGTTAATGGATTTAAGTGATTAAATACTGCTGTTATTAACCTGTCTCCCTGTGAACACTATTAGGCAATCAGAATGGCTCTGGTGACTCTTGAACGTGCCTTTCCTAAGCTCCAGAAAGCAGCTGAGTTCTGTTAAAGAAAACTGATTGTGTGATGGGAGAGAGAGGTCACCAGTTTGTAAGCGGTCACCAATGTGTACGTGGCTACTCAAGGACGGGATGATTCTCCTGGCCAGGGGACAGCCTAACGCAGGGGGTCACGGACATTGGGCACCTCAGGACGGGGGTGTGGTACATGCAAGAAAGGTAGTGAGAGTTGAGCGCTGACTACTGGAGGCCACTGGGGTCAGCAGAGCATTGAGAGGTGAGATGCGCTGTGACGAGTTGCGGCAGTCTGACCCAAGAGAATGTGAGTTCCTCTATACCACTTGCCAGAAGAAACCGCATAATCGTACGCTTGTTTTTCATTGTGACAAGTGTCTGCAATTAAGCCAGGGGGACAACACCCTGAAGAGAAAATTATAGATAAAGAGCTATGGGGGAGTTCAAGAGCCAGCTGATAATATGAGGGGATTGCCATTGTTTGTGATGGGAGACAGGAACAAAACTTTTTATGTATTGGCTGCCCCATGGGCAAGAATAAGAAAATTTATAGAAGTGTTGATTTTGAACTATGTTTTAACTCCTGAAGGTCGTTTGACATGGTGGGTGGCTAAAGATGAAGACAGTTTTTGATTTGAGAAAAGTCTGGATAACAAAATTTAATGGTAAAAGGATAGTGATTAATTTAATGTAATTATTATTTGTTAATAAGAGAGAGAGAGACTGTTTGAGTGGAGGAAGGGATGGTAAACTGTGTCTGTCTTTCTGTTGTCGGCCTGCTAGAGCAAGCTGAAGCAAAATAATGATAAGGAAAATTAAACAAAGCAACCCAGCTGACTTGTCTAAAAAAATCTAATGAAAATGAACAGAAATGCTTTGGAGCTGGTTAAGAGACCATGTAAAATTAGGTAAAAGCTACAGAAAATGTGAAGTTTAAAATCTTACTCAAAATTTAAATCTTTTTAGCAATAATATAAAGAAAGGCGAACATTGAGAATGAGTAGTTAAGATATGGGTGTCTAGTATGAGTGTGTGTGTGATGGTGACAGCACTTTAGGTCTTGTATGTATTAGTTTGGGGTACTAATATTCCACCTGAAGAGTGAGTATATTGTTTCATCATTACAGATGGGTTAAGGCAAATGACAAATTTTAAAGAAGCCGATAATTGTGTGTGGATCCGATGAAAAGATGATACAGAACATAGGGCAAGCTTTAAATTGATTGGTCATTAAGCTCTGTCTGGTATTAATTACTTTTGTCTTTTATGATGTTGATTTGAATTACGTTCTGGATCAGTTTAAGTATTTGTGTAAATTGAAATTGTGGAGTTGTAGATCACCATCTGGCATGGGCTGAGATAAATGAAAATGTTATAGATTTGATGGCAACAACAAAGTGATATATTGGCTAAGTCAAACATGAAATTATCAAAAGAGCCCCTAAAAATGTATGATTATTGTGGGCAGAAGGATGAGTTATTTGACTGACAAGTGACCAAGTCTGTACAGCACGACCTGACTTGATAGAAACAATTGATGACTTTGAAAATGTTTGTAGATGACTGAATTAAGAGACCAAACAACAGGCCTGAAAAGCAGTATACGCTGTGAGACCAAGGGCCTTTGCCCTTCAAATACTTCGTTGAGCAGATGAGATTGTGGCTTTAAGTGAAGAATGTAATATTTTTGTTTCAGAGACAGCGAAATTTGTCTGAAGGACAACGTTTGGGTTAGTGTTGATGCAAACTTTATCAAAACACTATGTTAAATGTTATGTTAAATTGATGCACGAGTTGAGTCGTGCATCAAAAAAAGGGGGGACAAAATATGGTTTTATAAAGGGACAATATATGTGGGGAGGACACTGGGTTTAATTGGGTAAAGGCCGTCCCAAACAAAATTTGCTTTCTGTAAATGTATTTGCAGGACTTGTTTCAACAGGAAACGCCAGGGTATCGAAGGGCCCGGGAGAACAGTAGACAAAAGAAACTACGTGTAGTTTTACTATCTGAAAATAACCTCGACATTTTGTTTTCTTTCCAGAGAATGGAGCAGAGCATAACTTAAAATTTTCCTTTCACAGAATGTCAGATTGGATTGCAGCTAACAGAACTGATTCTGTTCCAAAATGTATAAATATTGTGTTGTTGACATGTGAAAATTCCACAGGTCACACCAGAAGGACGACCAGCAGCACTAACAAAACACTTAAGATCTCCATTCACAGGTGACAGAGGCTATGGTCCACTCCACAAACAAGGTTGCAAGGATGGAGATTGCAACACCACCGTCCAAACATCTCACCTTAAACAACGCCAACGAGATTTGATTGGTCACTGATTAATTAGAAAGTATTTTAGGAAAATGAATGGATTGTTTGATTACTCTTTGGGGTTTCAGGGGTAGGATTGTCAATATTGTGTGTTTCCAGCTCAGTTAAATTGGTAAAATGACAGTTTTATCCAAATGATGATGACAATGACAAGAAATGTGATGAAGATGATTCTAGTAGTGGAAGCTACAGTGACATGTGTTAGACATTTGGTGTTTGTTTTTCTTTTCTTTTTCTTCTTCCTATGAATGTTTTTGTTATGAACAGATGGTTAAAAGCTGTGCTTATCCGCTATGTGATAAGGTACAAGGAGAGGGTTTTGAAATGAAGGGTTTTATTATACTTTTCTTATACTTTACATTTTGATGTAACCACTGTGGATTGATGATTTGTTGTTTTTCTAACTAGTCTGTACACTATTTCTTATTTAACTAAGGTGACTGAGGGTCAAGCTATGCTTGGGGTACAACAACAGTGATTGTTTATCTAGCCCGGCTTTAGTTGAATTCTTTATCTGCTTGCTAATACTTAAGGGACTATCCTTACAAAAACAGCCTAAGCTTTTTCTTTTCAAAATGTTATTTTCACAAATGTTTAAGAAGAGTGATCAGTTATGTGAAAACAGAGATGAAGAGTAGTGTGATGATATGACTTAAAATTTGTCTTTTTGTTTATTATTGTGATTATGGGTAATCAGAATGATAAAAAGTGGGGAGATTGTTGTGGAAAAATTTTAATAGTCATTTATTCCTAATCTATTCAATGTGTAAAAGTATATGTGTGTACGTGCTTGTGCGTGACGTTTCAGGAATATATGGGACAGGACATCTCGACCTTAGGAATGGTCAGATTTGGCTGGTTTATTCCAGTACCAGTTTGTGTTATTAAGTAGAAACTGAACAGAAGTGGGGGCCTTATCTGGGTGGAAAAGTACAGCGAGTGAGAAGGAACCTTGAAAAGAGTATAAAAGCTGTCTCATGTCTTCCTGGTGCGCGCCACTCACTTCACAGAATGTAACGGCTGTGATGACGACTGGGCCTTCTTGCAAGAATAAACATTTCTCTTTTTATTAATTTGACTCTGAGTGTCTCTTACGCAGTGATGATGTTTAACAGAAGTTTTTGCCACAACAATATTTAAATAGCTTTACCGCTCAAATAATAGAGTGAGATGTAAATTTGTAGACCAAAACTAAAATTTTAGCACCTGGTTCCATCGTCGCGAAGCCAATTAGTTTTTTGAATGGGGTTTTGGTTAAATGGCTGAAATAAGGTCTGTGGTGAACACAAGCTCAAGATACGACTTAAAATACATCAGTATTACCCCACTCGTGATTTTTTTAAGCTGTTATGTGTCTTGAAAAAGGCGGTTGTTAACAAGTGGCTAAATGGGTTCCACAGAGGCTGTCGAGGAGATTAAACATCATCACGCTGAAAAGGTAAACTCAGTCCGCTTTTACAGCCTTTTATGCTTAGTTGTGCTCTTATAAACTATTCTAACTCAAACGTTCTGGGAAAATGTTTTAGATAAAAACTGAAAGAGTGGTTGGAAGCTTGGTGATGGTGAGCGACCGTGATGTAGGCCTAGTTTGTTTAAAGCCTACCTTTAAACTTTTTACTTCCGGCTTCAAAATCATAAAAGTTCATCTTTGAGAATGATCTTGATGGACAAAACGTGTGATGACAGAGCTTGTTTTTGTGCGATAATAAATTTTTCTCAGAATTAAGAAAAATAATCTCAGAATTGTGAGAAAAAGAGTCTGAATTGTGTGGTATAAACTCGCAATTCTGACATTTTTCCTTTCAAATGCGAGTATATATATATATATATATATATATATATATATATATATATATATATACAGAGCAAAATTCTGACTTTTTTCTCCGAAATTAAGTTTATTCCATGCTGGAAACAAGCTTCCATAAGTGCTTCACCATCACCTCAATTTTTGCTTCTTCTTTTTTTAAGAAAACAAACATTTTTGTGGTATTCAACATTGATCTATATACCACAAATGCAGTCTATTGAGTTTAATTTCTATTGAACCTGGAAATAAACAAATAAGTGATAATAAGAAGCATAAATCAATGGCATGTAAAGATATTAATGCGTGTTTGACTAAAGTTTGTTGTTCACCTTCATGGCAGCTTTAATAGCGCTGACAGCAGCGCCGCAGAGCCCCTTCACTCGCGTCTGATCGCCACTACAGTCCGCTTGCCGTACACACAGAAACAGAACCCGGGCCGCCAGTCCAGGGGACAAAGACAAAACTCCCTCCGCCCTCACATCTGTTACAGAGAAATGATGAATCCTGTCAGTCAGCTTGAATAACCATCTCGAAAGTAAACCAACTGTTGTGTGTGTTGCTGACCTGTTATAAGGTGTTTGATCAGCTTGCTCTCATCTCTTTTCCTGCACTCCAGTAGTCCGCTGAGTGTCTGGCTCTTCTGAGGGCCAGGAGATGTTGGGTCCTCCTGAGACCCAGCTATCGCTAGACCTGAGCAGGACATTTTTAAGAGTGACACACTGTCTTTCAAACGTTTGGGGTCCATTTTTTAACTCCTTTCCGCCAGCTTTTTGGAACCTTTATATTTAAGTGTAGATTAGATGTTTAATTTTGTTGTTGTTTTTAAATGGACCCACACAGACCTGTATAAGACAGGATTCTCCTGAGGCTCACAGTGGATTTCAGTTCCTTGAGCTCTCGACGTAATCGGACACATTCCTGCTCTCGAACCGCCACCTGCTCCGTTAGTTCCTTCAGTCACACACATTAAGAAGCAAAAAATTACAACTGAACAAAGTACATACTACAAAAAACAATAGGTTCAGATGGAACAGGTACGTTTATCTCAGGATCTCCAGGCGTATCTCTCTCATAGGTCTGCTGGAGCTTCATCCTGAGAGCTGAAATCTCCTGCTCCCACTGCCCTCTCTGAGACAACAGCTGCGTCTCTAGAAACCTGGAACCATACAATTTAGTCGCAATAATAGCCTAAGTCATCAATGACTTTATAAGGTCTCAATGTATTAGTCTGATGAACGTGAGGTGAGTGAAAGGAAACTGACTTGTTGGCCACCCGTACAGCATCGTACGCATATCTGAGATCTTCCCCCTTCATCCTCTCGGCTGTGTCCTTCGCAACGCTCATATCCTCCATTAGGATGTTCTGTGGGTAAATATTGTCACTTTATTGTTGCAATATATAGCTTTTTTATTTTTATTTTAGAAAGAGACTTTTAATGTCTGACCAGAGGTTGCTCAGGGCTCCAGGGTCTCCTGTCGGTGGGTGACGTGACGCTGATCCTCCTGATCTCCTCGGGTGAAGGGAAGACGGGCGAGCTCGAGAACGGCGTGGTGACGGGCGAAAGAGGCTCCAAAGACACAGTCGAATCTGTTCGCCGATGTCCACGTGAATGCTGCGAGGGAGAGCGCATATATTCTTGCTTTTGTTTAAGATTGTGATGTTAACACAAAATAAAACTTGAAAACAAAATATTATTATTAGCTACTAGCCTACAGAAATTATTTTATTATTATACAGTATATTGTCATATTTTCATTCAGGGGCATCGTGTACCTGTTTTTTATTTTATTCTTACATATATTTTATTATAATTTATACTACGGTGTTGTTGATCTGATTGTTTGAGAAACGTTTAAGGTTTGCAGTTATTTTTAGGGAAATGAACGGAAAAAGTAGTTCCAGGCAGGTCTTGACCGCATTACAGTTCCATATCACTTCGCCAATGATTTCAGTCATTTCAAGGGTCTTTACTAACTGACGACGTCAGACTTCCTACTTCCGCTAATTTAATTTTGCTCCTGTAGTCAGTCTGAGATCATAGCAGCCTATCTTTCAGTTTTCCTCCGGCCTGAAAACAGCCGGCCAATCAACGAACAGAGGGCGGACTGAGAGCGATGACGTAGACGCTTAGCACCGAGTTTTACATTGTAGGTTAGAGAAATCGAAAACCAAAACGACCGAGGAAATGGGAAACGAGACACGGGATGCAATTCGCTCTGTTATGGAGAACATTCCGGGGTTTTTCAAACTGAAGCCAGAACAAGAAGAGTGTATTTCGCTCGCATCATCAAGTGTTTACAGCAGGTTTACAGTGAAAGTTAAGTGAAAAGATAAGGTTTACAGTGAAAAGATCAATTTTGAGTTCGATGCATGATGTCTGTGGTTCGATGCGGCTGTGTCGGCGCATAACATACGTCATAAATAAACTTATCTGATTGGCTTACGGGTAACCAATGATTTTAAACTTCAGACAAGTGCCACCTAGCGAGAGAGAAAACACTTCTCTATTATGCCATTCCAGACTCTGTGTACGAAGCAAAGTGAAGTAGCAGAGTCTGGTATTACCAGGCTAGGTCTTTAGAGCCTACAGAATCAAAACTCACAATGACACTGTCTAAACAAAAATAAATATAGTAAACAATAGGAACAAATTTTTTGCATGTTTTTTGCCACAAAATTACGTTTAATTATGTATGAATAACACATACTCTCTTTCTCCTGTTCTCTCTCGCACTCAAACGCACACACATCAGTACGGACACACTCCCACAAAAACATGTTGCCAGCGTTGCTCTGACGATTTTATCAGTAAAATAGTTTAGCAACTTAAAAGATACATTACATTTTTCACTAGTGCGATAATAACGGCGCTGTTCTTGGAACAGATAAACTTACAGTTTCGCTATTTGTAGAGACGCTGCTGTCGAACACTGTTGAGAGACGCACAGAGACTCGGGTAATTCACACACGCTAATCCAGACAGCAACATAGTGTCGGCCCAGATCCGGCCCACATTTGGTAAGCGTGGAATCCACAAGTACCAGATGTGGCCTGGATCTGGGCCGACACTATGTTGCTGTCTGGGTAGTCTCTCTCTCATTATCTCTCTTTAATAACTGCATTAGTCTGCTATCAGTGGCTCAAGCCTCCGTTACTAGCTGTGAAATGACATTTTGGAACTAGCAACAGAGGTGTAAGATGAGATGCGTAAGAAATTAGTCCTACAAAAGAGTTTTTTTAAAGACAAAACCTGATAAATGTCTTGAAATACAAAATCTGAACAATGTCTTGAGGTGAGGAGTGCATTTTTTTCCAAATAATTCAACCGCCCGTCATCAATTATTCCTTAAATATTTATATACATTACAAATTCTCTAAAGATGTACCTCATTGGTGGTGAATAGGCTCATATCTCTTAGGTTGTCATATCTTTGCTCTAGCCTCGTGAACTCTCTAAGTAAACTCTGGTATCTCCTCCTCTCCTCTTCCAGCTCTGCTCGCACCGATGCACCTGCCTGATCCACAGACTGCTGCCGGCTCTCTGAAACATGCAGTTTATTCAAATTTACTTTTACATATATGATTTATATCATATTTATTATGTATATCTAAATACATTCAAATTACCAATTAAATGCAATACATGAATTGAGATGAAACCATGGTGGTTCATTTCACAATAAAATATGACACAAATTGAATCTATTTACCCTCCTGAGCCTTTTCCTGATCCTGTAAACGAATAGCCAAATCAGCATTCTCTTTCTCCAAAGAATCTCTCTCGAATCGGAGAGCTTGGATTTCCTAGAGTAAACAGGAAGTAAACAAAACTGGTGAGTATTAACAGAACCAGAAACCAGAAAAAAAGTTTTAAATAAATGAATAGACAAAAATAAGTGGCTGATGTTAACTGTATGTGAAACATGGCTCACCTGTGTAAGCTGGAGAATCTCATGGGCGGCCTTCTCCTCAGCTTTCCTCATGTCCTCCTCCTGTTTGTCTGCGAGTAAAGGAGCAGTGTTTGCATTCTCCTGCAGTTGGATCTGGAGTTTGAGGAGGCTTGACCGCAGCTGTTCCAGCTCAGTGCTGTGAGCTCCTCGCTCGGCCTGAAGAATCTCCCTCAGAGACGCACTCTCTCTCGCCTGAGAAAAGAAAAGCACACATGATTCACATTGTGCGGCCATCTGTCCGGATTTGAAATACTATGTTTGCCTACCAACGCATCCTTGAGCTGGATGCTCATATTTCCTCCTGTTCAAGTCACCGTGAAATCAAAGTGGACAACTCTTATTTTTTATAGAGTATTACAGTATTTATTATGAATGATTTATCTGTGTGCAAATACAGTTCTTCCTGAACCAAAACAATGAGCTTATGCTGCATTCATGGCACACCATGTCGTAACCGTATTTGGATGGATGGCAACCAGTGACGTTCAACCCAGAGCTGTTCTGTTCTGATTTATGGATTTCTATGTCAACCCTATCAACGCCAAATTGAATCTGCAGCAGTCAGGTGGTACAAGTCAGAGAATTTTAAAATTGTTGTTACATAAATACTCGAAGCTTTCTTGCACCCTCTCACCTGTTGGTCAGCTCTGAGCTGCAGCTGCATGAGTTTGACTTCCATGCCTTTATTGAGTTCTCTGAATTTCTCTACTGATCGAGCCTCAGCACGCAGGCGTAACAGCTCTTTACGTGCTGCTCGTCTGCGCACGCAACTCTGCAGGAGCACTACTGCAGTTCTGACGCGCCTGAAACTGCACCGGGCCAGCCAGCCTCGCACATGTGCCTGCAAAAACACCACCGCCCGCTCTGTCAGCATCTAAAAGAGAGAAAGAGATTCTATAAACAAATCATAAAATAGTCTAATTCTTAAGCATAGACCTTACAGAAATCAAAAAATGCATTAGTCCAACTGCTTTACATTGAGTATATCATTACAGAGATGCTGCAATTGAGATTGCATATACCCAGAAACATATTTTAAAGCACTTTACCTGTCTATAAATGCGACGAGCCTGGGTGCCTCTGATGAAGGCCTGGATTTTGATGGTGGCCTCTCTGATGTTCATATAAAGTTGTCGCACAGCCAGCATGCGGTATGTTTTCTGGATTATTAAAGCAACGCGTGTATAACGGAGGGTCCACGCCAACCTAATGGTTAGGTAACAATGAAGTATACGTAAAAATTTGGATCACAAACTTACAGAAACACCTATTAGAAAACCTACACAACTAGAATGGGTAACACTCTAACCCACCTTCGGGCTAGGGTTCCTCTGGTGTAGCGCTGCAGGATGAAGGTGGCCCACCGGATCCGCTGATAACGCCTACGCTGCAGCCAGCCTCTCACCCAGCTTTGGATCAAAACCCCTGCTGCCGATAGCCGATCCCCTCTCAGCTTCTCCAGTACTGCAACTTGTCCAGCCCGGAAGAAGACCTTGGTCTTGCCAAAGCAGTACTCCTCTGGATCAGGGATGAGGTTGGGCAGGGCACTCTGGCAGGAACGCCGTACATCATCCTGAGAAACAGAATCATGTAGCAACACCCGGTAGCGGGTGAAGAACTCCTCGTACGTCCACCTGGAGTACGAACAAAAGAGTCGGGGATGTAAGAAGGAACTTATGCTTTTCTTATTTGACAGACTTTGAAGATTTCTTGCCTGGAGGGGTAGCCTGCGGCACTGATTCGGATGGTCTCCAAGACTCCACACGCTCGCAATTGCTGCACTGCTCGCTTGGGATCAAATCTGATATAAAGAGATGAGAAAAGGTTACTCCAAAATCTAATAGACATAAACACATAGGATATCTAATTTTTTCTACAGAAAGGGCTGTTTGAGGTCATTGGACTTTATGCAGCGAACATAATGCGGAGTGGTGTTGTTCAGTGTGTCCATTAAAAGGTGCAGGGATTGACGAAACTAGACACACAAAGAAAGAACATGTAAGAAAATGTTGAAATCTCAGACCTAAAGAGTCAGAGAACACCTTAAGGGATTTAGATGGATTTGACCATGACTGGTTAACCATTGAAAAGAGTTTCTTCAACAGGATCAGGAAAAGCAGCTCACCTGAAAGCCACAGTTAATTTGTGCTCTCTGTGAGCTCGCTTTCCTGAACGTACGCTCCCGTTTGCAAGAGAGGAGTTGGGGAGGGATCCCCCTGCTGTCTCCTTCTGGAACAACTCTGCAACTAGTTCTGACTGGGAAGGATACAGACAGTTGTGAGGAAGCAGAGTGAGTACAAAATTAAAAGACAATAATTGAACTATTACAAAATACCTGGCTAGCTCTCAGTATATTGATGGGCTCCTCAAACACAGTGTCGCGACTCTTGTCTAAAAAGCCATCACAGTCGTACTGAACCTAATGCCAAAAAACACAATATTATCATCAATATTATGAAGGTTTTGTACCACCATTTGTTAAATTATTCTCAGTAGATGTTTTCTGACCAAATCAGCAAAATGCACAATGATGAAGGCAGAGTTGGACATGCGCGGTTTACGAAAGTAGGGGCTGTGGTTCAGGTGCTGGTCGTAAACCTTCCGAGCCCAGTTCTCATCCGAGCCTTTCGGCATCTAGATCAGAGAGAGAATGTGTTTTATACTTTGGTGACATGATAAGAGGGATTACAACTTGTGTTACAACATGTAGTTTGCTTACTCTGCATTCCTCATCCAGAAGATCAAGTAGGCCGAGCTGGCCTTCGATGAGCGCAATGCATGGCTGGTTATCGCTGAACTCAATACGGTTCCAGGGAAGTTCCTCTCGCAGGTACTCCTCTTGCTCCAACTGAAACACATGCTGACAAGGACATACCACATACTTAAAACTTCACTTAATGAACAAAGCTGAGTCAACTAATGGCTAGAGAAGTTCTGAAAAACTCAACAAAAATAGGCACTTGTACAGTTTCACTAGTGTGGAGAACTGCTTTAAGTCAAAAATATAAAAAAATATAAAAAGACTCAAGTCAGGCACCAATGTAATCCAAGTCCCGATATCTGGAAACTTACCCTGTTGAACTGCTGTTGGAGTTTCTCGTTGGCGTAGTTAATACAGAATTGCTCAAAGCTATTCCTGTCAAAAGTCTCAAACCTGTAAACAATAAAAATAAAAAAAAGATTGACAAAACAATCCAACATGTACATTTTGTTATATCATTGATTATTACGTTTAAAATAACTCTCTTACCCTAGATATCAAGAACTCCTATGAAAGATTTGGGCTGTTCCCGGTGTGCTCGTAAGGATGAGTTGAGTCTCTGCACCGTCCATGTGAATAGTTGCTCGTACACATGCTTAGCCAGAGCATCCCGTGCTTCATTAGCCTGCTGGCCTGTCATGGGCTTCACAAGCATCTCCCCACCCACCGCCAGTCGCCTGTGACATAGCCATTGGGCCATCTGAGCACCTTCCACCCCCAAAAGCTTGGAAAAGACAGCCAAGGAGCGGTCCTCGGCCTGCCAGTATGGTGAATAAGGAAGTATGTCCATATTATCACAAACTACTTGCTAGAAAATTAGCAAGGACAGCACTGCTCCTGATTTTTTACCTATACAGATATCAAGCAGTTCTTCAAATTTTGATTCTGATTTGTACACAAAAAATGTACACAAGAATTGGAAATGGTGCTTGTACATTAATGAAGCTGCGGTCCCCACCACGACCACTGGCTTGTATGTTGACATTCCCCAGATGAAGAATAGCTGCCAGTATACGAAATATCTCCATCTGCTGGTCCGGCTGCACTCCTGCATGGGTGAACCACAAGTTTCAAGTTCATCACGTTGTATCTAGGGAATATATGGATGTATTTTAACTTACCAAGTATAGTAAAGGCATTTCTCGTCCGCTCCAGCTCGACAACATCATCTGTGCCTGGAATGTGCACATCTTGTCCTTTGTTGGTGTAATGGAAGTTCTCCGCAGAATCTAGTGAGATGCAGTAACGCTTGGTGATTGGACAAATACAACACAACACAAATAAACACATTCACACATATATGTTTGAGTAACATGTTTTCAGGACATTATTTTAGGCTTTACCAAAATTGAGTGCCCTAAACTCTGGCAAATCCCTGGAAGCACAAAGCTGGTAGAAGATGTGGTAGTTTCTCTCTTCAGCTGCCTGTTCATGTGTCACAATACAAAATGCATCTCAATAACCAAACTTGATAACTGAATCGTGAGATATTCACTATATGATCAAGCAATCACCTGAAAAACAACTCTTGATTTCTCCAACAAGTAGGTCTTCATGTTTGCCCCAATTATATCCCCTTTACGTCCAAATCCTATCTCAATATACTTTCCAAACCGGCTGCTGTTGTCGTTTCTGGTTGTTTTTGCATTACCAATTGCCTGTAAGGGTTAAAATGATATGGTCATAAACAGCCTCCTCCTACTTTACCAGAAAGGCCAGAAATCAAGTTTCAGTACCTCCATGATGGGATTGGACGCCAAAACTTTCTCCTCCACACTGGTCTGCTGGGCCGCACCACCCACAACAGCAAAGTAACGCATAGTGTACTTGGCCGATACAGTTTTACCTGAGCCTGATTCTCCACTGATTATGATGGACTGATTTTTCTCCTCTCTGTACATATAATTATGATTAAAATCATATTAAAACAGGTAATGTGATTCAAATTCAGAATGAAACTCCCTACTGTATACTGTGTAGTAACAAGGTAAAATGAAAAAGGTACTTTGATATCTACATAATAATTTGCATGGTACTTCCATACAATGGTATTCTTTTGTCCAAAAAATTATGGTACTTTTTTTTAAGTAACTATTCTTGTTATTTGCTTGCTCTTGACCTGGTCATAGTGCAGTACGCCTCTTCAGCCACCGAAAAAATATGTGGCTCCATATCAGCTGTGTCCTGGCCATTGTAAGCGTCAATCACCTCCTCTCCGTAGATGGGCAACTGTTCATATGGATTTAATGCCACCAACACAATCCCTATTAAAGTATAAGAAAGGTATCTGAATGAGATTTACGTATCTATAAAATGAAAAATTTAATTAATGTAGTTTAAGATGCAAGGCCATCATTTCTTTGCATAATTCGCACACCAATAAACTCTTGGTAAATGTTCTTTACAGTAGCCAATATAACAATGAGTGATGATATTTGAATCTCTGTGCCTTGAACTTTACACCCAGTAAAATGGAGGTTAATGGGTGATGGCTGTAAAAACTTGCCACTGTTTTCTGTAGAATTGAACTCACCGCAGTATGTGTAAATGCTATTGTAGTCAAGAAAGCGCACTCGCAAGTTGTGAAGTACCGCTGGCTCATGGAGGAAGGTTAGAGCTGTGAGGTCATTCTCCCCCTCCAAAATATCAGGGTTACCAAGAGGGGGAAGACCTGCCGGAGGCAACACTGGATACTCCATCTCCTTATTTAAAAACAAATATAGTTTGTAACTATATAAATAAAATAAAACATATTCATTCTGCAGGCCTCATGGTTTCATTTCAGTATCATATGTGTGTTTTTGTCTTACACTGCCATCACTGAGTTGGATTAAGATCTGCTGGTCTCCAGGATGATAGTCTTGTAGCAGCTGTACAGACACCCACACAGCTTCTGGGTCTGGCACCCACACACATGCACCCTGAGAGGCGATGGAAACATAATAAATACACAAAGCATAATCAACAAAAAAAAAGTCAAAGTCATTTGAAACTTTGATTTTTTTATTAACTTGATTATATGGAATCACACATTAGTGTGTGGCAGATTTTTACATATCAGACATTTATTTTTTGGTGTTTTGACAGGAAGTGAAGTGGGAACGGGATCCTCGAGCCGGGTCTTGAAGTCGGAACTCGGGTCAGAGTTTTGCCCATGAGGCTATTGACTCCCACAAATTATTAAAATGTAATTTTGTGATACATACAAATGAAATTAAGGTTAATTATTTATTTAGTTTTTTTACTTGTTGCATATGCGTTTTTGGAAGAAAAGGAAAAAGCCCATTCAGTAGTGTACCTTATCCCTCGCTACATCGCTAATTCATATTACCCAAACTTTGTCCTAATTGAACTAAGGTCTAATCCTGTGGAGCTAGGCCATAAGTTCTCATATTTCAAGTGTTTTCACGAATGAAAGTGAAGCAGACTGTTTGACATTCCACTGCTTTTCAAACAAAAAACTGCTACATTGCGCTTCCAGCAGAGTTTAGTGCTGACCCTAAACACACCTGAACCAGCTAATCAAGGTCTTCAGGATTACTTAGAAACGTCAAGCCAGGTGTGCATGAAGGTGGCCTTCTACGAGCAAAAAAGGACATTGCAGTCTATAGACTTGATTATTATAATGTCTAAAGATATGGATATTGATTCAATATTTTGAATGTTACACAACCGGCTCATGTGCCTGAGTGAATATCTGACCCAACCCAGTGACACTCTTTTTCTCCTCAATCAGCATAAACACACTCGCAGCACCATTAAACATTAACACCAGCTGGTCTCCTCTGACACTGACATTCAACACTAAACATCTCAATCTATCTATCTATCTATCTATCTATCTATCTATCTATCTATCTATCTATCTATCTATCTATCTATCTATCTATCTATCTATCTATCTATCTATCTGTCTGTCTGTTTATCTATCTATCATCTATCTATCTGTGTGTCTGATTATCTATCTATCTGTGTCTGTTTATCTATCTATCTGTGTGTCTGTTTATCTATCTATCTGTGTGTCTGTTTATCTATCTATCTATCTATCTATCTATCTATCTATCTATCTATCTATCTATCTATCTATCTATCTATCTATCTGTGTCTGTCTGTATATATATCATAATGACATCCAATGAAACTGCAAAAAATGATTATACATAAAAAATGATTAAACGCACTTACCTTTGTGTAGAGCTCTGTGGTTGCCATCTGGCCAGAGAGTTAATTTCTGCTTTGACAGCTCAAATGAAACCTCTCTCTACACCTTCAGCTGTTTAATTTGTGTCTCAGAGCGAGTGACTGGCCCCGTGCCCTTTGGTCTGTTAAAGATTCAGCCATCATATCCGTAATAGTAAGTTAACAGTTAATCCTTGACGTTCGAGAGGGACATTCAAAACGGCCCTGCATCTGAACAATTTTAAAGCAGCATAAAGTAGTGCAAAAAAGTGGATAGCACATTAGCGATAACAACAACAAATAGGTTGAACATAAAGAAATTGTATCAACAACCTGTCGCATCATTGCAGAAATAAGCAATCCAGATATTCAACACAGGAACATTTTATTTTAGGAAATGTAGAAGAGAACATGGACATCATTGGGATGATGTGAGCAATGAACAAAACCTTTTTTTATAAAAACATACTTTTCACCCAGCAAAATGTTTAGTTAAGTTGCTTTTCACAGGATGTTTACACATCACTAGTATAAATCACGTATTACATTTTATGAATCACCATTCACATTTCAATTCCAGGTTCAGACTGTGGAAATGTCAGTGTCAAGTATGAACAGCTTATAAAGAAAAAAATCAGGCAGTTTTAACAAGCACCAGATGAGTCGAAAACAGAAAACCAAACCATAGCTTCACACTTTGTAACTTAATGTTTATCAAAGCTTTGTCCCTGATAAAACATTTGGTATTGAGAAAAACACATAAAAACTGAATTTGAACTGCATAATACTGATTTTCAACTTGAAATTAGGAATATTTTTCAAACGATACTAACAGGGAGCAAAGTCAATATTTTCTCTTTTTGACAGAGATTTTAAAAAAAATTTAGTCACAGAGATTAATCAACAGATCAGTTTAGGTCAGCTGTGATAAAGTTTAGCACCCACTAGAACGGGAGGATTGTATTTTTGACTTGATTGTTGTATCTCCAAATCAAATCCAAATTCCCCCTAAAAAAAAACTTAAACCTTTTAATACAGAAGGCATTTCAACAGTAAAACTTTTCCAACATTTTGTTCTTTCAGAAAACGTTTAGAATATTTCAAATGAAAATAATAAAACCGAGCCAACAGTCTCTGTGAGATCCCAACTGGTGGGCGAACATGGATATTCAGCGAAGCTGGGAGATGATAACGTGGTGTGTTGATCAATGTTGGGAAACTCATGTGCCGGTATTTCAGACACATTTGAATACCCTGTGAAAAACAAAAGCCTGCTTATAGAGGGATGTTTCAGTTTATGTGACTATTTCCTTCAGGAAACCAGTGGAAATACGCAACTGTCGTTTTTCCTCAACTACCTTTGCTATACTTCCTGTTTGTCTTCATTACAATTTCCCTCCTGTTTGAGTGAGTCTCCCTCACTAGATGTTTCCTCCACTTGGGCCAACATGTCGGCCATCAAGGCATCTTCCAGTCGCTTCCGAACGCTGTACACCAGCTCCTCTTGCTTTCTGTGACCAAAACATTACTTACATCAATATCCCACACATACATTTATGATATGAAATATGATCATTCAAAAGGCTGAAATACCTGATATCCTCATCTGTGACGATGAAGGCCTTACAGAGAGGCTGAGCCGTGTTGAGCCAGACTCCCGGGTTCTTCTCCACAGCGGCGGACAGCTGGCCCGTGATGGGAGCCGCACTGGTGTGAAGGGCACTGGCAATCGCTGACAACAGGGTCTTATCTGTGCATCCAGGGCCTACACCTTCCGTGATGTATGAAATATTATAGAATTAATTCATTTTAGTAGCATCTATTGATTAAAATCTCTATTTGACTACTTCATTCTGAAAAAAAAAACAGGTTTTAATTATTTGACCAAAAACCTCCGCACATAATAACCTAGAGCACTGTCTAACACTTGATGTCTGCTCTGTCAAGTCTTCGTCGTCAGTTAGGATTCTGGGTGTGCTCTTTCATACCATTCTTTCATTTGAAAGCCACAATCTGTAAAACTGCATTCTTCCATCTTAAAAATATATCTCAGGGTCAAATGCAGAAATGTTAGTTCATGCGTTCATGACCTCAAGGCTAGATTATTGTAATGCTCTTCTGGGTGGTTGCCCTGCACGCATAATAAACAAACTCCAGCTGGTTCAAAATGTAGCAGGTAGAGTTTTTACTAGAATCAGGAAGTATGATCATATTAGCCCGGTTCTGTCAACACTGCATTGACTCCCGATTAAACATATCATACATTTAAAACCTTGCTAAGTACTTGCAAAGCACTAAATGGTTTAGCTCCTCAGTACTTGAGCGAGCTCTTAACACATATTCATAGATAATCCTTCACGTCTATTGCGATCTCAAAATTCTGGCCAGTTGATAATACCAAGAATATCAAAATTAACTGCAGGCAGTAAATCCTTTTCCTATTTAGCACCCAAACTCTGTAACATCCTTCCTAGCCTTGTTTGGGAAGCAGACACAGTGTCAGTTTAAATCTAGACTAAAAACACGTCTCTCTAACCTGGCAGACACATAACACATGATCAATTTCTATCATTTAATACTATAATCTGTTAAAGTATTGTTAGGCTGCATAAAATAGGCCAACCGTAACTGGGAACACTTCCCATAACACCCGATGTACTTTTTACATCGTAAGAAGAATGGCATCCATGCTAATATTAGTCTCTCTGTTTATCCAGAGGTTACCGTAGTCAGCCGTATCCGGTCCGTATCCACATCAGATGGTGAACCTGCACCCTAAGACGACCACAACGGCCCTGAATGTCAGCGGAGACCCCGTCTACTAGACAATCCCCTGTGAAGACCTTGTCGACACGACAGCCATCAACACAGATCCTCAGCAGAGACCACAAGAACCAGACAAGACCCTATGACCAGTTTCGGCTCCATACCGGCGTGATGAATCCGATCTTCAAGCAAAAGGAACTGAATGTAATATTTATTTGAATGCTACCGATCCACTATCTGATTTCTGACTTGTGATGCAGCCTAAATCATAATCACACCATGTTCATACGTTGGCCAGAGTTCAACTGGCCCTCCGACTTTGCCTGGTTTCTCCATTCTGTCTCCTGATGGAGTTTAGGTTCCTTGCCACTGTCGCCTCTGGCTTGCTTAGTTGGGGAGACTTAATATTCAACAATATTATTGATCTGACTGGACTGACGCTGTTGTATGAGAACTGAGCTGGATGACAACATCACTGTTTTCTACAGAACTGCTTTATAGATTAAATGAACTTATTTAATAATTGATTATCTTTATAACGGAACTGAATCAACACTGAACTGACTTCAGCTGATCAATGACACTATTTTCTTTTTAGAGCTGTTTTACAAAATTAACTCTGTTTGCATCATTGAATCATTTCAAGTCAAGTCCCCTTTATTTATATAGCACTTTATACAATACAGATTGCTTCAAGCTTTACAGTTAAATCGTATGCACGAAAATAATGCATTCCGGCTGTTGTTCAACGGAAGTAGGTTCAGTGTTGATTCAGTTCTGTTGTAAACATCATCAATTATTAAACTAGTTCATTTAATTTATAAAGCAGTTCTGCAAAAATGATGTCATCGTCCAGCTCAGTTCAGTTCATACAACAGTCAGGGATAATTTCCCTGTTATCACTGTAAAGCTGTTTTGAAACTATATGTATTGTATAAAGCGCTAAATATATCAAGGTAACTTCCCTAGTATTATAATGCAACTAGAAATTAATGAAAGAAATGAATACTTATATTCAGCAAGGATGTATTCAATTGATCAAAAGTGACAGTTAAGACATTTATAATGTTACAAAAGATTTTTATTATGCTTAACATGATTCTATCCATCCTAAAAAAAAAGCTGCACAACTGTTTTGTGTGTCAACATTGATAATATTAAAAATGTTTCTTAAGCAGGAAATCAGCATATTATAATGATTTCTGAAGGATCATGTGACACTGAAGACTGGAGTAATGATGCTGAAAATTCAGT
This sequence comes from Chrosomus eos, assembly GCA_036326025.1. Taxonomy (NCBI): domain Eukaryota; kingdom Metazoa; phylum Chordata; class Actinopteri; order Cypriniformes; family Leuciscidae; genus Chrosomus; species Chrosomus eos. The sequence continues at coordinate 19,814,067 of CM070838.1, forward strand.
TTTGATCACAGGAATAAATTACATTTTTAAATATTTGCAAATAGAAAATAGTTTTTGTCTTTTATTTTGAAAACTTAATTGTCTCTAGTTGTTTCCTGGCCTTGATTGTGCTCACCTGTTTCATGTTAGTGCACTAATTCTTGAGTGTAAATATCCCTGGCTACATCCGAAATTGCATACTTCCCAACTGTATAGTAGGCGAAAAACAATATGTGACAAAAGATGTATGTCCGAATTCACAGTACTCATTAAAGAGTAGGTAAATAGTACCCGGATGACCTACTATTTCCGGCGAGATTCTGAGGTGTGCATACGATGAGGCCACTGGAGAGCATTTGTGAATGGAAGTGAAGCGACCCAACTGACACTGGTAGGTCACATGATAAGGGCAACATGGCGAATGTAGTGCATCCAGATTACATTCATACTATATAGAAGATACTTTTTCAGCGGTCGTGAAGTAATTACTTATTCAAAATAAGTACCTGCTCAAAAGAGTATGTGATTGTTTGTCTTGCTTTTGATTCGTTTTTGTTTGTTCTTCTCGTTTTCTTCACAAACTAATGTCATACTGACTTTTATTTATTCTTGCTTAAAATAAACAAACTTGGATTACGTTCTTCATCTTGTCCAGACGTACCTTGTAAGCCTTTGGGGAGATCCATTGTTTTCACCAGCTCCTCTGCTATGTCAAAGGCATTGAGGCCACCCAACTTCTTCTCCCAAAAAAGCTGTCAATGAAAATTATATTAGCATTGTGCAACTATGACAAACTAATAATAGTGGTGAATAGAATTTAGGCCACGTTTACACGACAATGATGTACTAAAAAACAGTTTTCCTTTGCGTTTTTTTAACGTACAGACAACAACGTTATCAAAATGATCCCCATTCACACAGAGCCACGAAAACACTTATTCATGCCAGGCCAGTAGTTGGCAATGTCACTTTGTAAAGAAACACTACGTGTTTATAGACTAAACATCATACACCTGCGCATGATGTCACCGTTTTCACAAATTTCAAAGACAATAAATGTCAAACAATAAAGTTTGCATTTTCAGGCCCCCAAATGAACGGCTAAATTAACAGTTTTTATTTGAAAACGTTGACGTGTAAACGGCCTCCTAGATTCGCATTACCTGTCTGGGCTGGTCAATGGCCTTCTGTGGGTCAGTCTTAACCTTATTGCTGGGGTGGTTGGTAACTTTTGTGACGGGCTGTTTGAAGATGGAGGCTGTCTGTCGTACTGGGAGGGATGTATTCAGGTCGGGTTTGCCCTATCAAAGAAGGAACATTCTTGATTACCCTGATGAAAAACTGGAAATTGCTGATCTGTTTCTGGTTATTGTTGCAGGAAGACCAACTTGACCAGTAAAACTGGCTTGAAATTGGTTTTAAAAAGTCACCAGACATGCAGAGATCAGCCTATATCACTCTGCAGCTATAAATCTAGAATAATGAATGTGTTTTTATAAATATGAAAATGTGTGCCCCAGTTTAGTCCTCTCACCTTAGTCTGGCTATTGTTGTCATACCGGGGCCTTTGTCTGTTCTTGTTCAGTTTGCTCATGAGCATCTTGCCCGTGCGGAAATCAAAGGAGCTGAGATCCATGGAGTTGCCAAGGTAACGAGCCAATTGAGGCTTGCTCCGGAACTTCTTCCCAGTGGGGCTGGGGAGGGGGAGCAAAATTAGGACACATCTTAGAGATTTGATAAACCCGTATGGATGCAAATTTGGAAAGAGAATGAGTTATGGTGACGGTAGTTGCAAACGGATATTAACACACAATATACACAAACAATGACATGCGATGCCTAACTTGGAACAAATTTTGAAATATCCCAAGCCTGTGATGACAAAATGACAATGTTATTAGATCATGAATACTGTGAAGAACTATTTCTGTTTCTTAACATTGACTATCATGATGGCAATTAAAATCACATTTAAAATGTGATTTTAATGCTTAAAACACATTTGAACAGATAGGAAGAAGTTCAAAATTATAAAGATAAAAATCTAAAATAATTCAAAAGAATTGTATTTAAAAATATACAATATAATACAGTAAAATAATATTGAATTTAATAAATTATGTATATTTGCTCTAAGAGCAGTTTGTGTACAGAAATTAAAAAATTATTGATCTATTCGTGCTTATAGAGACGCCAATAATTTAACGCAGATGAATACGAGGCTGTGAGGGATAAACGTACACATTGCGAAAAACAGTACGCCAAAAGAGTAGTATGTCCCAATACATAGTATTCGAAAAACAGTAGGTGAACTGGACATTCGATGGACACTTTACTACCCCATGAGGCCACGGGAGAGGATGTATGAATGGGAGTGAAGCAACGCAAGTGGCGGATAGGTCACGTGACAGTAAGAACATGGCGGATGTAATGCGTCCAAATTTCATTCATACTACCCATATTCATACTATATAGAGTGTACTTTTTTAACAGTCGGAAAGTAAATTAAAATTTAGTACCTACTCAGACAGTACGCGATTTCGGTGTGTGTTACAAAGGGAGGCACTGTATAAAGGTCCTAGATCAAATCATTTTCAACTTTCAAAACGATTTTGTTTACTGACATTTTTTTTCGGAAAGTTAAAACTTCTATCTCTCACAGCCTTGTTTTCATTCCTGTCAAATGTTATATATGGCGCTACCCTGATTAAGGTCTATAGAACATTTAAACTCAATTAACTTTCTTACAAATGAAGTGTGAATACAGTATGTGTACTGTGTCTAGAGTTTTCAAACACTTGACATAAATGACTTCCTTTTAAGGTCTGTAAGCTGTCCTTGTCAATCTACTCCGCCAAATGTTCACATTTGTTTTGCATAGTTTGAGATTATAGTAATACCGTTTGTCTAGATATGCATTTAACATTCTTCACTTGAACATTTGCAGTTCTGCATCTGCAACCTTTGCACAGGCCTTTAAATCAAGATTCGGTGGTAGTAGTTAGTTGACACAGGTGTGATGCAAAAATGAGTTCACTGAATATTCCGTATGATGATACCATGAAGATTTCGTGCTTGTTTCAAGTTCATGCACAAATATGGACAAACTTTTTGGGGGGGTTTGAGTCCATGGCTATTTTAGCTTGTCAATGTCGTGCAAACACGTAACAACATAGATGTTTTTTTAATTGATTAAATAATACGATACCACAGACTATACAAACGACCTGCCTCCCCCCTCTCTCGCCTCTGTTCTTCCTCCTCTTCCTCACCTCTGCTAAAAAAAGAACAGTCATGTCTATTTGTGACATGTCGTTGATTAGGAATTCTTGGAAAATTTGTTTATTCAGACTATGAAACACAATTTCACAGTTAAAACCAATGGAATGGAGATCCAAATGAATAATTCGTTATAACTGGTTCTTCTGAATGGTTCTACCAAAACCAACTTTGTTAGGTGGGTGAATCATACACAATGCAAATTTCACACATTTCTTCAATCCAGTAAATGTGGCAAAAAAAAAACAATAAAAGTGTTATTTAGAGTGACCGCATCAAACTGGAATGCAGACAAACATGTAAAACTTCTCGGTAGCACTTTATTTTTACAGTCCTGTTCCCCATGTACTATGTACTTATTATAGTTATTATTACAATAACTAGGTAATAACTAGGTACTAACTGTAAAAAAAAGTGCAACCAATTTCTCAAATGAAGGTGAATCAATGAAACTTCTTTCAAATGTCAATGAAACAACTTTATTAAAATGAATCTTGCCAACACTAGTTATAGGATGTCTGACGTATTCTTTCACTTGTTTCAAAGAAAACAAGAATATTTATTTGCTGTTTTGTTGTATATAATACAGATGTGTGCACTTCAAATGCCTGGATGATGCACTTAATTAACTGAAACACTAATTGTAGAATGTTTTACACTTCACACACTCAACTGTGGCAGCTTTCTTGCATAGTGGATTGAGAAAGGCTATCAAAACTGAATGACAACCTTATAAAATTCATACACTAAACGGTTGAATACATAGTATACAGTGCGTCATTTGGGACACAACTTCTGTAATGTGTATTCATTCACAACCACATTTAGTGCACTCTGACTCACCAACCTGTAACTTTTTGTAGTTGTGAACAGGGCTAACTAAATTGTTGGGAAAAAACAGCCAATTCAAATTGGATGCGATACAAATGCTCAATTGACATGCACCCCCACCCCCTCCTGAAATAAAGCACACAAAATCCTCTCCACAGCTGGGCCTACTTTTACATGACAATCCCCCCTCTGTACTCAGTCCCTAACATAACACACATGGCTTTCCCTCCTCAATCCGAGCACTCCCACTTTTTACACTCTCTGATGTCCACAGAGTCTGCTTCCCCTGACATGCTGATTATCTAACATGTTTTTTAAATAAAAGATACCTACAAACGACGACCAATCTACAGCAATGCAGAGTCTACATTCAATAATGTTGTTGCTTTGTCACTTAGCAAAACGTTGCGCCTTATCGTAGCCTCATCACTTTGGGGTCTTCTGTTCAATGGAGGATTCCTCCGCTTGGAAATTAGGCTATATACTTATGAAGTATGCATCATACAGATTACATATTTGCTGTATACATCCCTCGCAGAATAATGTGCGTATTTTCGTTGTAGACAATGCTGCAATTCAGGCATCTCTTCGTTATATTACAGTATCATATATGAGAATTTTGCGTAAAGTCCATCAATTGTGAATGTAAACAATGCATTGCCAGTAAACCAGAGACATTTTGGCAAACATTTTTTGTCAAGTGACTGAATGAAATACTAGCGGGTTGGTAAAAAACGACCCGTCTTGCGAATATCGTTCGCTAAAATGACAATCGCGGGACGAAAAAAGATGCTGCACCTGGTCCGTTAAAACAACGTCAATAAACACTTTATTAGCAATACCTGCCATTTCCAATTTAAGACAAATACTCAATTTTATATGTGCACACATCCATACAGGTCGCTTTGTTACCCTATTACATAGTTGTATCATATCCTAAACGCGTTTTCTTTCTTTAAAATCGTCGCCGCTTGAAAGGACTGCGCAAACTAGTAGCCAGACTGACCTATTCAAATGAACAAAAGCGATCGCTTTGCTCGTAAAACAGCATGACGATAAATGCAGATATGCGGGTCGCAATTTTATACGGTTTCGATATTAAATCGGTTATACTTACTCATTTTTCTCCATCGCGCATTCTCTGTTGGTGTCGCCTTTTTTTGTGAATGTTAAATCCCCCTAGTCTCTTCCTCTATACTTTCACTCCCCTCCCCCTTCAATGAGACAAATGAAAGACATTATGCCCGATTAGGGTTGACTTAACGAGACAAAGCCCTGCGGTAGTCGGGTAGCAAACCATAAACCACATATGACAATACAATGCACTGTTTTGTTTTCAAGTTAATATTTGTTGTGTTTGATGTAATATGCACATACTCGTTCTACTTATGCAGGTCTCTCTTACATTGTGTATCTGCTGTGAATCAGCTTTTTGTTTGTCGAGTACAAAAATACCACAGCAGTTTACCACTTGTAAACTGTAAAACATATTTTTAAAAATCGGTTGTTCTTCAAACCATATAAGATTTTATAATTCGAACTATTTGCAGTCGTTAACAACTCGTTCTCTAAAATTCCCGGTTGTAAAGTAGGTTTACTGCGAGAAACGAGTCATGGATTTTAAAAGTCCTACAGGAAACCCACACAAAAATTATCACAACAATCCTGTGGGATTGTGCTGGAAATAATAAGTGTGCAGGTTCTGTGGGGCTTTTCTTTTGAGGATTTCAGGAGAAGTCTTAAGGGGCTTTTTTTGGCGGAAACTATGGTTACCATGGTAACATTTTGTATGGACAAGAAAGCAAAAAAAAAAAAAAAAAAAGAGAGAGAGAGAGAGAGAGAAAGAGAAAGAAATAGGCCTACTCCAAAGGGTTGTTTTCCATCAACATGGAATCTGGTTTACAATTTATTAATAAGTAAAAGGAATATCAGACAAAACGATCATTTGGAAGCCAAGCCACCACGGAATCAAAAATAAACTTGCAATTGCCAGAAAAAAAGTCAGAATTGAGGAATTTTACGGTAAATAGGTAAAAAAAAATTCCCCAAAACACAGCATAAACATAGATGAGAAGTAACCTAAAAAATGATGTATAATTTGTATAATTAAAAATGTATATTTTTTACACAATCACTCTCTAAATATATTTGTCTAAGACGTTTATCAGATGTTTGTACACAACAAATGTTTTCCAGACAAGGTGCTCTTTAGCAGACATCTTAGAGATGTATCTGTGCCATCTGGGTACTAGTCAAAAAATATATAATTATGACACATGCATAGAGAAAGAATTTATTCACAAAAGTTACAAAATGTAAATACAACATATTTATGTGCAAACTCAACTGAGTAAAGTATCAGCCCTGTAAAGACAGAAAGAAAGCAAGCAAGTAGTTGTTTGCAGTCACATCAAGACACAATAAAACATTATTCAAACGTATTATAAAATTAAATCTTAAAGTGACAATCTTCTTGAGTCTTTCTGGTTGTACGTCGCATCACCAGCGCCGCCTACTGGCGGATCAACGCATAAGCTATTTGTTCCCGGTGGGAATACACAACCGTTTTCTGCAGATCCATGATAAGGAGTTGGACAACTAGTCATCGTCCCTCTTGAATTTCCCTTTAATATAAGGAACATAATCCAGAATCAGCCGCCAGTCTGTGAAATAGACAACAGCCACTCCACCAACTGTACCCCACCCGACCAGCGTGGGAACCCTGGGTTGCAAGGACAGAAACGAAGTATTTCAAAAAGAAATATTTAATAATAAATTAATAGTTACTATGCTATTCCAGAATTATAACAGTTGATGCTAAATCGACTCTTGTTAACATCTAAGTTACTTGAAATAAATCAAGGATTAACATACCACGTTCTGGCAATTGAGACATATTTAGGTCCGATCAACTTTATAATCTTTTGCATATTCACTGACCTCCCCGGTTCAATAAGTAAACAAGTTCAGACGGCTTTGACAAGTTGAAATGGCTGTTTCAGGACCCCAGGCTGCCCGTTATCAGCCTGATAGAAAATTCTGGAACTGTGCAGACTGCTCATTTGCATAAATCCGAAACATTTTAAGTGTTTGGCAAAATTTTAAAATAAGGCTTTGTAATGAAAATGGCATAAAATACTGCTGATGCCCAATTTATTGACTTGAATAAGGCACCAAGGGATTTATCACAAGTAAATAATAAATAAATAACCGTGAGCACAGATTCACAACCGTGTAAGTTTATTTTACTGTCTATGGTAAATTACCGGACTTTACCAGTCCGTTTACAAGTTACATAGCAACGCTTCTAAGAAATAACTAAGTTGTCACAAATATGACTTGAAATCTTTAAAAGATATTCATAGGAGTTTTGTTCGCTGATAAACGTAAACTACTGTTATTTTTAAAGCCATTTTCACACCAAGGACAATATATGAATATAAAGGGATAGTTCACCCAAAAATGAAAATTCTGTCAGTAATTACTCATCCTCATGTCGTTCCAACCCCGTAAGAATTTCGTTCATCTTCGGAACACAGATTAAGATATTTTTGATTAAATCTGAGAGCTGGATCACTCCTCCATAGGCTTCTAAGGGATTGAAACTTGACTGCCCCGAAAAGTTATTAAAGATATCGTTAAAAGAGTCCAAGTGACTACAGTGGTTAGATCTTAAGTTTATCGAGCTACGAGAATACTTTTTGTGCGCAAAAAACAAACAAAAATAGCGACTTAATCAAGTATTCTCTTTGGGCCTGGAGTGCTTCTGGTTGAACGTCACACGCATCACACACATGACCAGCGTCGGCCACTATAGTCACTTGGACTATTTTAACATTTCTTTAATAACTTTACGGGGCTGTCAAGTTTCGATCACTTAGAAGCCTATGGAGGAGTGATCCAGCTCTCAGATTTAATCAAAAATATCTTAATTTGTGTTCCCTAGATGAATGAAGGTCTTACGGGGTTGGAATGACATGAGGATGAGTAATTACTGACAGAATTTTAATTTTTGGGTGAACTATCCCTTTAAAGTTAACATAAACGTTCTAATTAGGTATCGTCCCCACCCCCCAACGATATACCTTGACAGCCAATCAGAATCCACCATTAAAGCGCGCGCTTAATAGAATATCGTCCGTTGTGGTTAACATAGACTGTAAAAAAAAAAAAAAAAAAAAGTTATATGAAAGTTATCTCTTCACTCCAAGCATTTCTCGCAAAAGACACGCAATGGTAAGACTTTTATTACAATGTTTTCTTTTATTTAACTCATTTGAAGGTATACAAGATCCAAAGCAAGACATTGAAAAAAATGTATAATTCTGTTATTAAAAATGGCACATTTATTGCTACATTACTGTTATATACAGGACAGTTCTCAATACCTACTTTATATATATATTTATAAAAACAAAGACGAAAATAATAAAAGACAAAAACCGGAGGCACTCTGAAGACAACAGCAGTATTGTTCATGTCCCTACTGCAACTGCAAGACACCAGGTTCTGTAAAATTCACACACTTCTTAACTCTGATGGAAATCATGGCAGCAATCTTACTTCGGCGCACGACCATTCATTCAAAATGTTCACTCAGTTGGACATTCAAGATGCTTCAGGGATAAAAAGAAAGTCATTTCAGACAGGAAAATCCATGATGACATGACAACACTCCTCCAGCATCTAAAACATTAAGCAGGGGGCAAAAACAAGTCCAGCACTCATATTTTATAGATACTTTCTAAATGAACATGCATTTGAGATGGTATCAGATGGATAATACAAAAATTACTTGAGAATAACAGTCTAACGTTTCCGGCCCTCATCTGATGAATCGACCAAGATCCTTCAATTGTCTGGTGTGCTCCACAGATCACAGGACACTAGCGCCTCGAAAGCAAAAAAAAAAAAAAAATTCCAACCTAGTTGAGCCAAAGATGACAGGAAGAGAATCCTAAAATTGCCAAAAAGGTACACACACACACACACACACAGCATAATAATGAGGATGAAAGACTACCATGTTCCTAAATTGCAGATTAAATACTACAACACAGATACTTCCAGAAAAAGAAAAAAATGAGCCATTTTTGCATTTTAAAATAATAAAACAAATGGTCAAGTTTACAATGAAAGTAAGTTTAGGCACTGACAAGGCATCACTCTCAAAAAATGACAGTCTTGAGAATAAGAAGGCCACAATATATAAATGTTCAAGAACTTTTTATATTTATCAAGAATTAATATTATGTTTCCATTATACTTTAGGACAACCTAAGTTCAGTATCCCCCTTACGGTGAAATGTTATTACTCAGAAATCATATCCATTGTGGACATTTTGACAATTACACAGGTTATAACACCATTTTTTTACCTACATACATAATTCCAAACCATCAGGGAACATCATCTCACGCACATGACAAAAATCGGGTTGAGACGTACACCTTGAAATGACGATATGATCAACTAAACTCACAGTAAGCCAGTCTGATGGAGACGTGAGATCGTGTACATTTGAATATTACATTCAAACAGGGTTGCATTATGTGCATTGGCGAGACTGAAATGATGGCGAATGTTGCTTACGCACTACACCATTGCCTAAGAACACTTCTAGTGACGTACAGTTCCCTGAAATCAGGAAACCATCACGAGGTCTTAAACCTCAACACGCCTTCAATCATCATTATCAAATCCCTTTATCATGAGCATAGAGCAATTGGGGGGCATCTGGGATAAAATTAAGCGTGGGTCGCCTCACCCAAACCTTGCGTTTCTGAAAATATACGCAGGGTCTTTTGAAATCGTACGGCGCATCAGAGCGTTCACTTGCGCTATAGACTCTAAACTAATATGTTTTTGTTATTTAGAAATCTACAATGTATAGACTAACAAAAATATATATATTTATATATATTCTTACATTTTTTTTCTTCTCAAATCGAAATAACATCCATTATATGCATGAGGTGGACTTGTGTACACTTTCAGACTTTTGGCAACGATGCGAGCGAGTGATGACTGAACGTATCCTGATGAAAAAAAAAAGGGCTTACGAAAGGAAAGAGGTGAAAGGTCAACTTGGCAATTTTGTGCTTGGAAATACAATGGAATCCAAGCACTGTAACAAAAGCTCATGTTCCTTTTATGAAGCAGTTTCTTCCGATTGGCTGAACTTGTCAATGAGCTGATGATGCGTGATATTTCCAAAGAGATGAAACAGTCTGGAGAGCTGCGAATGCCCATGTGCTTTTCTCCCTTTCTGGAAGAGCCGTGGCCCACAGAGCAGAGGCCTGCTAGGAAATGCCGTCCTCAAAAGCACCACAGGTTCGCCCCACTTCTCATGGGGTTTGGTTACACAATGCATGTAAGACTGTACCTTTCAGTAGGGAATGACAAACCACATTTAAAAAAAACAAACAAAAAAAAAAGACTTGCTCATATACAAGCAACTCCCAAACTTTTGTTCCACACGAGTAAGCAGTTTGCGTCTTATATAAAACGTAACAATTAGGCACAAATCCATGATTAAATCGACGTTTGTCTCGTCTTTCGATCAAAACTCTCTGCAGTGGAAAAAATGTCAGTTGTGGTCAGAATGTGTCTATTCCTATGATCCATCGTTGTTGGGAAGCAGAAAAATACAAAACGACTTGAGAAAGAGTTCTTCACATTTGTGCTGGTAATTGCGGTCTGGAGTGATCACGGACAAAATCTGCTGTGTCAGTTTTGGCGGGTCGGTTCATGTGTCCAAAATGGTTTGAAGGGTGCATCTCTTTATTTCGTGGATGATATGCTTTCCGAGTCACGATATGCACAGAGAGGATGAGAACGGTGGAAGAGATTCAAGGTCACTTCTTCCAGGAGCCCCAAGAAATTTCGCTGGATCTAAGGAAAGAAAACAGCCATGTTGAGGGATTTATATTCATGTTATCGATTAATTGACGATTCATTGAAATAAAGCGGTTATAAAATGAAATATTAGATGAAAAACTTGAAATATTGCATTGGGAGCTGAAGTAAGTTTAAGTTGAAGTACAGTAGGTCGACTAAAACAAATAAAAATTAAAGCTATATCGAAATATATTTAAGTAAAAAAATTACAAAAGCACAAAACAATTATGAAAATGGAAACTATAAAAATAATAAATATACTAAAATAAGACTGATTTCTATTTCAAATAAGTGTATAATCACAAGGGCTGGACAATGAAACTGAAACACCTGGATTTAGACAATAATGTATTAGTATGGTGTAGGGTCTCCTTTTGAAGTTAATACAGCATCAGTTCGTCTTGGGAATGACAGGTAGAAGTTCTTCAAAGTGGCCAGAGGGATTTTGAGCCATTCCTCTTCCAGAACAGTGGGGCCAGGGGCCTCATTTATAAAACTTTGCGTAGGATTTGCGTCAGAAGTGGCGTACGGATGAAACATAGGATGTGCGTACGTACAAAAATATTCGGATTTATAAAACCGTGCGCACGCACATCCTACGCAGATTTCCCTTAATAAATCACAATCAATTCTAAATGTAGCGCAGCTTTTGCGGCTTCATGTCACGCCCAGAGTTGCCCATAAATAGTCCGTGAAACGGCCATAGTTGCCCATAAATAGTCCGTGAAATGCCCACAATTTAATATGCATCGATTGCGAAATCATGGCAAATACAGAGAGGAAAAACCAAGAAACTTAACTTCACTCAATGTCAAGTAGAAATTATCGTTGGCGAGGTGGAAAAGAGGAGTAAAATGTTGTTTGGAGGGCACAGTGTGGGCTTTACTAATGCCAAAAAGGCACTTGAGTGGCAAAAGGTTGCAGTATGGAGTCATTGCTGGAGTAATGCTGGAGTAATGTAATATGGAGTAATGCTGCAGCCTCACAACCTCGGACCGTGGCCGAAATAAAACAGAAATGGTCGGACAAAGTCGATGCAAAAAAGCGTCTAGCGCTCCATTATTGTGATGGCATAGGCCTAATGGCATTTTATTTCCATCCATTTGATTGCATCTGACAAGCTACAGATGTGTTATGAGGATGAATTGCATAACATGCCAATATTATTGCAGAACATATTTCACTTTTCTTTTTGCAAATATGTGTTAATTTGCATTTCTGTAATCTTCATTTGATTTTGTTTGTTTTACACTGCAGATCGATCAAACGGGTGTTCGTGTAGTAGGCTGTTAATTGTAGGCTAATACTTGCTTTTGGCGCTTTTCCACTGCATGGTACGGTACGGTTCGGTTCGGTACGGCACACTTTGGCGCTTTTCCACTGCATGGTACGGTACGGTACGGCGCGCTTCGGCGCACTTTAAATGGTACCTGGTCTGTTGAGGTTCCAAGCGTACCGCACCGGTACTAAAATGTGACGTGAAACACTGCAGATCACTGATTGGTCAGACAGACAGAATCGTCACTACCAGCGTCATTGGATTTGCGACACGAGACACTAAACCCGCTATACAGTCATATAACCAGTAGACAACAGCCAACACGGTAGCACCTGTGTTTTACTTACTTGAAAAAAAAAGAAGAGATCAACACTTTAAAAAGGAAATGGCTGAATCGTGGTCGAGGTGCAGACGTTCCTCTCGTTGGTTGCCTAGGAGCGGGTCCAGCGAGAGCTGGATGGGGCAAAACAGAATGAAAAAGTGTTCCAAGAAGTAGCAGCTAGCTCAGCTCTTAGCCGCACACGGCTATCACCGGACCTACAAGCAGTGTAACGATCAGTCCCACCCACTTTGAATGGGTACTAACTGCAGTGGAAAAGCAACCGAGCTAGCGAACCGAACCGTGCCGTACCGAGCCGAGTCGTACCACGCAGTGGAAAAGCGAAGCCGAACCGAACCGTTCCGCGCCGAATCGAACCGTACCGAACCGAGCGTACCATGCAGTGGAAAAGCTCCATTTGTGAAGTCTTCATTTTATTTATGAGAGGCAGTATTGCCATTTCTTTAACATAACGGTCTACACTCTCTCACACTTTCACGTGTTTCTTCCATCTGCCGACGGTGTCGCCATTTCTCATTTCAGCCGTTTTTGTGCGTACGCCTGGGTCAGAGCGTGCGTGAAGGACCGCACATTTTCCCGTCAAGTTTGCTTTTTATAAATACCAATTATTGCGTAGAGAGTGGCGTACGCCTTCTTTTGTGCGCACGCAACGTTTATAAATGAGGCCCCAGGTCATTATGTGTTTGGTTGAGGAAAAACGCTTCTCCAAAACACCCTAAAGTGCCACAATAATATTCAGATCTGGTGACTGTACAGGCCACGGGAGATCTTCAACTTCACTTTCATGTTCATCAAACCATTCTTTCACTAGTCTTGCTGTGTGTTATTATGCTGATACACGGCATTTCCTTCAGGGTATAATGTTTGAACCATTGGGTGCTTCAGAATGGTTCGGTAGTCCTTGGCAGTGAAACGCTGATCAAGCACAGTCGGGAATACCATGATATTGCAGCCCAAACCATCACTGATCTAGCCTGGCTCCGCCCTCCTACGCACTTCCGCTCAATTTCATTTTCCTTCAGTACTCCGTCTGGGACTGTGCCGTAGACTTCGGTTTCCAGAAATCAATTTTTTGTAGGACCAATCAGCGAACAGAGGGAGTGGCTGAGAACGATGACGTTGATGTCGACTCGTGCGTTATTTTGAGTTGTAGTTCAAAATAAGAAAGATGCGAGTGAAGCCATTCGGTCCGTTGTGGCAACGCTGCCGAATATCAAGAAGTTAAAGCCGGAGTAAGAACAATCTTTGCTTAGTTTTGTGTTTATGGCCATCCTCCCACGGGGTTCGGGAAAAGACATACGTCATGACCAAACGTTAGCGATTGGTTATGGCAGATAGAGTGACTCTGGGCAGATCCAATAGTTTTAGACTTCAATAGAGTTCCCGCCTACAAGGAAGTAAACGTTTGTCAATGGAGCGTGCCAGACTCTATGTACAAATGAAATGTACGAGAGTCTGGTAGAACCAGGCTATCACTGATCCCCCCGTGCTTCACTCTAGGCATGTAACAGTCTTTGGGGCTTCTCCACACCATACTGTAACTCTCATGGATGAGGGAAATACAGTGAAGGTGGACTCAGAGAACAATACATGTTTCACATTGTCCACAGCCCTAGATTTTTACTGTTGGCACCAATGAAACATTGGCATTTGGCATTGGCACGAGTGACCAAAGTTTTGGCTATAGCAGCCCGACCATGAATAATTACACATATTGGTAGAAACAGGAGAGTTGAGGTGCACATTTAATTCTACATTGAGTTGGGCAGCTATGTATGTTTCACAGATGAGCACCCACAATTGGTCCTCTTTGAAATCCGATATTTCTCCCATTATGTTGTGTGGATTGCAATATTTCATGTACAACTGTGCTATTGCTCTGCTAATTCAACCTTCACACTGTTCTTACTGATGGAATGTAAAATCAGTAAAGATTGGCCACGTATTTAGGCATCAAACCTCCAACTAAATATTGGCCAGTTTTTTAGTTTCATTATCCAACCCCTGTATTTTAAATGTCAATATGTTTTTGTAATGGTACCATGGCTGGTTTTGCCCTGTTGTTGACAGCAGACGAATTTATTTCTAATTTTAACGTTTTAATTAAAGGGTAGCTACTTTAAATATGAAACTAAAACCACCAGTAGGTGACGGCAAGTCACTGTCTTAATAAGGGAGTTGAGGAAGTCATTCATTCAACCGATTTGTTCTAACGGCTGATTCATTCAGAAAAAACAAGTGATTGTTCATGGAATCGTTTAAATGATTCATTCAAAACGTTAATTTCAGTCCAAAAAAATCATCGCTGCCTGTTGCTTTGAGACTCTGCTACGGTTTCATTTTGAAATTCTCATCGGCAAAATAAAGGGAAAACAAACAATATTGTATCTAAAAAGTAACTCACAAAGTTAACTTATTGTTAATTTACCTGTTGTATAAAATAATTATCACATTTGCAATTGTGCACAGGAAAATGGCACTCTTGCTTATGTGATATTCTAATATAACAACATAGTATGATATAAATATAAAACAAAAAACCTTTGGGGACATACCTATAACTGCACTGACACATCACGCAGTGAAAGCAAGGATGAGAGACAAATGCGATGTCAGCTCGCAGTGCCTCGTACATAGTTAAAACAATGATTACAATATCATCATAGATGATACATATCGCACATTCCTAAGCACATAAAGAATGAACTTACAATTGACCTGACATTTACCAACTTTCTTCTTCTCTCCTCCTTTTGCGTGCAGGAGACAGACGTAATATGCTGCCGCAAATTGTCACGTTAACAAGCAAATACAAAGATACAATAATAAAAAAGAATACGTACGCTAATTAGATAGTTTTACTTTTTAAGTCAAAGTGTCATCTAAAATTTAAGACCTGTCATAAGTAAAAAAAAAAAAAAAAAAAAACTTTTTATGGCCTTAAATTTGAAAAAATCTAATTTAAGACTTAAGGATCCACGGGAACCCTGTTTAATGGTGGAAACATCTACTAGTGAACAGAAAGTGTTTGCATAACCTGTTACACAAAGTGAGGCCATGTATAAATGGACATTAACGTACCACATGATCACATGTGACTAACAGAGTTGCGTCCATCTCCTCCAAGGCCTTGATGTGGTCCAGACAGCTGCATTTGAGTGTCTCCAACCACCCCGGACACTTTCTCCTCTTCACGCCGCTTCAGACAAGCTGCTTTGGGGTTCAGGTTACGTTCTGGATGAAAATAAAATGTAAAAATGCAAAATAAACAGCAGTTGATTCACTTAAAAGTAAGTATTCAATTTTAGAAAACTATAGCTGTCCATGTAACAAAGCATTTCATTGATAAAATGAGTCTTATTTAAAGGGATACTCCACTTTTTTGGGAAATAGGCTCATATTACAACTCCCTCAGAGTTAAACAGTTGGGTTTAACCGTTTTCGAATCCATTCAGCCGGTTTTCTGATATTAAGAAGAATATCAGTAACCAGACAGTTTCTGGTCCCATTGACTCCCATAGTATATATTTTTTCCTACTATGGAAGTCAATGAGACCAGAAACTGTCTGGTTACTGATATTCTTTTAAATATCAGAAAATCGGCTGAATGGATTCGAAAACGGTAAAAGCCAACTGTTTAACTCTGGGGGAGTTGTAAAATTAGTCTATTTCCAAAAAAAGTGGAGTATCCCTTTAAATGTACTACCTTTTAAAATTAATTTTCTGTTTACGTATACAAGGCCAAGTGGACAAATCAGTTTTATCAAAGACAACCATTTTTTTACAATCTAGTCCCAGTCTATAATATCCCCATGAATATTCAGAATTCCATTATACAAGTAAATGCTGTTGTTTAGGATACAGAAAAATCCATAAAAATGATGAAAACACATACCACGGACTTGTTGCTCCAAGTTTAGTATCACGTTGACGGCCTGGTGCAGGATGAGCAGTTTGGTCTGGGGTTTATCGTTGGTCAGGTGCAGCTGGCACATGCGGCCCAGCTCTTTGAAGGCCTCGTTAATGTCACGCACGCGCAGTCGCTCTCGTGCGTTGTTGGCCACTCGTCGCTCCTTCTCCCTCTCGACCTTCAACTCTGGCGGCAAATCCTCATCATCTTCTTCATTGTCTAGACTGCGGAGAGACAATGACATAACATTTACATTTCAGGGTTTTTTCTATTAAAAAAAAAAATTGGTTTAAAAAAAAATAATAAACCTGCTCAAGCATATTAGATGTAAAGTTGTAAACCATTATACATATCTTAAAGCTGTACCAGTAAAATGTTAGGCCACACCTGACATACATTTTTTTCTTGTGATAAATACCTTTTGATCTAAAGGCTTATGCATAATGAAATTAGTTTAGTAGAAACATATTTTGTCTATATGCACTATACCACTGTTCAAATGTTTGGGGTCGGTAAGATTTTTTTTTTCAAGATTTTTTATGAATTTGAGAGAGGTTTCTTATGCTCACCAAGATTTTATTTTTAAAAAAATACTAATTTTATTACTAATTTTAATAAATTATTAATACTAATTTTATTATTTTTAAAATAAAATAATTAAAAATATTACTGTTTTTTCTGGGGTTTTTTCATATGTGGCATACGATCAGAAAAAAAGTAATATTGTAAAATATTCTTACAATTAAAAATAATTTATTTCACTTCATTTGATGGCAAGCAGAATTTTCAGCACCATAACTCCAGTCATCAGTGTCACATGATCCTTCAGAAATCATTCTAATATGCTGATTTGATGCTTAAGAAACATTTCTTATTATTATTATCAATGTTGAAAACAGGTGTACTGCTGTTGTTTTTGTGTGAAAACTGATATTTTTACAGAAAGTTCAAAAGAAAAGTATTTATTTGGGAATTTTTTTTTTTTAAAGATCTCAAAGTAAAAAAATAAATTACTGACCCCAAACCTTTTGACAACTGAATCAATTTCTTTACAAAATTACCTGTATTTTTTTGCATGAGTTGGACCAGATAGTGAAGAAAAGCAGTATACTCCAAGCATGCACCTCATGTCATAATTTTTCATTTAATTTTTCATAATTTCATAGTTCTGCTGACTTTATCATTTTCACTATTTCATGATGATGTTCTTAGTTCCATATATGTGGCATATTTTAAAGGACTTTTATTCTGAAACTTATATCAAGTATGCTGCTGGTTGTGGTTTACTTTCACTTTCACTGCCACTTGCTCCGCCATTTTCTTCAGGTGTTCATAAAGACCACATTTAATACCTCTGGCCTACCACAGCTGTAGAATATTCAGTCCAAACTGAATGATGCCAGTGGATGTGAACATTCAAACCAGTTATAAAGAGTTGAACAGTCCTGTCAGTCTCCTGTCATATCGTCGTAGGATGAGCATTCACCTACCTTTATTCAATATACAGTCATTTATAGATAAAGAATAAAACTGTCTTTAAAAAAAAAACTTTTTACTGTTAGTATATAAACATCACTAAGGCTGCGTTCACACTGCAGGGGCTTAATGCTCAATTCCGATTTTTTTGTAAAAATTCGATTTTTTTGAAGGCCGTTCACATTTCCAATTAAATGCGAACTTTTGTGATCTCCTGTGTGAACGTGAAATGACCCAGAAGTGACCCGCATGCGCAGAAGAGTACTCAACGGTCAAGGACGTCACTTGTTGTTTGCGGAAGTAGCTGAACATGAATGAAAATTAAGGAGGAGGAGAGCAAGGTTTTTGGCCATGGCGTTTTGTGGAGCAGTGGTAGCAACAGAGAAACGTGTGGGTGCGGAGTCGCAGCCAGGAGTGATGGGATACTGATGTGAGTGGCTTCACGAATACAGAATTCATCAGTAACTTCCGAATGACCAGATCCACCTTCGATTATGTTTGAGCGCCTTCGATTAACTCTGTCACGGGAACAGACACGTCTGCGGCGGACCATAACAGTGCAACACGTTGGAGTGTATTGGCTAGCTACAGGTGCGTGCTATCGTACGATAGCTAACTTGTTTGTCTTCTCATTCCCGCCTACTTCAACGCAGAATTATGACGTTTGTCGCACATCAATGGCGTGCGGGTCGGATACATGTGACCTGGCCATTCAGATTGAGGTCGCATTTCAAAAGATCGGATACATATCAGATTTGGACCACATACCCAAGTGGCCTGGGTCGCATTTGAAAAGATCGGATCTGTGTCGTTCAGACTGTCATGAAAAGATCAGATACAGGTCGCATAGGGGCAAAAAAATCGGAATTGGGTCGTTTCAGCCTGCAGTGTGAACGTAGCCTAACCCCTTTTAGATTAAAAGATGACTGTTGAATTAAAATATTTATATAAAAAAGAGTTTTGTTTGCTGATTTTGCAGTGCGTTGCACATTCAAAGACCTACAATTCTAGTTCATACTCATGAAAACGTCATATAGGAGTCCCACCTGTGTCAAAATCATCTTATAGTGTTTAAATGGCTTTAAAAGCCAATGGAAGCATACTGTATATTCATCTTGTACACAATATCATTCAGACATTTAATGTTTTAAAGCGATCAAGTGAGCATCCGGAGTCTTTCACAAACATGCACTCTATGGTGGGAGATAGACTTACTCGTCTCCCTGGTCTGATAAACTTGAAAGGACTTGATGGGCAAACACCTCCTTTCTGAAAACAATGTGAGAGTTTGGGAATGGGGGAGGGGAGAACACTATAAAACATGGCACTTTGTGTGTTGGGGATGCCCAAACACTTTGAAATCAGGCCTGGCCCGATGTGAAGACAGACAGAAATTTAGACATTTGTTGTAGTAGATCATGTTAAGACAATGCAGGCTTGCTTCAAACCATCATGTGCCAGAGCGTTTTTGGTTCTGCAAACTTTTATATATTATGGGGCGAACATGTACCTTGGTCTGGTGCGAGACGGTTTGCTTTCCTTCTCTCTTCTTCAGACTTATCGGCCACAGAGGAGTTCTCGTCATCCTCCTTGTCTTCATTCTTAACGTCGGGTTTGTTTGACGAATGCGTGGAGTGGGCCAAGCCTCCGGGCAAACTTGAATCTAGAGACAGAAAACCGTCAAATGCATAAAGCTGAAACTAACTTCGCGACTTTCAGCGTTTGCATCTGTTGTTTACATGTTGGGTTGGTTCAGAAAGAGAAATTGAAACTGCTGCTCACTGTTAAAACCCTCCGGTGCTCCTCCAGGCTGTGGGGTGCCTGAAGCATGAGCTGGCTGCAACAGGGTGCTGCTGGGAGGAAGGCAGGCATGGTCGTCATGATGGCTTCCAGCCTGCAGCCAAGCGCAACAAGGGAGAGTAATTAGCACATATCAATACCCACAGGTGCATTATTATTGTTTTGTGTTACATGATCTAAACTACGGTCCTGTTATTACTGTTTGGGATGCTAACTTGAAACGTAGCTACTGATAGTTGTTAAACTAAAGTGAAGGTATTGCGCTTTTGAAAAGTAACAAAAAGTAGACAATTACATTAAAGTAATGCACACACAAACGCTAAAATCAGATTGCATAATTTCTCCAGAGTAGTACATCATTTGAAACAAGTAGTAGCACAACGTTAGCCACTTTACATGGCCGCTCGCTCTAACGTTAATGTTAACCTAGATAAATATTATTAGGCGCATTTCCAAGCGTTCGTGCGGAGTGTGAAAGCTAAATTAGTACCACGCTTACTGCATGCTTAACTTGACATGCATTTCTCTCTAAAGGCGCATCCTGTGGAGATGTCGAATCAGCATCGTCAACTTCATCTTTGCAGCCGACACGGACTCAGAAATCGATCAAAAATGAATAAATTGTTAATTTTTAGACAGTCTCCTTGCGTTTTATTCTCCCAACAAGATCATAATCATTACTTTTGCAAAGAAGCAAGTTTATGTGTGTGCTTGAGAGCTTAATTTATATCTTAAATGCTCATTATTATGGTTTAAAATTTCTCTGTAATGTAGAACATTGTTACATTTAATATTCTTTCTCAGCCCTGAAACTGAAACCATTTTCCAATGCCACTCCCCAAGTATATATTTAACTAATTAAATTAAGCATACACTATTTATCCTGTTTATCCAGCGAAACCATTTGATTTAAAATTTTGATTTTCACATTGTTTTTAATGTAAATTTAGGTGTCTTTCCAAAAAAAGGAAACTTTGAGACTCCAAAAGAACACCAAATAACCGAATGCTACGAGTCCATAAAATTCAAAAATGTATGCACAATAAAGCACCCATGAAAACAAAACGTTTCGAATTTCAGTGTACAGTGCTACAGTTAGACTTGTTTACATTTTAAAAAAGTCCAGTTCTGATACCGAACAGTACCACATGTTTGCGAATTAATTTAACCGACTCACGCGTGTTTACTGTACGACTGTTGTACGTCACCGCAATATTCTTTACCTTGATTGCAATCCTCAGCCATCAAAACTTTACTAGCGAGATGCTGGTTTGCTTTATCCAGCCAAGAAACATAGTTTGCGTATCATCCGGCCATACAGCGGTGGGATGTTTTGACGTTCCGCTCAGTCTGTATTTCACACAGCGCGATGCGTAAGGCTCACGCTCTTCAGAAACAATCACAGAATATGACACACTAGAATGAATAATTCACTGAAAACACAACGTGAGTCACTATTCTCTCTGCCATCTCTGATGCAATCAGCCTGGTTTTCTTTAGCGCTGTTTTGGACCGATTGTTTGAATGAATTCGCTTATTGGATCATTGGACTGAAAACTTTCCTGGAGTTTAGCAGCTTGAAATGATCTGATCGCAAACAGAGAAGTGAAATCGGGCTAAGGGGTTAAAATAGAAATTTCCGCCTACCAGGGTTACAGGTGCTTGCGCTTTTATAGATGCTCCGTGTGATAAACTCACGACTCCCAAGACCATCTACTGTAACTGCGTGACGTAATTTAAGTTAATGATGCAATTTCGCATGCTTCATTAATTTATTAATACATTAAGGATTTTGAATTAATCACATGCGTTTAACATTGACAGTCCTAGTACACACACACACACACACACACTTGTTCTAAAAACTAATATTATAATATTTGACATTAATATAAATTATTAACATATATTATGTATTAAATAATATTAAGGTAACACTATTTTAGTGTCCTTATTATGTTATTATGTACTTACTATAGTAACAACAGTAAATTATGCATAATATTACTTTTTTATTATGAATATTATTAATATTACTAATTGCTTTTGAGCAATTACACTGCAACAAGGTCACCTTAAAATAAATTGTAAGCAACAGGGCTCCAGACTAACTTTTCCACTGGTTGCACTGGTGCTACCAACTTTCTCAGTTGGTCGCACCAGCATATGATTTGGTTGCACCTATTTTTTTTTTTTTTTTGCTACATGCCATGGGATTAATCAATGCATGTTGAAGAATAGTGTCTCAATGGACCAAGGCTGGCAAAGGCTTTCTGGGTTGCAGCATAAATACCTGTAATATATTATATAAAAACACATGTAATATATGGTAATTATCATTGCCAAATTTCAGGATTTTCATGGATTTTGGACAGTAATTTTAATCTGTAATTTTAATCTGTAATTTTAAGTATTTTACATTTGAATTACAATCTATCTATTTACATTTGAATTATATTATATCGATCTGTCTGTCTGTCTGTTATCATCTTTCTATCTTTTAAAAAAAATTAAACATTCAAATGTATGCATTATCTACATTTTAAAAGATTAGAGTATTATAATACGCTGATACAAATTTTTAAAATGAAAAAAAAGTTTATAGTTGTAACAAAAATCAGAAATCTCACACTTCTTCCTTACCCTCTGCATTTTATAATCATTTTCTTTTCCTCTGTCGAGCGATTACTCTCATCTAACCGCTGAAAAGACGTAGGAAGGGGCACGGTGTTCGTGAGACTTTTTCATTTTTATATTGGCGCGTTTCACCATCAGTGTGCAATGCGCGTGACGTCTACTACGGTCATCAATAAATAAACTGCACGTGTCTCGCGGAAGAATATTGTAGCCGGAGCTACTTCTCTCCGTTAAAGGGTACCTATCATGGAATTTTGAAAATTACCTTTCATGTAGTGTGTAACATAGATCAAGTGAACAAAAACATCCTGCAAAGTTTTAAATATGAAAGTTCACCGTATACAAAGTTATTGTCTCTCAAAAGTAAGAGTCGACTCTGAGTCGCTGATATGAATCGATAGACAAACGATGCATTTTCTCTAACTTTCGTACGTCACTTGTACAAGTTATTTGAATTCGACACGCCCACTCAGTGCGCGCGCCCAGCAGACAGAGAAACCTGACAACATCATGTCGACGAGACTCTGTTCTGAAGTGCGAATCAAAAGCAAACTTTTTTTTTCACTGCCCAGGGACAAGCATGTGAAGACTCAGTGACTAGAGTTTATATTTACAACTATACCACACAGTATAGCCGAACCTTGAGCTGTGTTCGCGTTATTTTAATGACGATCGCTTCACAAACACAAATGCTTTCAAGTGTGGATTCGCGAGTCGCCTGATACTGAAGGAACGTTCAATACCAAGTTGTTTATTTGGATCAGCTTCCTCCTCCGAATCACAACCTGTAAGTACTATTAATAATTGTTGCTTTTATGTGTGTGTGTGTGTGTGTGTGTTGTGTGTGTGTGTGTGTGTGTGTGTGTGTGTGTGTGTGTGTGTGTGTGTGTGTGTGTGGTGTGCGTGCGTGTGTGTGAGACAGTGAGAGTTACGCTCAGCAGCTTCTAGGTCTCCAATGTCATTTTTTTTGTTTTTTGAAATATGTGAAATTATGTGAAGCGTATTGTAGTACTGCAGTGCTTTATCAATATGTTTAAGTTTTGAGCTAACGCAAAATATAACTGACTGGGTCATCTGACCAATCACCGCCGATTAGCGTCACGCAAAGGAGGGGTTTGGACAAATGAGTCGTCAAACGAATCATTAGGGAGTCGGTGAGCAAATCAGGTAAAAATAAATGCATATTATAAGACAACAAAAGTGTTTTTTGTCATTGCATGCATGTAAAACTGTTGTTGGGGACTCCCAGAACATTATTAGGAACATTTTATAAATGCCCTTTAATGTCTATGGCGAGTCACGCAGGCACTGGGCAACTCCGCAGCCGAGCCAAACCCGGAAAAAAATAGTCAGAATATAAACGCTTATTATAGGCGTTCCGTAGTGATTCAGGATAAGTCAAAAACACGGTTTGGAAAATGGATTCATGATGTACTCGTTCATTTTGAACACAAGTTACGGACTGCAGCAGCTGCTGATACAACGGCGTTCTGTTGCGCGAGCGTCCACTCGCACAAATGCGACCACATACAATTTTAACTCGCGCATTCTCAAAAAAAACGGTCGCAGTCTGGAACCCTGAGCAATACTAATAATGAATACTTCATCCAAATAAACCAATTCACTAAAATGATGCCACAGATGGCATTTTCTGTTATTCATTGGATCACACTACTATGTCTCCACACTAACCATGGCAGGGTGTCTGTTACTTAGGGGCAGTCCTGGGTTGGAATAGGTCTGAGGGAGACCCCCCATGGACCCACTGGATGTGGAGACGGCACTCAGTAGGCCATGCATGTCGGCATGGGCTCCAGGAATTCCCGGGGCCTGACGCACCGCATGACTTCGGAGCACGTGAATGGCCTCCTCCAGTTGGTCTTCCATTTTGTTCTGCTGTTAGAGAAATATTATTGATATTTGCCAAAAATACATGAAATTTAATATCATAATGTATTTTAAAAATGGAGAAATTGATTTAAAATTTTAAATGTATAAATAATAATATTTAATAATAATGCCCAATCAAAAAGTGACACTTGAGCCATTGAAAAGGGATCTTTTTAAGCTTACCAGTGCATGTAGTCCACCCTCATAGTTAGGAGACAGAGCAGTCTGGCCAGAAGCTCTCGACCACTGTGCTGCACCTGCTGAGAAGAACATGATATAAAAAAGCCTTAGTGTGGAACATGTGGAATGACACAAGATGGCGCTCTAGAGCTTCACATTCACATTTACACCTCGGCCTACACAAAGCCCATCAATCTAAAGGGAATGATTTACGATTCTTCTGGCCTCTTCTGTATTCACATATTTGTCTTGGTACCCATCAACACAAACAGATCTAATGAACCGAATCTACCTTTGACAAAATAAGACAGCATATCTTACTTGCAATGCCCTGAGGGGAGCCCACAGGAGTGGAAGGAGTGGAGGAGAAGTTGTTGCTGTTGTGGTCCGAAGGGTAGATCTGTCAATCAAAAACACATTGAACATGACTAAATTTGAAGCTATGCACACCTCCAACTACATGGCTAATAATAATCTGTAATGAAAGGATCATTGAAAGTCTAAATAATCCTTTGACTTCACATGGCCAAATGCTCTTTCATGGTGATTAATGGAAGCTCACTCACCGAAGCAAGAGCTTTTCCGATCTCATCACCTGAGCTGCTTGCGACCGGGCCTCTATTGGCTGTGGGGGAGAATGAGAGAACTTATTAACTTCATTTATTACATCAATGTCACAGCTGATCCATAATTACCATTCAAAATCTGAATGAAAGATTGAAGGCCATTTCCTCAATTACAGTTCAAGTTCAGACTAGTCTAAGACCAAAAATGATTTCACAAGAAGAATCAACTTTAAGATCCAATCTGAACCCAATTACAAGCTCATTTCACAACCTAGAGGACATTCAATTAAAACGATGAAGGTAATTTACCCAAAATGCTGTCTGATCCATTCATGGAGGATGAGTGGCTATAGGCTGCGGAGCCCGAATGGAAACCATTGACGTCCGCTCCATGCAAAGGGTAGTTCTGTAGAGGCAAACACAGTGATTGGAGCTTCTGAAATTTAAGCCCTTCTCCAAAACCTTCAAAACTTTCAGAAGCCATACCATCCTGTCTTGTGCGTTTATTGCGGAGAAGGAGCCAGGCTGATTGATGTGTGGCGAATTCCCCAGCATAGCCGTGTATCCTGACTGACCTAAGGGTCCAGAGGGGGCCCAGGGGTCCGAAGAGGAGTGTAGACCCTCTGCGAACACAAAGGCAGATGGGGAGGATCAATACCAGTCAGCTCAAGAACCTGTGCAGACATGCTATCATAATCCACAGAAACATTTGTCTTTGTGCATGTTCCTAATTTCAAACAAATCAAACAAACAAAACTACAAGATAATTGCTTAATCATTTATAATCTGTTTGCAACATGTCTGCGTGAACATAATATGTACCAATTAATATTAGGGCTTGGGGAGATTGGGTTTTTAGATGTGACACAGACTTCTGCATAATTGTATTTCCCCATGTACACACCTTGCATGTAAAAAGATCCTGGGTACACAGTGCCAGGTTTGGAGCCCGGGTAGGCAGCACCATCACGGATATAGTCATCACCAGAGGTGGCAGCATAAACCTGCATTTATAAACAAGGTACATGAAGGACGCGAAGAAGCATGACATTCATATAGTAACAGGGTTCATATGGACAAAAAAACAAGGCAAATCGCTTTCACATGAATGCGCAACTTGGTATGGAGCCTATGGAGCTGGCAAGCACTTTGTGGTTTTCGGTACAAATGACGTGTACGCGTGTTTCCATAGTGCCCCCTCAGATAAAGTGGCAGGGACAGAGAACAGAGCATGCTGGGAAATGCGCCACGGCCATCTCATGGCACAGTCGGCGCTTCCTCTCGCACTCCCATGAGCCAAAAAAGGAGAGGGAGGGCAGCTACAGGGAGCACAATCACTAAGAGTGTGTCCAAATCAAGCTGGGTAATGACATCTCCCATAACACTGAAATGGAAAAACCAGGTACTTGTTTTGTTTTTAATAATAATAATTATATAACTAAATTATACCAATATACAATATTATCTTTCATAGGAAGCCTTAAATGGAACTGAATGATGATTGTAAACTCGTCTGAATACAGGACCCTCGAGGCATACGTTCATACAGCGTATTCACCAACAAGCACGTTTTAACATGTATGATTTGTATGTTTGTCTGTATGTGCGCATACATGAGCGAGTGTTTGGGAGGGAGGGGGCGCCGGCGGGCGGGTGGGTCTAGGGCCAGTGGAGAATACAAATCCAGCAAAGCGATATTTCTCTTTTGCCTGTAATTTGATTTAACAGGGAGAAGTGGGATGGGAATGGAGAGATGCACTTCTAATTACAGAGCCATCTGCCTACTCCTGGAGCCCATCCAACTCCACAGGCAGCTGGGCTGAAGAGGGGAGGGGTGAGAACAGTGGGGGGAGAGGTCTTGCTGAAGAAGTGGTAGGAGTGGAGCAAAATAGACTGGTCGATAATGTAGAAACCACATAAAAGAACAAACGAGGGAGGGGAAAAAAACCTGCGAATGGCCCTCTTCTCTGAAGTTCACCAGGAAACACATCCTCACAATGATTTGTTGATGCACTCGACAAGATCAAGGCAAGCCCAGACAAGTTAAGGATCAATATCCTTTAGTGCTGAGCCAAATTTGGATTTAAACTTAAAATATCTAATGCATGCTAAAAGTAGCAGGTGAGCATTGGCGCAATCATTGGGGTGTTATAATGCTGTGGCGGCACAAGAGGAAGTTATACTGAGCCATAGAGTGGGATTCAGCAGGAGCTAGAACCCTAGCTCATCAGAAGCCATTAATCTGAGCTAAGACAAGCGAGAGAGGAGAGAGAGAGAGAGAGAGAGAGAGAGAGAGAGAGAGAGAGAGAGAGAGAGAGAGAGAGAGAGAGAGAGAGAGAGAGAGAGAGAGAGAGAGAGAGAGAGAGAGAGAGAAAAGTGCAACGGACTCACAACTGGGTCACTTTGGAAGAGGGGGAGGATAAGGTCTAGCATGGGCAAATCTGTAGGATCGTGTTTGGGGAGAGGGTTTAGAGGGCAAAGTGTTGAGCTAATGTGGATTTAGACTATGAAACAACAGTTACGCATCCCATTACTCAAAAGAAGTGGTTTGGAAAGGGGTATGGCTACTTGCATGTTTCCTCAAGTTAATGTCGACTTGCAATGACCAAAGGTTCAGAAATATTATGAACCTTAGTCATGGAAGAGGTCTTCTTATTTTGACAAGAATTAAAACACATACCGTCTGTTCAATCAAAAGTCTGTCCACTGGAATGTTTTTGGAAGGATGTTTTGTTGGCTAAAGGATTGACACATCAATAGAATCTTTTAGGAGGACTCTCACGTCTAACACTCACTGCCTTTTCTTGTTTGTTCACGCCATATTAAATATGCTTCTGCTCCGAATAAGATCTATAGCAGGGGTGTCCAATCCTACTACTGGAGGGCGACCTCTTTCAGGCAAGTATGTTAACTCTATTGTAGAGCTAAACTCTGTAGGAAGGTGCTCCTCCAGTGACACCCCTTGTCTATAGGCTTTGGGACTAATGTCAAACGTTTTCAGATGCAACACCATTTTAGATGCCATAAATACTAGAGTCGACTCTAAAAGTTCCTGTAATGGACACTATATAATTCTTACGTACTTAAGCTCTTATGGTAAGCTTATCAGCCATTGCTAAAGAGCAGAACTTTGCTGACTTAACATCTTTGTATTTCCTGATAATTAAAAACATGATATCTTAAAATTGAGATCTTAATGAAAAACTTTCTAATGGGAAACATTGGTGAGATAGAATATTTCGGAAAGGTCACTCACTGAAGATGGCAGTCCTGGCGGCTTCCTGATCTTTTTTGGTTGGGGATCTGTGAAAAGATTAAAACAGGCATGGTACTCTTTTTCTTTCAATATTGACTGATCCAACACAAGTCTAGTAAGTGATGTATGTTCTTTACCCATGGCTCCATCAGAGGGTCGTCTTCGGGGGTTGTTGGGGTATGAAGGGTAGAACTGTGAGCCTGACTTCAGACCGGATGGGGACATGGCATCTGCAGAAGGCATGGCGATGTCTGAGGGCAAGAACCCCGGCTATAGGGAACAACAGATTGGTGGGTTTGGGTCAAAAGATGATATCAAGGAGGTGAAGCACTTTCAAGAGTTGCTCTTTGACATGATTCAACTTACCTGGCCCCCAAAGGAAGAGTATGGACCCCTTTCGTTCTTACCTACGAGTAAAAAAAAAGTGGGTGTTGTTAACAAATACATATGTCCAAAAGTCACAATGATTGGAGGAATCACAAGTCAATTAAGATTGAATTGACTTCTCAAGAGTGAATCCATTTGGTGAGGCCAAAAATGAGCTCATTTACCTTGGGCAACCTCGAGGCAACCCATGGGGTAGTTTCTACATCAACGGCTTTGAGATCAACCGATCAAACATTGGTAAAACTCACCACTAATCCCTGTGCCAAGGAATGGGGAAGATAGTCCATCATGTTCATTGTAGTGCGAACCCTCTCCATAGCTCTGGAAAAGCAAAAACAGAAGCAGGTCAAAACTATAAAACGTGCCCCAACAACACCTTTAGACGGCCAACAAGGCATTGGGTTTGCCCGTACCTGGTTAAAAGATGGACTGTTTTGATCTCCGGCAGCCCAAGTACTACTGCGCTCTTCCATACCTACAAAGCAATTGATCACAAGCTGTCAGACCAATTCTCCAATTCTGGCATGCACTAAACCTTTCCATCAAGATCCTTCTTAATTTTCCTTTCATGCAATAAGGCCATTGGACATTTGGCGGCTGGTTCTCAGTACTTGTCAGACAGTCTCTGGATCTCGTCCAAAACCATCACACCACACTAATATCCATGTCATTCACCAAGCCTCAACATCACTGACCATAAAGGGAGCATTCATTCAGTCACTGGATCTCATTAAGACAAGTTGGGGGGAGGAATATCACGGCAAGCAGAACAAAAACAGGCTGATCAAAGAATTGCGAAATTAGCATCATTGTACAATTGGGAGTGGAGACCCATAGGGACAACACAGGTCTCAGAACAAGGCATACAGGATATGTAGTGTGTGTACAAGGTTCTCCTCATTGCCATCAATATGCTTTATATGTGGAAATATGGATATTCAAAAACATTGCGGAAACGTTTTAAAGTGTACTGGAGCAGAAATTCCTCATAAAGCATTCCCCTCTGCCTCCTGTCTTATGCCTTAATGCAAAGCTCTCCAAAGACACATGGCTTAATTGCATGCTGATTTGCATAATTGTGCATATTAATGTAGTTGGTTTATGAATATTCATATTCTCCTTTTGATTTTTTTTTAGGTCTAATTAAAAATGTGTGAGAGAAGAGGGGGTCTCAGCCAGAGCGGCCACTGAAGGCTGAGCATGAGTGATGAAGCTAACAAAGCAGAGCAAATAGCGACATCCACGCTGACAGCCGTGATCTATGGAGCCCACGCAGGCAGCATGGGAAATGAAGTGGGCACTGACTGAGTGAGTGAAAGAATCTCCCTGGCAGAATCATCTTATGTGGGGAAAAAATGAAGTGGCAGAGATACGGATTCAGATGCAGAAGGACCATATAAGTAGCCTGGCTAACGCCAGACCCAATCTCGTTGAGAATTGGGTCTGGGAACCACATGCGCAATTTCTCGTATTTGAGGCGTGGTTTCAGAATGCCCGTCGCAGTTTATTGGGTGCTAAGAATGTCTATCAAATGCCTGTACGTAGCTCATAGCCAATCGTTTCGATTATACCAGATGACGTATGTAGAGCGACAGAAATTAGACAAGGAAGAAGACGATGAGAAAGATCTTTTTTGTAAACAATGACGTTAAGTTTTTTTATCAAAGAGTAGCTTCGCGTCTTCAGCCATGTTAAATCGATAAACAAACTGTTTCCGTGTGTCGCATAGATGTCGTCATCGTCTAGCTTCTCCCTCCCCGTTCTGTGATTGGTTCCCTAAATGAGGCGAAAAATCTGGCCATGGTATCCAGACTGCCTTTCAGCGTGAATTGAATCGCGCTGCGGTAAGGCAGTATGGGGAAACCCAGGCTACCATATAAGAGGTTTAACATGGCGAATGGCTTTGGATGGCATTTGTCAGTAGGACTGACAATTTGAACGACCATATTAGCAAACTAAAACGCTGCTTTTTCTGTCAGATTTGGTTTGCATATACAATGTGGCTTTGTGGGAGGATACAATGCAATTTATCTTTTGAGTTATTGGCCACTTATTTGCTGCAAGCATCAAAATGCAATTTTACAAAGACAAATCTGACATTCAGTCAAGCAGGAACTGATTCCATTTCCTGCGTTGAGGAAAGATCATTTCCTTTATACACTCCTTCAAATGCATCAGCTCCACAGCGTGCCATTATTCATGTTCAGATCGCAGCAGATATAAAATGTGAAGTCATAAAGACTTGAGGTGTGTATGTGTGTGTGTAAATGCGCTTGCATGTTAGGGGTGTAACCGGGGGGAAATGGGCTCTGTCCTGTCCTAACGCGGTCCTCAGTGGGTGACGTGTTGGGCAGCTGTGGAGGTGAGCGAGAGGACGCCTGGTGAAGTCCTCCCATGCAAGAACTCCCGCAAACAGCAAGACTATGCCCAAAGAGGGGGGAGGAGATGGCCTAATGCAATTAGCACCCTTCCAAGCACTTTTGTCTTGAGGAACAGATGCACTTCTGAAGGCCACTGCTTCTTCTAAACGTGTCCTAACTTTGAGGATTTCCGAATGAATCATAGGGGACAGTCAGAAGTTTAAGTACTGGCCAATTTGTAAATCACGGTTTAAAGCTGAAAAGTTATCCAGTCCATGCCAGAAAAAGGTTTAATTCCAAGATCACAGCTTATGTTAACACTTTTCTTTAGATTTTTAAGGAATGTTTTGGGTTGAATTAAAGCTCTATCAACAGAATTTGTCACGTTACCACCACAGACAATAAAATATGACTTATAGTTCTTAAAAAATAAAAAAAGGACAGGGCAACACAATAATTTTAAAATACAGTTTTGAAGACATACGTTTTAACATAAGACTAGTTTGATAAATTGCAAATAATAACCTTGCCTGTGCAAAAATATATACAAAACTTGCAATTCCTGTCATGACCATGAAATGTCAATCTCTTGTGCAAAAGAAAACCTTTTTACAAAAAGAAGACTCCAAACACACAAATTACATTGGTAATGAATAACTAAAAGTTTATCTGGCTGGAACAGTGGTCTCAACACAAAACTGACAACTTTACAGTTCAAAAAATACACTTTAAGGACAAACGGTAGTGATTTAAAAACCTTTAAAATGCTTCTTAATAAAAAGCTGAGGATAAAGTCATAATTATTTTCTGTGGTAAACGAGAACATGCCTACAAATGATGCCAACAGAGCTTAAGATTTACTGAAACCTTCCTCTAAGAGTTTAACTGAATACTTCTGTAGAACTGTCCCTTGGACCTTTTTTCTCAATAGTGAATCTGAGAACATGTCATATCCTGTTATACAGAGTTTACAGGGTGAGGTTTATGTTGACTGATGTGGAGACCTTCTAGAAGCATCTCCCAAATGATAGATTTAAGAGTCGGGGTCACCTCGGTGTCAGGTAGCTCTCGCAATAAAAATCTCAAACTGAGACATTAGCTTGGCCCTGCTGTAATTGGCACTTTAGGCCACCACAGACCGAGAGTGAAGCTGGTGATCTTTCACGGTGTTTCTTTTGCTGTTTTCATGCGGCCTCCTGCGGGGTGGTGGGAGGTATGAGAGAGCTTTGTTGCAGAGTAGGTCCATTTCCTGTCAGTTGGCAGGGGGAGAAAGTGTTTTCTTGTGTGGGGGGAGGAGTGTTTTACGCGGTGGGGTGGGGGAATCGTTTGGAGACCGTAAGGCCTTTATTTAAGTCTTTGTTCTCAGATTGTTCTTATTCAAGGCTAATGTTTGGAGTGTCGATTGGGAGATAGACAGACAGGCTGGAAAGACTTGAAGAGAAACGCATGGGACGTTCATGCCTTTGACAGCTTGTGAAACAATCTTAACTGGAGCAAAACCAGCCAACAATGGGAGCAAAAATAACATGTAAGAGTGGGGTGTGCAACTGGTTATAAAGAAAAAAAATGACAAACATAGAAAGAAAGCAAAATACAAACTTTTTAACTGACAATGAGATTTGGGCTGTTAAAATGTTCAGGACTCAACCATTTATACAAACAGCAATGCAACTAATCAGTCACTCCTCTTGACCTAACAAAGTTTTTATGATGTACAAGTTTGTGCAATAGGTGCTTCAACAGAACAACCAGTTCAAAGGGATGCAAAAATGCCCCAAGCTTTAACTCTGGATATATTACAGTGTATTCATAAAAGAGGGGATTTAGGAAAACAAGAAGAAGCATGTTCTCTTGCGCTGTTGAGAGGAGTGAGCACTTAGCAACTAGCCCAAACACCTCAACTGCTATAAAAAAACACCACTTTAAACTCATTCAAATATGCCAAAAGTAATGTGTGATATTTCTTTCTAAACAAGCAAAAAAGGCATGCGTTTAGTAGTGAATATTTACCTGAACCACTAAATTGACTGCTAGCAAGTGTGGTTGGTCTGTTCTTCCCATTAGCCACAGGTGGCGCAAACATCTACAACAGATAAATAAGAAACAGAGATCCGAGTTTAAGCATAGTAGCATATCACAGCAAACTCACTTCAATAGGTTTCACGCAATGTGACATCAAGTTTAGCTAGTTTAAACGTTTAATACTTAAGGTCACATCACCTTTGCCAGATATAACCCACTAAAATGGATCTGAAAAAAAAGAAAACTCTCATTAAGTAGTACAGCTCTTTAAAGATGCATCCATGTCTTAAACTACTAAGAATTTGTAGGTTTCACAGAAAGGGGTGAAAAATACCCGTTTACTTGGATAGATGATGTCTCTGTTTTTGAAGTGCAAAGATAAACCTGTAAGCAACAACAGTGCCAGCCTTGCATGGTGTATTTGAGGGACATTCTGGTGTGGTAGACATTTTTCATGATGTGAAACATCTTTTACACCACGAGAAAGAAGATTCTGAATGTATAATCCGCAAATCCTTCGGTTTTTGCAAAGGTTCAAGGCTGGAAAATTAATGCGATATGAGGGAGTGACTAAACCATCAACAATTTGTAATTAGATGTGAGATCATAATGCATTTGGTCTGGCACATCCTGATTATCAATGTATTGTCTTAATTGATTCACTGCTTCGTAGATGGCAATTTTCCAATGCAATAAATTAAGCATGGTCGAGCCATCCAATGAATCAAACGATTAACATTTTTATATTCGCTATTTTTTAATGCTATTTAGGATGGCATGACCGCCAGGAATAATCAATTTTTAACAACAGGTGAATGGAGAATAATAAATGAAAGGATAAGGAGAAAAAAAATGGTGAGATGTTAAAATTAGAGAGGATTGAGTGATGTTTATTATGCCGAAGACATTTCAAATGGCAAACCACACTTCTCAGGAGCCATTCGGAGGATTGCACATGATTTAATGATCCATTATCATGTTTATAGCCACCAACAACACTTCCATACATTCAGCGACGTGAGATGCGATCAGTCCGAAAGGGGAATGAAGAAAAACTGATAACCCCTGACAACAAGGTCAGATTTTGTAGAAGAAAATAAGGATAGATGCAAATCTATAAAGCAGTTTTTGTCCAGATCAATGACAGACTCCAGTTTCTTCCTTACCGCACTGAAATCCAACAGGTCACTGAGTTCCTTATCTGTTCCCACTGTAGCCATTCTCTGGTGCGCCTCGTTCATACCACTCGGTCTTTAAAGCACCCTGCAGATGAAAAGCAGAGTAAGAGACAGCTGTGGCGAGCCTTCTAAAGACCAGATGAATGAGAAAGGCAGTGATGAAGTGCAAGTCAAGTCTCGTCATAGTATATAGTAGATAGAAGTGGAAGTGTATTGTACTTATAATATACATATCTCATAAGAGTATCTTACCAGCGTTTGCATGTCCCACATTTCTTGTCATGGATTGAAAAATGAGACTAAATTTAATTAACTAACTATGCATTGCTTGAGGAGGTTTCACAAAACACCAGTGCCAAGTTATTATCTTTGTCCAAGAATTCAATCTTAAATCTAAAACTTGCCTGATAATAAATTTGGCCGAGGACATCCAGTAGGTTTTACACTTAGTCTTGCGTTACAACGATAATGCTAAAAAAGCATTCCAAGAAAAAGTAAAACCATTTTTTGTCAGTCCTTCTATATGGGTCCTCAACCAGTTTTGTATTATCAATCACTCTTATTAATATTGTTGTATTATGCAACATCAGGACAGCAATGAAACTAAATGAAATCAGCAATAACTCAGTTTCCATGAAACAATGATATCGGCACATGGAACATGCAAATCAGTGTTCTTAACTTATTGTAAATCTCTATCCTGTGTATGATTTATAGTTATCTGGCCAGTAGTTTTGCATAAAAGGAGACTATCAAACAAGGAGGAAAACGTTTTAACAACCTCCAACTGGAGTAAAAGTTGCTCATTTCATAATACAATGAAATTGTCAAATATTGCTAAAAGAGAAACTTTTCTTAGTGGCATCTTAAAGGGTTAGTTCACCCAAAAATGAAAATTACCCCATGACTTCCCGTCAAGCCATCCTAGGTGTATATGACTTTCTTCTTTCTACTTTCTTCCAGGCCATATGCTGGAAGAAGCTAGTTATTTTAAGTTATAAATATGGAGCAGTATGGATTACATTTATCATGGATGGATGTGCTTTTTTTGGGCTTCAAAATATCATCCTCCATTCACTGCCATTATAAAGCTTGGACATTTTTTTAATATAACTCTGATTGTATTCGTCTGAAAGTAGAAAGTCATATACACATAGGAAGGCTTCAGGGAGAGAAAATCATAGGGTAATTTAAATTTTTTGGTGAACTACCCCTTTAAGGAGTCCTGTACGCTATTGTATGCCAACAGGTGGTGTGTGCTTTAGCAGTTCTTATTAGCCTTTCCCATCAACAGTCTGATTATAACACTATTGCAAGCCAATGGCTAAAATAAAAGTGTTTTTACACCTTGCAAATACATTTTATTCACACTGCTGTCTTGACTCCCAAACAAAAGCAGCTGAATAAAAACATGTAGCCCCTCAGTAAAAAAAAGACAATAAAGATATCCAAATGCAAAACAAAACAAGCCAAATCACACGTTAAAATATATTTCACTCAGTAGCCTATAGTACTGGTATTGTTCCATATAAAATCTGACAAATGTCTCAGAAACTAGACATGGAGCCGTTGTAACTGCTATGATCAGCCCTGCTGGTTGACGTACGAGGTGAAGGCCATAGGGTTGGAAATTGAAAACCGGTTCCATTGAGAATATGATATGAAAAATGGAAACGCACAGGCCTAATTTATGACGTACAGGTCCTATAACAGTTCTCGAGCATGCAGATCACAGTATTCTAACAGTATTCCTATTCCAATTTTTATTGAATCTACAGCATGAAATAAGAGATCAGACTAGGCCGATTCTTGAACTAATGACTCTACGAGCAGATTCTTAAAGTGACGCAAAATACAGCAACCAGGGTGATTCCATTTACGAACGAACGATTCTTATGAGTCGGTTCTGTGTCGTGCATCAACAATACTAATGAATCAGTCGGTGCTGTTGATAAATTAATGAGCTCACTTATAAGTTTTTTTACTTTCATTATACCTGATTCGAAATGAACCTGACTGAATAAAAAAGCATAATTACTGACTGGCTGTTCATATGACAACGTGCATAAGACAGGCCTACACATAGGCCTAAATGAAGAAATATGTGAGCCTACCTTTTGTTTGTTTACTATTTGCATTTTGAATTTAGCCCGATTTTAAAGAATTGCCTTAATGGTGTCTCTACAAGTCTGTAAAAGTGTGAACACACCTTTGCAAAAAGTGTAGCCTATATCTGTTCCGGTTCGGTTTAAATCTGAAATGGTAACACAATTTGCCAATAGAATGTTGTAAATGCAATAAGTGTAGCATTTTTCCTCAAAATATTCTTTCGCCAAAAGCTTTAAATTCGTCATGGAATCGTTAGGAAACCAGAATCATTATGGAAAATGAAGCAGAATCGTTAAATTCCTTACGATTCCCACCCCTAACGGTAAAGGTTCCTATCTTGACTCTCTCCTACACACACACGCGCGCGGTTAAAAAAAAAAAAACCACAAAAAACGGGTGAGGTGACACCGAAAACCAGGAAAAACACGCGTTTAGAAATAAATAAATAATGGCTTTAAAATAAAATTGTATCTTTAGTCTGCTATCATCACTGCAGCTTATTGACGGTTAGTCTAGTTGTAAGAGAGCGCAACAGTGTTGCCACAAAGCACCATAATGTACCCGAAATAAATCCACGTATAGATAAAAACACGGAAAATATACCACGATAAGGTCTAGCCCATTTAAAAAACATCTGAATTATTGAAAGTGGAACTAGTGTTTAGTCACGTCCCTTTCTTTGTGCAAGTAGGGCTAAGCTTACCCAGACATGAACAATGTCAATATTTATTCTCAGTTGTAAACTTATTGTATTCCGATAGCAAACCATTTCAAAAACTGATAGGCCACATCGATCGCACGCACGTAATTTTGAAAAGCACGGCATTATTATCAATATTAACCAGGCGTCCGGCCGATAATTCTCAATTATTCATGGTGTTGTGAGATAAACGTACGAGCTTGGCTGGGGATAAAGCTAAAGTTAATAAAAGTAGGCTACCGCGACAAAATGTCAACTTTTCCTCAAGAGACTCGCGATTTGATGAAGGCGAGTGGGGGTGGGGGCACGAGGAATTTCCTGCCAAAAATATTCAACGAAGTAACCGAATTAACCAAGGCTTTGTGAAAAGCAAACCTGGATACAACGCACTACAACTAGGTGCTCAAGTTTAGTAGGAAGTGATATATTTTAACAAGTGTAACAAATGTAGCATATGTAACTTTCAGCCATTAGTAATTTGTCAATTAAATTTGCACTGACAGCTCTCGCTCTTAACTAGAGTTAGTCAGGTCAACTCATACGCGCCCCACAAAACTAATCCTTACTTTGATAAAAGGACAAAGGAGTCATTTCTGTTAGGATAGAACTGGGTTAAAGACCACCAGCACAAAACTGGGCAGGACTTCCCACCACCACCACAGCCACTAAGCAAGCAAAAAAAAAAAAACTCTGCATCCCCCCACTTCCATAAGCAGACATCCCAAAAACTTGCTAAATTGAACTTCAATACGCAATTATGTGACTTCTCTGATGTAAATGAGAGACTAAAATTATTCAACTTAGTAACCAAGTAAAACACTACAAATGACCAAAAAGCATTACCTCTATTTAGCAGTTGTATTACATCCAGTTGTAAAAAAGAAGGGTTGAATCTCGCAGGGGAAAAAACATAAAACTTGAAAGAATTTGAAGCACGGCGCATTAAAGGCTGGTAGGCGCAACAATGTGTGTTATTCCTCCTTTGACATCCTCCTACAAAACACAAACGTCATAAATACAATGTTGCAGGTCTGTATCCAAACAATCCCGCGCCACGACTTCCTTTATGTTGTTACAATTGAGGTGAATTCATTCTTCTAGTAGACATCTTGACCACCTCCATCCACATTGTGAGCAGCAACAATGTATTCCTCCGCATGGAAAGAGGGGCCTCAAACGCTCGGGTGTCCAGTTTCATGTGCCCAGGGGAGTCAAGAGTTTTTTCGACAAGGTCTACGGATTAAAATGCACAGATGAGCCAGGACGCGCACAATGGTTGTTAATCATTTGTCAGTCAAGGTTTAATAGGTATGCTTTAAGGGAAAATGTATTGATAAAAGGAACTATAATTTCCGGCGGAGGTTGATGGTAGAAAAGTAAGCGGCATTTATACAAGAGCAGCAAGAGATGGAGAGATAAACCCGCATGCTAGTTGCCAATAGAAAGTCGACAGGAAGTGATAGGCAGATGGAATGTCCAATAGTTACACGTTTATTCACTCCAGACCCGCCCATTTCGTGACGAACGCTGTGTGTTCAGTGAGGCTGACTGAAGGGGCTAAGCACAGCCTGCGTGACATCATTTTATTAGTCTGGTTAACGTGGACGCCCGCGCGTTGTATAGCTACTTTGGCTAAAAACATTCGTTCATCATAATCCGGCGCAGAAACTTTATAAACATTGCTTTTTAAAAATATAAAAAAACGTTTACCTTGCACATTTTTGTCAGAATAAACGCTAATGGTTCAACATTAAAAAATACTTATTTGTAGGACTGTTTAAGAGTTTAATATTCTTTAGTTTGTATGAAAAATAAATAAATTCTCACTAGTAACGACTTCGTAGTTTGAAACTAAATCTGTAGCCTACTTAATTTGGTTTCATCATGCCCGATTTCACAAAGCTTAAGCCAATTTGAGCTGTCTTAACTGAATGCAACTTGCAATGACATATGTTAATGATTTTTTCAAATGCATGTTTATAAAAGCTTCCTAATTTACGGCCTACTCCTGGCTCAATAAGCTGTCTGTGAAAACAGGCCCATTTGTTTCTTAAGGAACAATATGTAAAATTTTGGATTAAAATTTTCAAAAACCACAAAAACAATGTTATAAATTGTTTGACTTGATTTGTTGACTTGTGTACTAATAATGTTTAAATCCACAGAAATCAGCCATTTTAACCAGTGTAACGGCATTGTGATGATCACGTTACCCTCAATTTCTAGGTTTACTTCTGTAGAAACCATGGAAACACAAAAGACGCTTTAATAATGTTTATTAGACAGGTGAGCAACTGTTTGGATACCTTAGTCAGGTTAGTCCTATATGGCTTAAATCCCTTGTTTAACAGCAATTTTTTTTACCATGCCTCAGAGACAACAATATTTTGTCAAGTGGCTAACATAAGCTGTATTTGTAGTAACAGTATAGCCTAATACAGCATTTTCTCCACCATACAATATATTTTAAATTTAACTGCATGCCATTTAGCAACACAAGTCATCCATCTTTTATTAATATGATGTTCTAATATTGATCTAGCTTGCAATGTGCAACAAGTGTCTCATAACAGCCACCGAGCCGAGCGAATGCACAGAGTAACGTTAACATAACTTTCAACACACTCGAACATATTTTTAGTATGATTTTTTTTACCAAGTAAAACAGCGCTGCGTTAACCCACAATTTTAATGAATCAGATAAAGTGACATGCGTAGTGATTCAGTACTTGCGTCTGTTTTATTAGAATTAAATAAAATAGTGTGAATTTAAGAGATCAATTATCAATTGTAAAAAAGTTTGGGGAAAAGGAGGCAGACGTTAAACAATAAAGCGAAAGAAGCGGCAGCGGCCGACTGTGGCATAAAAACAGCACGGTAAAATGTCACAGGCTCTCGCTCCCACCCTTCTCTATACCACAGTAATGTTAATAAAACTTTAATACATTAGCTCACAGATGAACATGATTTCTGTCCGAGTCCTGTCGGATTGCTTTCCATCGACTGTGGAGGTGAAGACAACAACTTCCAAGATCCCACGCTCATTCGTCATCAAACTACGCGTTTGTTATTGTTTTGAATAAGTGACGTCTAGCAGCGAAACTTACATACTGTGCCTTTAAGGCAAGCATTACATGAAGTCTACCTTTATTGATCCAATAAGAAGCCTTCAAAAAGAAGCTTTGCATTTCAGTAAATGACTGATATTTTAATGTTTTTATTTTTTTTGCCTCACTTAACTGTTAACAGTAATAAATTAGATTTCTGTCCAACATGTTTAACATTCTTGAAATACCTACAATTATTCTGGCTCAATAAATAACTAATATATAATTTAAACTAAAACTTGGCAAAGTTGCATATATCATATTTTAGAGAACTAAGCTGGCATGTGGAACCAAAGCAACCAAATCAATGTCTAAGTTAACCATCACACTAAACATTTTGCCCTACTGAGCATGTACTTCTAGCCAAAAATCTTACCACAACCACAGAATCGTTTCCGTCTCTCCCTGTGGCTGATTCATAGAGCTGGTCTAGTGAGGGGGGGGGAGAGGAGCATGGGATCACAGAATACAGGGATCATAACAGAGTGTGTAGTGGGGGGATGGGACGAGAGGCCATGCAGCATGGCCAGAAGAAGAGAGAGAGGGATGATGGCAGGAAAGAACAGATGAAGGGGTACAAGTCAAAGCTCCACTTACAGTCTCGGTTCATTGTAGATTTCATACCACTCCACATAAAGGAACAACCAAAAAGAAAAAATCCTAGAAATTAGGTCAACCAAAGCAAAGACCGTAGTCTAAAAATTGGTGAAGATCATGGAAAATGTCATGAAGGGGTTTCAATTCCAAAAGTTAGTAGTATACATACCGCCAATTGTTTAGTTAAATGTTATGGAGATTGAAAGACTGACAAGGGTGTGGTCTGAAAAATAATATTAATATTAATAACAAAGATTACAAATAAATTCAAAGTTTTATTCTTCCTTTTTGGAAGAAACTACACAAAAACAGCCAAATTAGGGCAGATGAATTAACCATTTCAGATGGGGAGGGAGCTAAATTAGTCAATAATATCATGGATCTCCCTTGAATAACAAAAGGCACTGTAAATTGCAATAATTAGCCCCAAGGGTCCTATATGGTGGACAATGGAGCTGTAAGGCAAAGGAATACAGCTGGGTTACGCATACCTTCACTAGCACATACAATATCTAATGTTGTGCTTGATCATGCGTGCATTTATATACATACATAGGCTATATATCATACAGTTTATAAGTTATTCAAGCAAAGACAAATGAGCCGATTGCTATGGGTCAGATTGTGGTTCATGGCGAACAGTGGGATTTCAAGAGAGATATTAGCGATCTGCAAGTAGTTTGTAGTAACAGCTGGGCCTGACATGGAGAGCATGCAGTGGGTCATGTAGAAAGGAGGGTTAAAACAGACAAAAGAAGAAAAAAACTTGAAGGAAAGAAGCATTGTGGTTTCGAAAGACGTCCAGGGATTATAAAACAAAAAGATTGAGATTTCTCTTTGATGGACAATTGATTTGTCATCACAGGCAGTCGTAATATGGCAAACAGGACAAATCAGTGTCCGTGAAATGTGACGGATTTACACAAAAAATCCATGATGGTTCGGTATAATATCTTGTTTCCATGCATGGTAGGATTCATTATCTAAGATACTCTGTTGAATCCTCCTTCCAGCCATCCTCCGCCCTCTGTCTGTAATTAACGCCAGATGTAGAAGTAAAATTAGCATATGTTTCACACGTTTCTGCTAATCATTCATACATTTGTGTGAGCGTATAAAATATTTATCTATGTAAAAAGATTGAATAAAGACTATTGTTTTGCTATTGTAACGTTTCCTTGGCATAATATTATACTACTCAATTTGAAGCATACAATGAAATTACCATGCAC
This sequence comes from Chrosomus eos, assembly GCA_036326025.1. Classification (NCBI taxonomy): domain Eukaryota; kingdom Metazoa; phylum Chordata; class Actinopteri; order Cypriniformes; family Leuciscidae; genus Chrosomus; species Chrosomus eos. The sequence continues at coordinate 19,856,083 of CM070838.1, forward strand.
TTAACATTAAATTGGTGTATGGAAATTATTCATGACAGCGTGTATTTATGTGATTTAACAGAGCGTAAGTATTATTTTCGTGTGTTTTCCATATGCATTCATGAACCACTTTCCACTTGTTTGGGGGAGTTTATTTGTGGATTAGATATTGTGTGCAGTTTTTCCACGATATCTAAACAAATTTAAGCACCTCTCACTTTGTCAATTTTAGACACGCAAAATTAAAACAAAGGGTCAATCTCACAAAACCTGGCCGGGTTTTCACTCTAAAATCAAAAGAACAAGGTAAGACATGAAGTAAAATAAATAAATCAGAAAAAAATTAAAGAGTAAAAAAAATGACGTCGATTTTTTTAATCATTATTTGCAAATTCCTACCCAATTCTCATTACCGTAACGCAAAAAAAAAAAAAAGCTCATTCTCATTACAAAGAAAATTATATTATTATTTCAATGGTAAAGTATTTATAGGCCTACATCATGGCTTTTCTGTTCATTTTCTGTTCTGTTAATTTATTTATTTTTAAAATCGGAACAGAATGAACGTATTACGGTAATGAGGATCTAATTATGAGAAAAATGACAAAAGTTTAGAAGTAAACCGAAATGCATTTCTCGTCATATTTTCACCCGATAACATCAAAATGCTGAAAACGACATCAAAATGAAGCAAGTTCAAAACAAAAGTATTCTTCTGGAAACGGAGCACCTGCAGTCAGTTGGTTTGAACCCGAAGCTTCTCGCCGTGTGCATCTCCAGAGTTTTCCATTTCCAGGTCATCTGTGCACAGAACCCACCTTTTATCTCTGTTTGCTCTACAGCACGGCACAGTATGAACCCCTAACCTTTTCATGCATTCATCCTCCGCACAGAACTCTCTAATCTCTGATTTTACTCCTCTCTTTTCGCATCACTAAAAGCCATCTGAGCTCTTCAAAGAAACTCCTCCATGGCTGCTGTACCACACAGATGTTCGGGGTGCGCTGTGCTGCACTCGTTGACTACCTGCGGCGGAGGGCGAGATCTTTGGTGCATACGGTAGTGATCAGACATGAAACTAGGCCAAGCTCTGCAACCCCAAAGCCTCACCAACCCCCATGCCTTCCCATCAATTCAAACAGTGACATCTCTATGACAATCACGAGGCGAATTCTTTCATTCTCAAACCGGAATCTTCATTTATTTTTAAATCTTTGAAACACGACGGCGTTTACGCTGATTCTAAAAATGATTCTGTATTTACAAGCCTAATGGAAACATTTTTCTGAAACTCGACTTCACAGATTGATGACTTTGGCCCTTTGCCCATGTTCTGAGTCTATCTGAGTAGAAGGGGAGGAGAGAGGCAGAGCACGAAGTATCTGTCTGTTTTGCTTGCCCTGCACATGGTAAACTGACCCCCGCTGACTTCGCTCGATTGGAGGCCAGTCAAAGGAGACTAAGGCGAAGGCACCCACCTTTACAGCACCCTGGGAGAAAGGACCATCAAACCACCATGTTGGTGATACAAATGCCTTGGGTAGATAAGATCAAACAAGACCAGGCACCTGAGCATGCCTGAAACGGTTTCATCGCACAAAAACTAGGCGATTACATTTCACCCCAAAATCTGAAGAAAAAATGCATATACATTTTATATAATAATTAATTTAGCCTGATTGTTTCTTTTTGTGTCATTAAGCACATTTTCCCCCAAAATGGTTTTATTGCATTCACCCCAAAATCAAAAGAAAAGAAATATAAAAATATTTAAGAATAATTAAATTTGGTATATTTTTGATTATTATTATTTTCTTGACACAATTAACTCTCTGGTGCTCTTTGTGTGGTGGTCAAAAATTACATAGTTTTTTTATTTCAATGAAAGGAAGTTTGATAATATTCCTTTTTTATTCAATATTTTGTATTTATAAGGAATTTGATGGTACTAAATTATATTTATGTAGTAGTTATAATCCATTTATTCACTTTTTGAGACCTAAAAATGTAATGAGACCTAAAAAAACCTGTCATAAATCTTGAATGCTTTGGAGCACAGATTTAAGTCTCTTTTCAAAATACGACACGTGGCAGATTATTGCTGAAGTGAAAAACGTTTAAAAAGTGAAATTAAAGGGACAGTTCAGCCAAAAATGAAAATTCTGTCATCATTTACTCACCCTCATGTTGTTCCATACCTGTATGAATTTCTTCGTTCTGCTGAACACAAAGGAGGATATTTTAAAGAATATGGGTAACCAAATAGTTGTGTGGCACCATTGACAGTCAATAGGGCCCATCAACTGTTTGGTTTCAAACATTCTAACAAATATCTTCTTTTGTGTTCAGCAGAAGAAAGAAACTCATACAGGTTTGGAACAACTTTATTTTTTTTTTATTTTTTTATTTTTTTTTTATTCGATACAGTGCACATTAATGAACAATCGTACACTCCTGTAGACTGTAAATGAGCCAGATTATAGCATAAATGCTTTTCATCTGTAGACTTAAGGGTAACTTGAGTAAATGACGACAGAATTTTAATTTTTGGCTTAACTATCCCTTTAAGAAAAGTTAAAGCCAAAAATCTAAACAAGATGTGCTCCAAATTTGAGGTTGATATCTCAAAAAATTAGCTTTCAGTAAGATTTTGAAAGGGCGCAGTACCAAAAGTTTCCACTAGATGAAATTAATTACCAATGCTGTAATTTTTTTTTAATAAAATGCTGCAAGGAGAACAACGTGTGACTATTTTTTTCAGGACCATTCAACTTTTTCGAATCATGGCCATTATTATTTTTATGTTTATTTATTTGTAGTAGCTCAAGCCTATTTTCTCCCCAAACAGTAGCCGAATTATCCTCATTTGTAAGTTTTGCTGTTTGGGGTCATTTCCATTATTGTCAACATTTTCATTATTGTAATATAGCCAGTTTTTTATTTTTTATAATGTTACAAACTCTTAATAGAAATAAAATATGTTAATTTTTTATTATTTTATTAGCTAACTGCCATCTTATAGTATTTATTTATTCATATCAAATATGACCCAGGTATGTTCTTGACAGGTTTTCGTGAGATTCATTCGAACATCAAAATCCTTTGGAGAACTCTAAAATGGGGCAATGCGGTTGCCTCCGTGTTTGTACGTTTTTCCAACCATTTCACACTCAACCTTATAAAGGGTCTCGTAAGATTATATCATGTGTTCCCCTATCTATGACACACCTGCCATTTTTGGCTCCCAACGTTGCACATTTTGCTCGGGCAGCCCCTGCTCTATCACCCACGCATCAGGTACAGTGCGTGTAGCGTAGACTTCCTGTTTACAAACCCCAAGACCTCCAGCTTCCCGCCACACACAGACCTGCGGTCGCTCAAGCGCTGACTTAACGTGACACACAGCGAGATGCTGTATACGTTCATTAACCCTTTCACAATGCATTGCAAGTCCGCGTCTACATTTGTTAAACGCTCTTTCGGAATTTCTAAATATAAATCAGACGGAAGTAAATAATAGCATACGCATGTAGGCCTATGTGTCAGTGCGTGGTACACTTACGTTGAAAAAGGGGTAGTTCAGGCGAAAATGAAACTTCTGTTATTATTTAGGCTACTCACCTTCATGTCGTTCCAAATCCGCATGAACGTCTTTTTGCTACTAAATAAAAGGGGACATTCTAAACAACTGTGCAAGTCGTTTTTTACCATACAATTACAATGGAGACTTTTTAAAGTCATGACAATTGACATTACATAATATTGCAGTATTTATTATGATTTATCCATGCACATCATATAATTCATGTGCCCTCATAATCTTTAAGCAAAATAACTTCCCTTCCCACTTGCAAGGACATCTCTTGGCGTCTATGATGATGTGTTTTTCTGTGGAACAACCTGTCACTCACATGAGATCACAGCAATAGCAAACCACAATGAGTCATTGGCTACGTCAGAAATCACATTTTCTCTTGAGTAGGTACTTTTTTTGAATAACCTAAGTAATTACTTCACAACCACTAAAAAAGTATGTTCTATGAATGTGTGTAGTAGGACTATCAATGTTAACTGGTCGTAGCCTACTTCATTCGCCATTTGCCCTATAGCGTCAGTTGCGTCGCTTCACTGCCATTCATAAATCATCTCCAGTGGCCTCATGGGATAGTAAAGTGTCCATCGTATGCACACTTCAGAATTTCGCCTGAAGAAATAGGTCATCGGGGTACTTTTAGCCTACTCTGTGAATTTGAACGTACTTCTTTTGTCACACACTGTTTTTCGCCTACTATAGTAAGGAAGTATGCGATTTTGGTTGCAGCCAATCAGTTCTCAACAAAATCAAGCCCCATCCCCGCCCTAAATTTTGATTCTCATTAAAGAAGCAAGAACAAAACGGCCAATTATCATCAAGTTATGTTTACCACAGACCTTATTTTACTAATATTGAAAACCCTCTATTGAGTCAGTAAGATAAACGCAAGAACCGAATCAGTCTGATTCATGGACGAATCATTCAGACAGATTATTTTTAACTGAATCATCTCAAATTCATTGAAAAGAACCAACTCAAAAGATTGTCTTTGAAATTCTCTTTCCTTTTATGTTCAACCTCACGTATTTGGAACGACATGAGGGTTAAATAACGAGAGAATGTTCATTATTCCTTCAAACAACATAAAAATTGTATCACTTTTTGAATGAAGTTAACCAACAAGGAGGTGCAGAATGCAAAGAGCGAGCGAAAAAAAGGAGAGATGGATGAGGAGGGTGGAGGGGTAAAGTGAGAGATTGTGGGTATCGTGGGACTACTTCAGTAACAATAACAGCATGTTTGTGTGTGCCTGTGAGAGAGAGAGAGAGAGAGAGAGAGAGAGAGAGAGAGAGAGAGAGAGAGAGAGAGAGAGAGAGAGAGAGAGAGAGGGAGTGTGAGTGGGGGTGTTTTCGCTTGCAAAAGTGATGAAATAACATCTCCTCTCTACAACACAGCTGGTGCTGCCATGCAGACAGTCATGCTACCTGACCTCTCCGACATTCTTTCTGTCACTGTCTTTCTCAGGAACTCACCTTCACCACCATTTGCCGTAAAACAAGATCTATGTAAGGAGGGTGTACAGCACAGCTTTGCAGTATCCTGTTTATTGTTTAGAAAGTCTTTCAAAGGGGCTTTGGAATGTCAGGGTTTTTGGATACACTCATCATTTCACCCAGGGCCAATTGTTAGCATTTCTAGCGAATGTTTGTCTCTGGTCATCGGACGACCCGTACGTGTTAAAGTGTTGTGTACATGGCTGCAGATGGCAAATGAGATCTTTGTAGCTTCCATAAGGGATTATATGATTACATATAGGAGCGACTTTTTAATATTTGCCTCTTTTTGTCTGATTCTTTCATCCTTTTCTCCTCATTCCCCTCCCCCCCTTTTTGCAGATTAGAATTCATTAGCAATCAAAGAGCCTCCAGAGAGCTCCAGCTCTTAATTACCCACTCATTTGCATTTTTGCATATTAATGACTGCAGAGTTTTGGTGGGGATTTTTGCCGCAGTGGTTTAAAAGTACCTCGCTTCTCAGTCTCCAGGGACAGAGAGATGTCCAGAGGCGAGGCTTCGGGGGCGGCGGCGCGGCCCTGAAAGCATTTTGTGTGTGGGACGGGGTTGGGGGGGGGGGGGGGCACTGGCAATACGGGGATGTGGGGTTCAGGGGTTAAAGGTCAAGGTCCCTAATTAACATATCAAAGGGGGGGGTTGTATTGAGTGGCACCAAATTATTGACATATGGAATAGTTACCAACAAATCCGTACTTGAAAAGAGAGTGATACAATTACCCTTTTCCATCATTTAAATAAGCAGTGTGGTGGGGTTATTGAAGTGTACCTGACGATCGATTTCAACCAATCCAAGTGTGATTTTAATGTAATTTGACTCATAGAAATAATAGGCTGTCAATGAGACCGATTAAGACATATTTTTCTCTCTGAAATATACCTCCTGGAGTTCATTGTTGGGAAATCTGCAGGGGTTTTATCTAGTCCTGTCATAGCGTGAAATCTCTCTCTCACTGACTCGCACACACACTGCAAGAAAAGAGAGAGAATACAGAGAGTGGGCCTGCAGATATCTAAAAAAAAAAAAACCTCAACGGGGTGCTTCAGGGTTTTCTTTGATCCCTGTGACCCTGTTTCCAAACTCAATCTGTTCGGACAGAAAAAACACCCCTGAGTGAGAAAAACAATGTAACCCCTTCGCCTGCTCTGTTCTGCTTAATTATTAATCACCCCTTAATTCTCTGTTTTCATCCTGTTTCTGTTGTGTCTGGGACATTTAGAGGAGGAGGACAATAGCCTCAAATCGAGAGGGCGAACATTTATTCACATATTTTACGTACAAAAGCCCTAATAAAGTCTGAGGGAAAATACTTTAAGACTCGTGATTCATTCGTTCGAAATAGGCAAGTCAATTTTTATCAATTGTTTTTAAGGGTCTTTTGAAATTGTTACATCCTTTTTACAGTCTATGGTTACATCACACTGATTTCTCTAATTTTATTACACAGGATGTTTTAAAGTGAGACAAACCAAGTAATACCACATAAATCACAGCTAATACTTACTGATGTTTTCATGGCATACACCTTTCCACACTTTGTTGAAGATGAAGTCTGAACTGGATTTTGTTATATGGGATATTATAAAGGACAGAATGGTAAGTGACAAAGAAATACATATAAATTGATGACCAATTCAAAAGTAATAAGAAAATGTTTGAATCATTTCAGTTAGGCAAAAGTAATAGGTAATTTAATAAGAAATGTGTTAGATAGTTTAATTTCAGAAATGAGTGAATAGCACCAAGTGACGACAAAATGTCCACTCAAACCAGTGTAGTGAAATTACTGAAAATGTAATTCATTTTTAATTGTGGATATTGTAATAAAAAAGTAACATGATTTCATCTTTAAGAATTGTAAAATGTTCTCCCAGTCCCAGATATTAAGACATGATGAGACATGGGCATGTGCTGTATAACAGAAATCACCCATAGCATGTAGGCTAATAAAAGCCACAGTTCATAATTATAAATAAATAAACTATAGATTCAAATAAACAATATTTGAAGCAACCTTATAGTAAATGACGCTCACTATACACAAAGAACAATGCAGGTCGTTTGGATATAAACCCATCACATCATGTGATGTTGAAGAGTTTGTACCGGAAGAACAGTTAAGGTATAGGGACATCTTGTGGTGATGTAATGAACTGAATTAACTTGCTTTTTTAGTGGCTTCACTGCGCGGTGCGCGCGGTCCATTGACCTGAAGGCTACGAAATATGCAATGGCGAAAATGTAGGCCGTCTTGTTGGATAAGCTACTTGATGCCAAGTAAGTGCGTATTTTCAAGGAAACTCCTACGTTACAATTTACAAGTATTACTGATAATCTAAAAGTAACCAAATTATCGTTTTTTTTTCCTCACGAATTTATGTCGTCATACATCTGCCTTAATTGGCGCGAACTGACCGTTAATTAGCCTACAGCAGCATGCGTATACTAAATCAGTTTTAAGGTTGTTGTTTTTTTGCAAACATGCAGGTGCCTTCAACTGACTGAAAGATTAGAAATAATTAATAGCTGTCCTGTCACACAAATCATGTTGGAGACAGTCTGGTAGCTGTATTATGACGCTAGCATATCTGGTCGATAATTAAGTGGTCATAGGTTGACCAGCTAAGTTACCATCTCTTCTAAGACATCTTAAACTTGTTGGACTCATACGTCGCTGGACCAAGATGGTCTGCCAGGTAATGTCAGCTATAATCCAGCTACCATATGTGAATATGATTCGGCTGTAGCCACACACTGTATTCAGTACAACAGCTCGTTTGCAAGTGAGTTATATTTCTTTTGTACAGTATTTTGAGTTCTATAAACAAGTTACCCAGTTCTGGTGAGAAACTATGCTCTGTGAAAAAAAAAAAAATTCTGGAAAATGTGTTTCAAATGATGGAGGCTCATGTGAAAAGAAAGTTTTAACTCTACGCAAAACTTAAGTTTTCTGTGTATGCAATGCTGCCACCACACCGATAGGTGTCAGTATTAAGATCAAGGCAACTGGTGCATATGTAAACATTCTCTAGATAAAAGTAAAACGATAAGTACAATTTAGTTTACTCTGAAAGTGCACACACCTTACATTCCCTGGTGGAAAAAAAACCTTAAAAAAACTTCAACTTAAGTTGGTCTCTGAGCCTTTTAAGGCGGATCTGTTGGCTGGTTTTAGAGGTGGTTTGGGCACTTTTCAGCTGGCCTCCTTGCTAAACCCTAGCTTGGAAGACCATCTTAAATCAGCAGGTTTTAAGAAGTTTTTTTCCTCCCAGCAGGATTAAAACAGCTTTCTTTTCATTTCATTCATATACATATTAATAGATACAGACATGCCTGTATTACACACGTGTAAATTTTAAAAAATTATAGCATACACAAAGACAGGGAGATCGTAAACATTCTGTTTTTAATAGAAATGTCTTCTTTCTTAAACGTCAGACATTTTTGGATATATTTTGTAAAAATAAAACAAAAGAAAAAAAATAGAATAAAATGAAAAAGGAAAACAACATGGAATTGTTTGATTTAGACGATGTACATTTAGTGGTCTCATATACAATACAAATTCTTTTCATCGCCAAAAGTGCAAATTCTCCCAAAATTCTCTGTACATCTCAATAGCTTCAACACACACTGACAGACAATGGAAAGGATCAGGACTTGAATTAACAAAAAATAAAAAAAGGGTTTCTGCTGTCCAAGCCTGAGACACTGGGAATTTTCTGCCGCCCCAAAGTCAACATAAGTGTTAAGTGCCCCCAAAGCATGAAAATGAATTATTGTTTTCTGTGCAGAGCTTGCGTCTGTCCAGCTGATTACCCACATGATGAATTGCGCGTACAGATTTGATACGAGAAATGTGAAACATACAAGAGATGTTAGCTTGGAATATAGTATAGGAGTCCCTTATAAACTCTTAAACTTTATGCAAAAACATTGTGGAAAATATATTTTACCATCTAACAACATAGAAGGAATGCAATTAAGAAATATCACATGTTGTCCATACGCAGGAAAGTTTATGTATAATGTATAAGTATAATGGTCCAAACCGGACTGCCTAGGACAGGGTGGATTGCAACTTGAGTATTTGCAGCCTTTTAATGGACATTGTCGAGAATAATTACGCCCCAACAATACCAATAATCTACATCTATTGTCTTATAAATTCTGTATTATTCTATGAAGCATCTTACAGGACAATGGAAACCCAGGAAGAAATGTCCTTTAAACAAATGTAAAGTCCTTTGTGATGAGTTGAGTTTATAGGTGCAAAACTGTTAAAAGAAAACGTACAACAACTTGAACATATGCCATTCTTTGTTTTGTGTGTATCTCCAGAGATGTGTGTGTGGTACGGGGCGGCAGTTCTAATGGACTTCAACCCAAATATATCGCATATTCAAGTTTCTTTTCTTTTCATGTAGTTTTTGCATTTAAATAAATCATTACATCCACAATGAGATTAAAAAAAAAACGCAAGATGGAAAAAAACAACAATAACAACAGTAATAATCAAAGGAGACAGCACACAATATTCTGGATGGCCTTTCGCAAAGTGCTTTTTTGTTACAATCACAGAACTGTTATCATCTTGATGGCTTTGTGAAGCCCAACACGCTCCTTTTCCCTGCACATTCTGGGTAGAGGAACAGAGAAACAAACTTTAAAGAAAGTCATTTAAGACTTAAGAACCACCTCTTTTCCCATCTACCTGCATCTGTTCGTTCTAACAACTACTAAGAGGAAGTTATGGAATGCATCCTTGACTTGTTGAAGACCTCAGATTTGATGTCTCCATCCCAAAATTCCCTGCTGTCTTGGCCTTATTCTGAGACAATACACCGTTCTAGAATATTAGGACGTGTCCAAAAAAAATCTGACTTTTTGCCATTGTTTTTCTACACTAGAAAAGAACGTACAGTTATTAGGCAAAACAAAAATGAGGGTGTTGTGGTCACATGGGTAGTTGGCTTTTCAATATCATCTTCAAAACTCATAATATATATTCGGTTGGTGTACTCTCGGTACAATAAAGCTTTGATTACACAGAAGGCAAAATTTGAGCTTAAACCGAACAAAATGGACTGCTGTATTTATTTAACCTGAGAAGCATAGACAATGGCCCATAATCCCAAAACCCCCCACCTCCCACCACAACCTCTGACATCTGCTCTCCAGAACATCTCCTTGATCAGTAAAACATAACCAGCTGAGGCAGTCAAAGACGTAGATGGCTATAAATTCCTTAGGTACACAGAATGGCACAGCAATACCTGACAAGGCTCTCCAAAGCCCTCTTATAAGACACAGTTCCCTTGCCCGACCTGCACTATAATGCTACCCACCCTCCCCGATCTGTGCAAACTAGAACCCACCGCCCATGAGCCGCTCCTTGTGCAACGCGCCCTCTCCTCTGGGCATCAAACAGCAGTGGATCAGGTGAGAACAACTGTGCAAATCAAGCCATACATTATGTCATCCTCAGCTAGTTGTGCTTTGACCCAGCCAGAACATCTGAAATTGTAATTATCCTTTAAGATTATCCTCCATGATTATTACGGTTATCACTGTCATTGTATTCTTTAATGCTTTTCTGACATCCTGTCCAATAAATTAAACCTATAAAGACACAAAATAGATAAAGATTTGGATATTACAGGGTGCTTCTAAAGTAATTGAAATGTGTGTTGTTTTTTTTAGACACTTTCTCTCTGTAGTGTCTGTTAGTGGAGTCACGATTGGGGCAGAAGCAATAAACAGCGCTAAATGGAAGTAAAGATGACAGAATCTCCTCACTGCAATCAACTTTTTCCCCAGGAGACAATTTTAACTCGTTGTATTTACAAGTTGAGGTGTATTAGACAATCTCTGGACAAACAACCTTTTGGTTCTTAGAAATGTCCACAATAAAACATTGATGTCAACCGACAAGTATTCAAGAATCGTTTAGGAAGCTGGAATGGAAGCCATCTTTTAAAGAATCCTCCCAATCTTCTTTTAAGTTAAGGCACATTCTGCAATCCTTCTCCACTTGTCAAGCTTCAATACACTGCCCCTGACTCCTTTAGGACCCTCTGAACAAGGCTTACGCCCCCCTCCAGATCAAGCCAATGAGTCTGGGTGAACTCACAAAGACCTCTAATAACTCCACCAAACTGCTACGTAGACACAGATGCTTAGGGTTTGATCCTGTTAACCATTGGATATAAGCCATTCCATGAATACTGTGTCTTTCCTCAAGCTGCTTATTTCTGTTGGAGTTGCTTTGGACTCTTGACCTACAGTCATCTAGGAAATGGTTTTGTTTACACATCCTTGTAAGATTCACCTCTTTTAATGGCTAAGAATCGTCATCCTAGTCTTCCCCTACTTTGGTTTACAAAGAGTTAATTGCAGATGCAAGCATAGGGAAGTGGAGATTAAACAGACTCCGTCTCCACAGAAACTCAAAGGCCTTGCCTTTTGCCAGTTCCCCAGTCCTCCTCCTCCAAGGACAAGGACATGAGTGACTTTTAGTGCAAAAACTCTTTCTCAGACAAAAGCACCATTTCCAGTGCTATCAGGCTTTGTATCTCCCTTCCCCTCCCTCCCACCTACCCACCCATCCATTTAACCCTAAACCCCACAAACACAACTAACATCTTCGTTAGAAACACAAACAAGCCGCAAAACATTTTACAATAAAAAAAATTCAAAAAAGCATAGCAAGTTTTAAATTCTCACACTCAATAATCACAGAAAAAAAATAGACAGAAAGGGAACTCAAGTAGGCCTTATCCACAACAATTCCACTCCAACTTCTGCAACGAGGGAGGATAGATTTGGGTGGTGGCATAGGTACAAAAAATACCCTAAAAACGAATCTAAAAGCTATTGTGAACTTCATATTGGAGGATCACAAGCAATAAGAGAAACAGTTGATAAGAGATGGTCTAGGTCAATGTGTTACCAGACAAACCCTTACAGGCATGCGATGTATTATTAACTGGGTGTTTTTGGGGTGTGAAAACAAGCTCACACACTGGAATTTCCAGAAGGATTAATCCTGCCATGGCGTCGTCACACAAAAACGTACTTCGTAACTTACAGTAGTGTGATGCTTAGGGTGTAGCCTTCAACAACAAATTTAAAGTGAACACGACACTTGACCAGCGTAATTTAGCATATTGCAATGCATTGACAGAAACTAAAGGGTTTAAATGGAGTATGTAGTTATAGATCATCGTCATAAATCCCTGCAGATGCTGCCACATCTTTACACTCCTCTGTATTAAGACAAAATAGAGAACTTTTTAATTAACTTCAAGTGCAATTAATCATTATATATATATCTACATCCTTTATTATCCTGTTACTCTTTTCTGTTAACGTCATATCAATCTCAAATTTCAACACAAAATCACCCTGTTCTTTCTCTTGAGTGACTGTGCACTTTTTTGGCAGCTTGGTGTCAAGACTTAAAAGCAACACATACGTACAAGCCAAAATAATAATAATTATAATTTTTAAAAAAAAGAGCCAAGTATCCCCACTTGGATGGGCCTATTTATTTTTAGCACATTTGCTCTTTTGTTTGAAAGTACCCGTTTCTTTTGACTAAAAAGTGCCCTTCTCGGTAACAAAGTGCATTCAAATCTTGCTTCTTTCTTATTAAGGTGCAAAAGGCAGATAAACATGGTATAGCACTGCAGAAGGAATGATGCCACAAAATGATATCCTCTAATTTACACCGGAACAAAACTGTGCATCCACGGCTGTAACCACAGCCATTGTATACAATGAGATCCACTTGAAAGATACAGCAAGGATCACAAACTGCTTTTAGGATGCATGCTCCTGGAAAGTTTCTTTCAAATCTGCCACTTCATCATCTATAAAAGGCTCCGCCTTAGTCAAGCCTTGCCCTCATACATGCCTTATTTAAACGAGAGGCCTAACTCAACCAAATAACCCACTCTGCTGGATTTTGGGGGAGCCCGTCTCAACGTGCCCACAAAGTGCCTGCTCTAGGCCCCTCTCAATGAGTCATCCTGCTCTGATGTGGCCATAGGACGGTGCTGCACCCGCTCTCACCAACGCAAGCAAGCACATACTTTATAATAAAGGTCTCAGTTTTAGGACACTTTCTTTCAAAACTTCGGCCAATCACTTGCATTGTGAAAAAGTCTTAATTGCTCTAAATTTTTACCTATATACATTGCATTAATTGATAATGTTCACGTTTCAAATAATAAAAACTGGACCCTCCTTCTTACTCGGCTACAGCTGTGCTCTTATTTGGACTTGGACATTAATTTATTGCTCACCTTATCGCTCAGGTTGTTTCAGGTTTTTCTTCTGTAGTCCCTTGGGCAAAGAAATTGAATAAGCACTTTGTATCTCCCTAACCGAAACTGCCTCCTTAAATAGGTATTTCTCTATCTCTGTTGGATATCTTTAGTAAAGCTGTGCAAATGCATAAAAAAGGTGCTCAAATCTTTCTCTCTCCTTCTGTCGCTGAAACAAACAAACAAATAAAAGATTCCCTGCTTAAGTTGTCCACTTGCCATTTGCATAACAGTGGTGACCTCACTCAATCGTTTGCGTACAGTTTCACTCTCCTGCAGAAAGACTCAAAATGAAGCACATTTATCACAATTCATACTTTGGGCAGAAACGTCTGGGTTCCATTAAGTGCAGCTTAGGGAAAAAAAAATGGGTTTCTCAATTATAATGCTCTACAACATCAAACAGCATATTCCCCCCTGCAAACTTAACGCAGTGAGAAACCTGGAGTGAAGCTTAAGAAAGATGTAACCCTATCTATCTGCAATATACCTCTTGTAAAGGGTCTCATAAGATTACAACCTAATATATACACACACGTATACAAATGTAAAGTGTCAAGTACCCAAAATAGTCAACTCAAAGGTCAAAAAGAAATCAAATGACAAAATATTAAGACAATCCCAAAAATAAGAAAGAATATAATGCAAGTAAGACTGCCAAAAAGGAAAAGCAGGCCTGTGAGAGGTAAGATTTAACATGATTGTGCCCAGTAGCGATCAGATGAAGGTAGTGCTTTAGAAACACAGGACCTCATCCCTTGTCTTACCCTCTCCCTGCCAGAAACAAATTAATGAGATCTCCCCATGTGTATTCAACTCAAAAAGGTAACCTGTTAAACCATGAAAAGATAACCTATTTTTAAAAAAAAAAAAACTTTTTATAGAGAAAGTAACACTTTAAATCAAACCCCTGTCCGATTCTTTCTGGAACATTTAGAAAAAAGGTGCTGCATCAGAATATTGCATATATTGCAATCTTAGACAATATAATTTTTTATAGTGTATGTACATGTTGCTCATAGCATTAGAAAAAGAGATCTATTGGTTGCCTTGATCACATCTTAGACCATTCATAGCTAACCTGTTGAAGCAGCAGCCAGCCCGGTGTTTGACACCTTACTTTTTAAGACAAGGCCCTGTTGATGCAACCCAGAGATGAGGAACTTGTTTAAACTGCATAGTAGCTTTTTCTCGTACTCACATGGCTATGCCATTATGTTACAAAAACACCAACAAAAAGACCCAGAAAGATGGTGACAGACAGCATGGGTGAGTGATTTGAAGTGCTCTTCGCTCTTCCAACAGACCAGTAACTTGGTGTTTAAGTCTCTATGCGGAATGCAGAAGCTAAAAAAAAGGAAAAAAAAGAAACCAGAAGATTAAATTTGTGACACCCTGATTTGTTTTTTGTTTTTTTAGAGGACCATGTAGTTTAAAGTTTCTTAATTTTTGTTTCATTCTTCCTCTCATTTTCGAGTAAAGCCCTCTCTGACAAAGATGGATTCACGTAGTCGCAGAGTCCCTTTGTCCCGAGGTCAAATCTTCACTACCTTCCCCATCGGCAACCGGGCTGTGCGAGTGACTACCGTGATTTTCCTCCATGACTGATGTTCCTGTGCCCCTGTCCGGATGTCGTCGACCTCTATCGATGTCTGCGTCTGGGCCATGAAGTTCCAAAGGACCATCTAGGAGCTCAGAATCTCGTATGCGTGGCTTGCGGCCTCGGCGGGAAGGGATGCCGTTGCAGCCATCCTTTTTGAGATGACGGTGGAGGTGGTCTGATCGCACAAAGGTTTTAAAACAGCTGGAGCACTGGTAGGGGCGTAAGCCTGTATGCACACGCATGTGATTCTTCAGGTCGTAGTTGTGGGCAAAGGCGGCGCCACACTGAGTACACAGGTAAGGCTTCTCTCCTGTATGCTTGCGCATGTGAACCTTTAGCTTGTCCTGCCTGGAAAAGACCATACAAAAACTTCAAATGAGCCACTACCCATGGGTTTGTGTGAATTAAGCAAATTAACAATAACAATGACAGACTCAATAGCAATTTAAGGTTAGAAAATTAACAAAACAATACTATGATATACAATACGCTTTAATGCCTTTAATGTCCTTAAAGGACATTTCCGGCGCAAAATGAACCTTTGGTCCAATAACACATTGGTACATAGTCAACCGTTCTCTGAGATTTGTTTTCATGATTATCGAATGTAAAGAGTTTTATCTCTAAAAACTGTTTAGCTTATAACGCTAGTATATGGGGCATAGAGTAATGAAAATAGAAATCACTAGTTAATACCACTAACAAGGCTCAAAAGAGCCCAACACTAACACGGTAGCACAATCAGGGTCCCTACATACAAACCGAAGCTTTGAGAACGTTGTAAGTGTACAGACAATTTAATAAGAAGATATTTTATAAAGACAGTCCACTTTGTGTATACAGACAGGAACCATCTTTGGAAAACAGTCTCGAGCAGTCGAACCACGAACGCCGAGCCAAGTGCGCTGGTGAGATGTGAACGAGCCAGAACTTGGCTCGGCGTTCATGGTTCGACTGCTCGAGATAAAACTCTTTACATTCGATAATCATGAAAAACGGTTGACTATGTACCAATGTGTAATTAGACCAAAGGTTCATTTTGCGCCGGAGTTGTCCTTTAAAATACCCACTCCCACATGCCATTAGAAAAGGCAAATAGGCCCACATATATTACAAACTACATAAAAGCAAACATCTGAGGTAAATGTATAAATCTCGTTGTTCTTGCAACATCAAATACAACATATATCCTCAAAAAGAGTCTGACCTCCTTATCTTCACTTTCAAGAGTAAAGTCAAGTTTATTTATCATTCTTTTGTGCTGAAGGCACCCAAGGTCATATAAGGAAAAGAGCCATAAAGCTCACAGCTTTATCGCCATAATTTTAGGCCAGTGAGGCACTGAAGGGCTCAATGTTCAGTTCAGAGTCATAGTGGGCCCTGAGTTTCCCAAAAGAGCCATTTCAAAATGGTGAATGTGTTAAAGAGCACAATTGCTTGTTTTACAAGCAAAATCTGAAATCTTAAAAGAAAGCTGAGTTCAGAGCTCCTCAGAGCTTTTAAGTTTATGGGACAAAAAAAATGTTAGACTGAAAAGGAGTGCTGGGTTGAGAAACAGGTTTGGAAGAATGTGGTTTAACCTTTAATGTCTTTCCTTAAGTGTCCTCCAACCATTTAAAAGCACAATAAAAACTATATAAAATATATTATTGTTGGATAGTTTTATATTTTTTAAATATTAATCCAAGCAAAACTTTTTCACCTTGGTCATCTCTTAAGCATTTCTGACTTTTGACACCCCACCTGAAGCAAACTGGTCCGAATGGCTAAAGAGTAGGTTCTTTTCAGAAAGAGACAGCATACTGTCAAAGTATATTGTTTTGCACCAATAAGGAAGCTATAGTGTGGTGTCAAATACAAAGCCTTCTGTTGTAAGACTCTGCTCTCAGCTTACCCCTCTCTGTCCCTTCCCCTAAGCTTGTGACCAGGGCAGAGTACAGCTAAACAAACTAGGGTGGTTGACCCGTCCAGAACATTGGAGGCTTACCGAACACACAAATGCGCTCAGGCTCTTCCATGGACAGACACACACCCGAGTATGTAAACACAGACATGTGCACACACTGATGCCTGCTTGTGTATTTAGAAGTTTTAATGCATCTGGAGATTCTCTCACTCACAATTTCTCACCTTTCCTTCACTTTTCGCATACATTCTCCATAATGTGGGTAATAATATATATACATGCTTGTGAGGAAACACGTTCACACACATACACACAGTGTAACAGAGTGGGGCACAGACAGATTAAATATTTAGAAGTTAGGATTGATTTATTGCAGTGTGAGTGAAGTGCACTCTTAACCCTGATAAAACGGGATTAAGATTACAGTACCCTTTCCCAATAGGTGGAGTATTTAGGTGGCAAACTTAGATCCATCCCTACGCAAATAGGGTACTGGATATTTTTGGTGCAGTGTCTATTTCCAATGCGTGTCTTCTGATTAATTCATTAAGGTGATGGTTTCATGGAAGAGGTGATGCCCTTAAGTGCAGGGTAAGCCATGCTAGCAGCTTTCTAAATGAGATTCAGTCTTGGAGCACACTATATTTTTCATCAGCCGTTTGTCTGAAAGAGGGGCTGAATATGCCAGGGGCAATAATCAACATTACACCCAGGGTCACAAGTTCATCTGACTCACTGGCGTAGATAGACTGTGCTGTAATCCCTTTCAATATCGGCATGGAGAGTTTTATAACGGCCTCATGCCTGATAACAGTAGACCTGGTTGTGCTACCACAACCCATTTTTATTGGACCCCCTTGTTAAAATTCTAGGACTTTGTCATGCAAACTTTCTGTCAACATAAAACTCAACTTTATGGCTGACTGTGTTAGTGTACTGAATACCTTACCATTTAAATTTGATAGCACACAAATGCTAAAGTGTATGTACAAATACAAACCAAGCTCAATTTTCTATAAGTTAAAAAACAAAACTGAAAAAATCATACCTAGTAAATCGCACTTTGCAGATGGCGCATTCATAGGGCTTTTCTCCTGTGTGTGTACGAATGTGGCGTGGAAGCTTGCCTGCACCTTGGATGACCTTGGAACAGATGGGGCACTTCTGGAAGGCTTTAGAGCGCATCTTCCTTTCACCGCTGTTACCCCCTCCAGTCGCTTGGTTTCCGCCTCCATTGCCCCTCACTGACCACAGTGGTAGCAGACTTGGAGACATGGAGGGAGTGGTGGCCTCCTCGTGCGGTGCACTATTAAAGTACTTCAAGTAAAATTCCACATCTTGCTCTTCGCCCTCAGGCCCATCCTCCTCACCCCTACCACCTGTCATGGCCTGTTCCCTTTTCTGCTCCAAGGAGTCCATCATCTGTTGTAGCAAAGCACTAGCAGGGCCTTGTTCGTGCTCCCGCTCACCTGTCGCCTCCACCTCCACCTCCCTCTCTGATTTAAGCTCTGCCTGATGGAGGTAGTAATGTCCATTCTGAGTGGGAGCATAAAAGGGTATCAGACCCTCTGCACCTTTCCCTCGAGCCAGAGCTGAAGCTACATCCTGACACTCCTCATCCACGTTATCATCTTCAGGGTCACGAGGCGGCTGTGATAGGGCCTGGGCCAGTGGGGAGTAGTAGTCAGCAAGGCCGATGGGCGTGCCATTGCTGTCAGCGCCATTGCGTTGGCTAAAGTGCAGGTGTGCGGGAAGGTCCCTGAGCTCTGGCGTGCTGCAGCTGCTACCCCAATGCGCCCCCCTCTGGAAGAACTCCAAGTACTCACGGGCACGCAGCCGGATGCCCTGCTCTTTTCCATTCTTTCCTCGCTCCTCTTCTTCCTCTTCTTCATCTTGCTCACTGCCCGCCTGCAAAAAGAAATGAAACTACATCATCATACTGCTCCAAAACATTAATCAGTCGAGTTGTAAAAAAAAAAAAAACAGGTCACCCACCGGCGGGGAGAGCACTTTGGTGTCCAGCAGGTGTGTGCAGACATCTTGGACGGGTGAGATCTCCAGCACACGGGCAGCGCTTAGGATGTCAACCACACTGTTGCGGCTGACTGTGAGTGTGGCTGTGTATGCAAAGTCCAAGAGGGCGGCCAGCGCCTCAGGCCGCACAAAGTCCAGCGCATAGACTTTCTGGCGGTCAGCAGCCAGGCCAGAGGTGAAAAGCTTATGGAAGTAGGTACTGCAGGAGGCCAACACGGAGCGGTGGGCAGGGAATTCTCTCTCTTGGGCAACTAGCAGTACATCACACAGCAGCCCACTTAGCCGTTGCCGGTTGAGACTGCCCAGCAGGTCAGCACTGTGCTCGGGGAAGGGGATGCCCACTGGTCCTTCCTCTACCTCGCCTGCACCCCCACAGGCCCTCCCCTCACGTCTTCCCCGCCCACCTGCTCCCGACGACATTTTCCACCAGCCTGCCGCCGAGCCGCCAATCGCAGCCGCCACCCGTCCGTCCGTCCTGCCGTCTGTCCGTCTGCCTGTCTGTGAATGTTGAGGAACAGTAACAGTTAATCATAAAGTGAGTGCCTTAATTTAGTAATAATAACTAGGGATGCACCGATACCGATACCAGTATCGGTATCGGGCCCGATACTGAGCTCATGTACTTGTACTCGTACTCGTAAAAATGCCCCGATACCAACAACCGATACCAGGCAGCATGTGTACAGTGTCAGAAATTATAATGGGGATAAAAAAAAGAAGGCTGTATATGAAATAAATGTATCTTATCAGTGGAATATTAAACAGAATATATTAACGCGTCGCCTATATAACTATATGTGTGCAAGCTGATAAGAGAAAAACGTGCAGTGGATTGAGCGCGCTAAGACACAGACGCGCGAGCTGGTCGAGCGCATCCCTTTTTCACAGACGTCAGTGGAAAGTTTGTAGTTCAGTCGGATGTCAATGGCAAATCAAGTAAAACGAGGCATGTAGCTTATTATTAACGTTAACTGACGAGAGAGAGAGAGAGAGAGAGAGAAGAGAGAGAGAGAGAGAGAGAGAGAGAGAGAGAGAGAGAGAGAGAGCTTCTGTTGAATGCTGTTGATTGCGGATCGTTCACTCAGCACGTGTTATTTGGATTAAAACTAAATCGTATATGTAAGTAAAACATGAACTGTTACCTTACTTATGTTTAACGAGTGGTTGCCTTCATTATTACAGGACATTTGCAGGTCAAGAATTTCCATGAACTTCAAACATCCACAGCGCGCGCCCCGAAAACCACCAGACAGCGCGCGAATACTGAAGTCTTTCATGCATTGCGCTTGTACGGACGAATTCACACAAAACTATGTAAAAACACCTGTCTTGGCGAGTATCCTAGTAAAAGTCTGTTATATCTCAAGTGAACGTAGACAGTATAATTCAAATGGCGTCCGTGCGTCCGGCCTTAAAGGGGCGGCACTTTAATAAATCTGCTGCTGTGTTTTAATGTTAATCAAACAAAGGACAAATAAATGACTGTCTGCTCTTGGCTAAATAGGCTACCTCTATCAACTTTACAAAAAGATCCATATATATTTAATTTATACAGTAATGAATATGCAGTGCATGAAATATATGTTTGTTGAACTAATTAAGTTTAAATTTAATAAACAACTAATATGATTGATATTATTTTGGTTTCTCTACCAATACATTTAAAAATTACAAATGCATGAATTGAAAATTAATTGAAAATTAAAAATACAGGTATCGGTTACAGTATCGGTATCGGCGAGTACCAAAAATGAAAGTATCGGTATCGGACTCGGTCTGGAAAAAGTGGTATCGGTGCATCCCTAATAATAACAATTGTTTTAATATCTGCCAACGTATTTTACATAAAACTACAACTGAGTGGAGAAAACATTTAAAAAGTATTTTCAAACACTCAAAATCATTTTTGTCAATGACCTGAATAGATTACTGAAAACAAAATAGTTTTAGAATCTGCCAACATATTTTACATAAAACTACAACTGAGTGGGGAAAACATTTAAAAAGTATTTTCAAACACTCAAAATCATTTTCGTCAATGACCTGAATAGATTACTGAAAACAAAATAGTTTTGGAAGTTCAAGCTGAACAACTCATGCTGCAGCTTAAGACACTAACACTGTGTTTGGACCATATTTATGCTGTTCCTTCTCTCTACGCTCTATTAACATCCAGGGTAGGATTTCCAAACCTTGTATGCAAATGAAGCAGAGAGGCTAATAGATAGTGGCCAAATGGTCGCTACTATACAAAAGACCACTGGTCAAGAATATCCAAACCACAAATGGGAGCCTCAAGATATAAAAGGATATTCTGTCAACAAACCATGACTATAAATACACAAAATGCTGGTTGAAAGACTTCTTTTAAAAGTCCAGGGAGAATTGGTGCCGTTTTTTTTAATGAGAAGGTATCGGTTTTGCATATGATAATGAAAAAAAAATATATATATATATATATATATATATATATATATAAATATAAACTAACTTACAGTTCAATTCCCCTTCTCAGTATCTTTTTCACTATTAAAAACATTTGCCTAACCTTATTTATATGTTGTGTAATTATGGTGCAAAAATGTCGCTTAAAAGTAGTCTTAATAAGCATCAAATAATCAACCGCTTATGTACAACATCTCTTATGATGTTGTCAATAAGCTACTGTTTGATTTCAACTTGTGGTAGCTGAGAATTTCCCATGTCTTGAAATGCATTCTAAAGTGCCTTCTAGTTTACAGCAATCAGTTCAGGGTGTTAACTGAATTCAAATGTAGCAGCATGTCAGAGGGTGGCAAGCCTGCTGTCATAATGGCAGTGGGAAAAGAGAATCTGTACCGTGTCGCTTTGCTGGGGGAGTGCATGGCAGATAGTATAGGCCCGGGCACCATGTGCACTGAATTGCGTGTCAGTTGGCTTCTGGGGAAGGGGGTGGGGGCAGGGGTTTGCCAGCTAAAGGCTTGAGTGGAAAAAAAAACCCACTAGAGGAGGAAGAGTAGGAGGACACACGCAGGGCTGCAAGGGAACAGTATTAAATAGGGAGGTTGTCAATCCGGTCTGAGCCGGTTACCCCACCCTGCACTGTGTGCCAAGTTTCAGGAAAGGCCTGTCCCCTTGATCACGTGTGGGGGGAGATTAAAATGATCGACCGCAGTACAGGCGAGGGTAGAGGGAGGGGGGCTCTGAAAGGCAACCTTCCTTGATTTGTCCATTGGAAAACACACGCTCACACGTGAAAGCCAAACAGCCTAACTACCCCCCGCCCCTCCATCTGCCAAAGTGACCCAGCAGGGGGTGAGGCCACTGAGGATTATACCCAATAAGAGCAATGCATTCAAATGACATTCCTTCAGATCAAGCCCCTTGGTATGTATGCAAGACCTGCTCAACCTGGCTGCTTGCTCTCTCTCACGCTCTCAAAAAACTGCCTTCCTCCACACCTAGAGAACTGGCACAAAGTCAGGTCACTATTGGTGTAGCACTAGAGGTAGTGGGAAGGTAAAACTCAGCAGCAAATCCAACCCCCACAACTTGTCTTAGTTGCGTTATTACTGTGGGTGACATTCAGGCTCACCTTATGTGCACCGTTTGTACACGCCATCTAACTCTAGCACAAACAGTAAAGAAGTTCAGTTTTAGAATATGATGAAATTGGCACAATCTAGGGCACATATGCACTACACATTTCTATATAGCACACTTCAGTGAAGCCATTCCAATAATAGTCCCCCATTGGACCATGTCTTGACTTGTTAAAGTTTGATGGTAATAGTAGTAGTCCTTAAGTCAATGGTTTAAGCCATTTTCTCACCGTCTCTCCCTTTACTTTTTAGCACAATTATGGGCATCTGTAGGGGAAGCTTTGATACAACTCCTACCCACTT
Organism: Chrosomus eos; assembly: GCA_036326025.1. Lineage (NCBI taxonomy): Eukaryota > Metazoa > Chordata > Actinopteri > Cypriniformes > Leuciscidae > Chrosomus > Chrosomus eos. The sequence continues at coordinate 19,878,926 of CM070838.1, forward strand.
GACTAACTGGTGCATTCTATCTCATTGTTTTATTGTAGATAATTTGAATAAGTCAAGGTAGAGGACAGGCTGCAGGTTGGGTTTGACAATAAGTGTTTCCAAGTATGGCACAGGTTCCACATGAATTGAGGTAAATTGTCAATTTAATAATAGTGCTCATCTAAAAGGTATAGTTCAGCCAAAAATGAAAATTTGTCATCATTTACCCACACCTTATGTCATTCCGTACTAACTTTTCAACTGTTTTTGCCCACACCATGAATTTCAATAGGGTGTGATGTTTTGGATCCGATTGACATTCATTGTAAAGACGAGAAAAAAAAAGTCTTTGTGTTTAAGGTATTGTGTCCCACAGAAGAAAATCCTTCAGGTTTGGAACATTTTGAGGTGAATAAATGACAGAATGTTTCAATTCTGGTCTCCTTAAACACTAAAATAAACAATTTGAAATCAGACAAATTTAACTCAATTCACAAGGATCCTGTGCCATACCTGGAAAAACCCTTCAAATCAGAAAAAAACATGAATTTCAGAAATACGGCAAGAGCTGTTCTGCTGACATAAGGGTGTTCTTAGAAGTCATCTACCTGTACTTCAGCTTGTGGGTGATACAATAAACTAGTTGAGCAGCATCCCTGTCCCTGAATAAACCCAGGGCAAAGCTGAAAGAAAGAGGAAACAGTGCAAACAAACCTGATCCTGACACCTTCTCAGGGCTCCCAACATTCTTAATCACTTATTCATGGATATGGGTGACAGGGGCCATGCAACAGCCCCAACGTCTCATTTCCAGACCTCTTCTGCCGGCCGCACGCACAGGCCTAAACTACTTTGCAAGTCAAACCACAAGTTACTGCGAAAACTCATCCCAACTCAGCCCCCACCCTCCCCTAACAACCCCTCCCAGCCAATGTGAAGAGCCACTTTCGAACATAGATTTCAGAGACTGTCAAACTGTCTTAACGAGTATATGCGTAATTTTTATAATGGGCAAGTGGAAACAAAACTAGATTAGAAATTCTTAGTTACCTTTAGATAGGCATTAAAAGTATATCATAGTTGCACTTTTTGTATCACACTCCAATATAACTATTGAGCAAAATTAGTTCTGCATTATGTAACCAGTTGGAATTAACACCACCAACACAGTAAAATCTTTTTACAAGAACCAGGTAACTAACGTCAATCAAATTGAGTCATGGTTATTTAATGTGTTCGGTGATTAAGTTCTTAGAATGCAGAGCTGCTGCTCTCCTCAACTAACTCTAAAACAAAGCTAATACAGCGAAGGACAGCAAACGGCAAATCTACTTTCTCATTATATGAACCGAAAACTGACACCTCAGAATGAAACCTCTTAGGCAAGCACATGCCACGCATTCCAGGAAAACACATTGACTTATGACATGAACCAAAACAAGCAGTAGGGTTTCACAAAACACTTCAGTCTCTTTCTATTAACTTTCTTTCTTCATCAATATAGCCTCACACGTTTAAATGTGTATTTCATGAGAGCTTGGGAATCCTTAGAAAGGATCAGTTAATTAGGATTAATGACAAACATGTGAGTTATGTACACAGGGCATCACTGTGACATGAATGTATACTCAGTATGTATGTGGAAGCAAATGGGTGTGTGTGATAGATTAGCTCCTCCTGCCTCATAAGGGAGGGAAGGGGAGTCACTAGACTAGGTTGACAGGGTTCAAGGTCAAGGCAGAGAGGATATTACCGGATAATCGTAAACAGTATGGAGAGGGGCTGACTTGTTCCAAGAAGAACAGGATTTTGAGCAAGGCCCTGCAAATGAGTCACTCCTGCCAGTGTTGGTTAGGGAAGCATGATTGGTCGCAAAAAGAGCAAGGAGGAAGTGGCCGAACAACTGATAAAACTAGTGCTGTAGTGCTGGGTCGTTTCACTGGAGATATGTCAGTAGGCTGCTAAAAATCCAGATCCCCAAAAGGTACTGGGTGAAACTGCTTGAAGCACGTGCACACAAACTTTTGAGCTAGTGCAACTCTCGATCTTACTTCGCTTAAGTCGCTGGAAACCTTTATAGACACTAAATTACCTCCCTCTTTTCAAAACCTATCATGAGATCAATAAAAGTTTTGGTATGGGAAACTATGTTCTTTTTATTGTGTGAAATTAAAGGTCTTAGTTGTAGATGTATATCAAATAGAATGAGAGCACACAGCAAAAGGTAGAGCAGATATGGCAAGAGACCCAACTTTGAATGCAACAACGTGCCTACGATCTTTCTAGACCAGCAGCAGCTTTGTTAGAAGATGAAGCCCATGTGTGAAAATGCCACGACGCCCCCTCATAGTTTGACCAAACTTTTCCAGGCCTAACTCCCTGCATCTGTCTCTGAGCTGCCCACAACTCCTGAGTCTTTTGGGCAATCTGTGGCCGGGCCAGGAAACAAGGAAAGAGCATGCAAACCAACACGTGAAAGAAACTAAATTGACTAATGGCGGCAGCACTACTCCAGCCCTTCCAGTGCCCTTGTGCTGAGGCCACAGCTCATGTCTCGAGCTCTCTGACGCTGCGGCAGCCTGGCCGGTTGGGCGGAAGAAGACTTCCTGCGTGACTCTGGTGATGGTGTAACAGAACCCGCTCTGTTATCAGATGACCAGCTCTCCCAGACACTGCACTGCACACTCCACCACCAGTCTACCACAGCTTCCACTTCCCTCTTCTGCCTCTGCTGAGAAGGCAAAAAAAAAAAAGACAACCCACCCAGGATTTCTTTTTCAGCTCTACATCACAGCATATCTCTGAACAATACCACTAAGGTAAGTATGTCAAGGACTCCTCCATCTGCTGGAGGTCGAGCTCCACAATAGAGAATGGGGGCGAGGGCATAAACTTACAGCAATTGGATTCCCCTTTACTGTCAAGAAAACCAAGAAGAAGTCCTCACTCATTGTGTCGACAGACTCTCAGCAGATAAGGACAATTGGAAGAAGGCCCTTTAAAGAGCGCAATGAGAGAATAATGAGATGAGCTCTCTGATTACCGATAGTAATGCTAGCTTGCATCAGCCCATCTCCTAGCATCAGGCTTTAATTCGATCACTTCAAAAATGCTTTACAAATGTACACTGTCCCTCAAACGTAATAAAACTAAACCTTATCCAGAAAGCCAATTCAAAGTCTCTTCAAAATGCTGAAGGATTACTTCAGCATGAACTATACTTTTAGGTCAAACAGTAGTTGCTGCTAACTTCTACCGCCTTTCAGTCCTGCACTGCTCAAGGACACAAAAACAGATGCTTTATGTCCTCACAACAGACCACGATTTCACTTTTCTAGAGGATTGTGTAAGTAAAACTAGTCAAACGTGTCATACAAGCAAGTGCATAAAAACTTAACCGATTCATATTTGATGAGTCTAGAAATTGAAACTTTAAATTCACACAAAAGCAAACAAAACTAATATTTAGTCAGTTATTAAAAAAACAGAACTTCCACATATATTAAAATACAATGAAATGAACACAGAAACACATTAAGTTAAATCAAAAAAAGAAATACTGCTTGATGTGTTGCATGAAGTTCACACATGCTCACACATGCTGTCATAAATGCTGACCTGAAACGACCCTGTCAGGCAATTTAACTATATGCTGTGCTAACTGGATTATGGTGGGTAAGAATCTCTTTGCCTCTTAAACAAGCAAAAGACAATAAAGAACGGCCTCACCCCTGTTAGACAAGAAGCCTTGTCTGTGCATTATTCAGGCACTGGGCGTCATCTGTGAATAAAAATACCCCTTGTGTCCTCCCTGTACCCGCACTAGTGAAAACGAGTTGAGCAAGTATGGGATGGAAATGATCTGCATACATCTTTGAATAAAAAAAGAGAGCGAAAGAGACTGCAGCTTCCTGCAACGCCTTTGAGTCCAGGATAAACATGCAGGCTACTGAATGGACAAGTCATGAGACCCTGCTAAAGACCCTTACCAAGATAGTAGATGTTGAAGTGCATTATGGCAGTTATAAAAAGAATAAGGGGCAGAGAAGCCTACAAGGGATCTGCCAAGAGGAGAGGAAAAACTTTTCTAGGTTCTTGATCTTATTGAGCTGGATGTCTTTGATGTGAATTTAAGTTTATTTAAAATAGTTACACAATCCACCAGAGATGCCATTTTCAAACCCAGAGTCATCAACCATTTTTGACCAAAACGTAAATAAAACTGCAAATAAAATTTGCATCTGCTAGAAAATATTTTCTTTATTAAATTACAATTTGTAACCGTCAGATAAAAAAAATAAGAATCAAAACAAAGACAGTTCAGTCAGAAAGTAGTTTGAAAGTGAAACTTGATGCACAGAAGCTTACCAAGTCATACCTTAACACAGAAGGCCTCCGTTTTCATCTCTATGCCATCTGCAAGTGGGTCAAGCGCTCTAAACTCAATCAAGCCAAGTCCCTCTCTTTCCCCTTTTAAGATTCCATTATTTCTCTTCTAGCTTGCCTTTCCCGTCTCAGACACCAGAGAGAGTGAGAGTGCATTTGGAGCTCTTACCGGCCGGCAGGAATTGCTTCCCTGTGGGTCAGCTCCGTCTCCCTCTGCCTGCCTGCCTGCCTCTGTGCCTGGGCAGGGCTCTGCTCTGGAGAAACTGCAGACAGGAAACTTCCGAGTGGCCCTAGTTACATTGGCAAGCCCTTGCCTGATCCCACACAGTCAGACACCTACTAACTCCCCCACTCTATTTTCAGCCCACTGCTCTAGCTTCTCTTCCCCCTCTGTGATTGGCTTGCCTGCTTCTCAATCACCACACCTCCCCAATAGGATAGGCTACTGGCTGTTCCCTTTCCTGTATGGCCAAAGGCAAGGCACTCTGGGAAGCACAGTCCTTAAGTATGACTTCACCTGCTTCTAGGCCAGTGATACGAACTACAAGTCCCAAACAGTCTGCTCTTGCCACCCCCACATCTCAGAGCTTGCTTCAACGTAAGCATTCAGAGCTGAATTATACACTACCGTGTGTTGCTAGCAGGATGCCAGGTATTAAAAGTACAGACCAGCCAACATGCAGTGCCAAGCTCTGTACGTATGAAAAAGGACAAAGGGATCCAGACACAACTCAGTGGATTTTCAACACAATAAACTGATATTGTCACACTACACCAACCAGAATTTTTAGTATTCACACCCAGTGGAGACTTTTTTAAACCTAAAATATTGTATCACAGCTATAACCAGTGCAAACCGAATTCAAGGCTGAAAGATAAATTCCTAGGTGCATGCACAAGTTATCAGAATTTGTTTCTGAATGAATGACAAGGAGGATAAAAAATTTGGACCCTAGTGCGTAACACCGTACCTTGTACTATGGAATTATTTTTGGTTCCTTCCTACAACCTTCTCTGCTTGTCTAACCTCCGACAAACACACCCCTTAAGTGCTGCCTCAAACAACAACAAAAAAAAGTTAACAACTGTGAGAATAGAAAAAAAGTTTATTAAAGCAACGCCAGTGAACTGAAGGTGTACTAAAGCAGTTATTTTGAAGACCAAAGAAAAAGGATAAATAATTCCTCACTGGCACAGGAGCCCCCTCCTACCCCCCACACACATACTCTCTCTCCTCTCGGTCCCCCTCCCTCATTCCTTCCTCCTCAGCCTTGCTCTCTTCGGTCGATAGGCCCTGGGCAGACGACACGGGGGACAAGCAGGGGGAAACGAGCTCACCTGTGATGGCCGTGGCGGTGCTTGTTATGGGTTAGCTCTTCCCTCCTCTGTGGAGCTCTCTCTCTCTTAGCTGTCCCTGCCGTTTAAAGCTCTGTATGCGCTAACCAAGCACCAGCAGATCAACTCAATTCCCTTCCTGGTTTCTGGAGGGCAAAAAGGTCCCTCCCTTTCTCTCTCTCTCGCTCTCCCTCTCTCTTAAAGAAACAGCATTCCCCCATGCTGCTCTCCTCTGCTACTCTCTGGGGAATACAGTAAAAGGCTGTTATCATGTCATAGTGGCCACCATCACTCATGACATTAGCACAACGGTAGAGTTCACAAGGATGTCACTGGTAAAACCGGCCTGTATTTGTACAAAGTTGTTTGCTGGGGTGTTGCACATGTACTTTGGATGAGTGTGCGCGCCAAAATAATGAGAGTTAACCGTCCTTTTTTCTCCCCTGTGTGTGAATGCAGTCGCACCCACCCATCCCGTTGCCTGAGGTCATAGAGTCCCACCCCAGAACAAGCCATGGCACATTCCAGGACAGTCAGGGTCTGCCAGCAGTTCCCCCCCGCAACACACATACACACACCCTCCACGGTTTCAAACTAATACAGCTCACAGAGTGTACCTACTCTCAAGGGGTCGTCGGATAGAAGTGGCACTTCTCTGATACACCTTTTTGACACCTCTTCTCCCATTTACCAACCGAACTTTTCAATTTAAACAGTAATTTAAAAAAGTAAATCAAACACCTAAACGCGTACTGTGATTCCATACTTACCAAAATCATGCTGAGAGAAGCGATAAGTGCAGTCGACCAGAGGGACAGACATGGACTATCCTCCACCACTTAAGAGACTCGTTCGCTGGTTTACCTGCTGCTGAACTGAGTTACTCAAAAACAGGAGGAGTAGTATATGACCTCTCTGAGAGTGACTGTACAATTGAGGACTCTCCCGTAAAACAGGGAGTGGACGCAGAAGAGTGTAATTGTGTATGACACCGAGTTGCTTAAATGCTGAAGTATTAAGTAGGAGACGAGCATGATGAACTAACACACACCAGCCATAGAGGGCAGTGTAATAAGGACACTTAACTTGATTCAATGTTAAAAAGAAACAGCGAAGAAGACTGACAACAACTACAGCAGGATAATCATTCACAAATAAGTTTTATTTTTATATTAGAACTGTATTCAACACTTTCCAAATTGTAATAAAATGACATATACTCTTCTTTAAACTAGTCAAAAAAATATTTTTAAGACTGAAATCAGTACCATTTGTACTGTACATATATTTTTATACACGCAAGTGTGGTGGTGCATTCACTTGGTCTGAGCTAAATGCCAGTGTGTGAATAATACAGTCTCAATGTTACTGAAAAGTACTAGAGAAAGAAAAACAGAAACACACAGCTATTTAGAGCAAGTGGGCTTTAGCCACACTTCACAATGCCCATCTGTAACACCCGTGTATTTATAAGACCTACTAATACAGCAATATCTGCTGAGGTTCAATTGATCTGCATAGCACTGTACATGGTGGCCTGAGACTTTACTTTGCACTTTATATACCACTGAAGAACAGACTATGAGTGTACCTGTTGTGGTCTTAGTTGGAGTAGGGTTTATGGAAAAGCACTGTAAAGTTAGGTGCAACCCTTGTTGTACTCAAAACTTGAAATCAAAAAAGAAATTTTAGGTTTTATATATATATATATATATATATATATATATATATATATATATATATATATATATATATATATATATATATATATATATATATATATATATACATATACATATACACACACAAACCTTGAACCATAAGTTATAAACAAATCTTCCCAAATATACCCTTCTGAAGATTATTTTAAGTTGAAAAATAAAGCAAGATTTGAGAAAACCGTTCAAGCACTGGTGACAAAGATGAGTCAAACAAGACTTAAACTTACTGTAGAAAGACATGATGAAACCATTTTAAGGGCCAATGTTGAGCAGATTAAAAAGCACTGCTGTCAGCAATGCATGAGATAAACACCTATACAAATGCGCTTGGGCATCTTGCATTTTTAATAATCAACTTTGTAATAAACCAACCTGTATGATCCACAGTAGCCCTATTTTCTTTGTTTAGATTCAAACAGTAGTTGATTCATAATTATTTTTTTGCCATTGAATCATGCTATCAATTTTAACAGTGCAACAAATTGTCAATGAATATCACTTGAGCAACAAAATGATATAATGACTTAATAAACAGTCCATGAAAAGAAAAAACAAAACTAAATGAAATTTCTGTTGATTTTTACCATTTTGGAAACATTCCTGAATAATCTGGTCATTAAAAATACAGCCACTCTACTTAAGTGACTCTAATCTCCATATTCATTCAAATGACTAAGTGTTCCAACACCAGAGGCTCTTAAAAAACAATGTCCCCAGAACACACTGCAGTGGAAGGGAAGAGCAAGCAGAGAAAGAGTGCACAAAATAGTGTGTCGGAGGCTTACAAGCATACAGGCCTGTGAGGGCAGAGAGGAAAGAAGTAAAGCGGAGGATGAGGATGGCATGGGTGCCTACGCTGTGAGCCAGCGTTCATTCAGCGCTTTGAGTAGGTGTGCTGGGCTGGTGAAGGCCCATGGTTTTACACATCCATCCAGCAAAATCCACCTCCTCAACCTCGGCCCGCTTGATGAATGTGTGGCCCTGCAATTGAACATCACATGATCAATTACACCATGAGCAGTTTCTGCCAAGCATTTTATTTTCAATAGATCCTGCCTCAGTATACTTTTACAAGAACGGTTTTATGATGATGATATTGATGTTACGAGTACCAACAGGCAATTTGGTAATGAGTGGGAGGGGGGAACATTTCAAATTCAAGTCGTAACTAGTGCTAGTCGCCAACATGTCCAAAAATTGACAAACACACATTACTGGATATGTGTGCGGTCACTCCAAAGAGCTCAAGTCCTTCTCAAACCATGTTATTGCACTTTACAGATGACAGAAACTAAAATTTCTATCTAATATATTGCTTTTTTTACATTGTCTTATTTTACGGCTACCATACAGGCAAATGTACGTACCATTAGCATCTTGAGGTCAGCTCTGTCAGCAGGGTTCTTAATGAGGCTGTGAAACACACACACACAAAAGTTTTACAATTACTAATCCACAGATTTTTTTGCATTGGTAAGATACCATCTTAACCTGCCAGTGTGAGTAGTCTAATTTTTGAAGGACTAAATAGCCAACTCTTTGTTTTGGAGTAAATTGCTGTCAGATAAATGTGTGCACGTGCTTGACGAAGCTATGGTAAAATTGCATTATATAGATATGCTTGTCAGACTTTGAAAAAGTGTTAGCAGCATAACATTAAAAATCATTGCTTCAGTGCAACTGAACTTTTAAAGTAAATGCAGTCATTAAAGATTGACACGAAATTAGTGGAGGAAGTAGGTGTGGGATTGGGAACAATGCAGTCCAGGTTCAAACTTTGCATTGTACAATGGCAGGGGTTCCCAATCCTGCTCCTGGTGGTCCACTATCCTGTAGAGTTTCTCAAATCCTAATTAAACACACCTAAACCAGATAATATATGTCTTCAGAATTACTAGAAGGGTCCAGGCAAGTGTGTTAGGGAAGGTTGGAGCTAAACTCTGCAGGAAATTGGACATGCCAGTACTACGGCCCTTTTAATGTTTTGCAATCATGCCATAGTTTAGATGTCACTTTGTTCAACAATAATGACAAATTAGTCTTTGCGGGTATTTACAATAAAACCACACAGGAGCTCACCATTTTGTCACAAACTCCTCAAAGTCCATGGTGAAGACGCCATGGGGCAGCTTGGGTGGTGGCTGCAGATGAAGAGACAGGTGGGGAACAGAAAATTGGTGATATTGAAGTGAAACTGGTACATAGAAATATTATAAAAGGCAAAAATAAGCACAAAGGAAGCAAGTTGCATGCTAAGCAAATCCTCTGACCTCATTGACAATGTAGTCCAGTAGCTCAAATATAGCCATGGCTGGCCTGCTGTCCAATCCGTGTCCTGGGGGAAAACAATTTGCAAGGCTTGACTAAAACACGTATATTACGCAGACTAAGGCAACCCAAAAATGTCATGCTAGGCTACTAAAACATTTTTTGAATTATCCAATGGATAGTAAATTGTATCTGATAGTATGGATCTACCTCACTTTACTACATTTTCAAAAATGTTCTGAGAAATTAAGAAGTCTTACCGCTAACCGGTCGTCCTGGAGGCCTGGGTCTCGGGGACATGCTGTGGCCTTCTGCCCCACCTGCGTCCAGCACTGGCCGGCCAAATATGGCCTCCAGTTCCTTAGCATCGGGAGGGGGGATGGGGTAGCGTCCAATAGCCAGCTCAACCAGCGATAGGCCCATGCTCCACACGTCTGACTGAACCGAATAGTGCGTGCCCTGGAGTCTTTCCGGCTGTCAAGGCAGAGAGCAGAGCAAGTCAAGGCTCTACTAGGGTGGGGCACCACACCCTGCAGGTGGCCAGGAGGAGTGGGCTAAAACCTGGCAGCGACTTCCTCCTCTCCACATGGAAGAATCCTGGGCACCAGCTCAAGGTTTGGAACGAGAAGGGCTGGGGGTTGGGGAGGGAAGAGGGAGGGTGACTCACCGACATGTACGACCGTGTTCCAACGAAGGAGTTGGCCATGGAGTCGATGAGCTGGCCACTCACGCCAAAGTCGCACAGTTTGATCTCACCGCGCGAGTTCACCAGGATGTTGGAGGGCTTAACGTCTGTAGGGACCAGAGAGAGACCAAGTAAGATGGAGGGCTGGGGTCCAAATCCCAGCGGTACCACCTGGCTTTTCATCCCCGTTCAAACACCCTTTCTCCAGTAGCCCAGCAAAAACATTTTGCAAGATGCTCTGCATACTGCAAATCAAACTCTGACAACACAGTCACAGCAGAAAGGACAGGCATGCAAGCCACTTTCTACCTCTTTCCTCTTAAACACAGGGCAAGAGGAGCAAATAACAGTGTGGACATGCAACGATTCTGCACTTGACGGGCCCTCCTTCAGCCCTAACACCCACTAGGAGTGGAAAGAGGGGTGAGAGGAAAAAGAAGGGAGGGGGGTGCAGGGTGCGGCTGCCATGTAATCACATCCGAGAGGTTGTAATTACCGGCTGGGCTCCGCGACAGCTCCTTGCAAGCAGGCAAACGCTCCCTGCCACAACAGCACAACTATAGGCCTGACCCTCCGTATAACCCTTCAAACTCAGTGTGGCTCCTCCAGACCCTTATACAACCTGATAGAGGATACTTTGCATCTTCAGACATAGTTTTATTGTTCAAATGTTGGTTACGCCACACATGGGGGACATTGAATATATTTCTACGCTAACTGGATCAACTTGGAATAAAATGTGCCCATGTAGTGATAAAAAAAGTCTTTTTATATTTATATTTAATTTGATCAACTTTTGCAATAACTTTGCTTTGTTTAATCTCAGGTTAGCAGTTGGGTGAAGGTCTCTGGTTAAAGTTTTAGTAAATACCTTCGAAAAAGTGAAGCCTAATCTCTCTCTAGAATAATAATTTTTAAGCTTCTTATGCAATTTCAGTAGCTGTATTAGGGGGCTACTTCCTGCCGTCATCCAGCGCGTGTACGCACATGTACTTTTTCTAAGATATTATTAAGGAATGCGTGTACCTCTGTGCATTATTTGGTGCTTCTCCCGAAGATATGCCAGACCTCTCAGTACCTGTGGATTGAGAGTTAAAGATAACATCAATGGGGTTTCTCTCTCAACGGTCAATGTGCTATCCAGCTTCCTGAATTTACAGAACGTGTTACATAGTCTAGTCTTTACAAAAACAACTTCTGCTTTGTGATTACCGAAAGCTGAGATGCATTCGCTCACACATGCAATAAACAGTATGGACACACCATAAATAGATCTCTACACCTTTGTTTGGTCTTCAAGCTAAAGTGTTTGTTTTTTGTCATGATCAAATGTGAAACAGAAGTTTAACCCTATTCATTTGGATGAAAAAAAAGCTAAATGCGTGTTGAAAAATGTGACTTGAAAGGGAGTTTGCAAATCCGTGGGTGTGGTCACAGCTTTATTATATTGCGGTTCGGCGTGTAATAGTGCCAGACATGTTACGATGGAGGTTGTGTACCAATTTTTGGATTCTGCTTTTAGACAATAACAAGAAGAGCAGGTTGCCCTCTGCACTTCTCAGTTCAGGGAATCCTACAGCCGTTTCACAACAACCTGATCATTTTACATGTGTATTGCCTATATACATACTGCAATTACTTTACATATGCAAATATTAAAAACACAGTTACTATAAAAAAATTGTTAAATTGCCAATAGTGCCAATATTAAAGTTATTCCTGATAATAACACAGTAATTATTTTCACATTGTGGCAGATAACCAATAAACGACAGGTATTAAAATACAATACTATGCATCTAAATAAGATTAAAGAAAAATGTATTCTATCAATTGTAAACTCTATAGCTAAACAGGGCACAAAGCTATTATAGTTTCAAACAAATGAAAACCTACAGACTATAATAAGAACATTGCTCACAGCAGATTTGATCTGAACAGCAACTGTATCGGTATTTTTTTGTTAAAAGTGGCAAATTTGGGGAACATATCTAATGGTAAAACATATACCTAAAAACACACCTTAAAAGCTGGCTAAAAAAGTTTGCCAACATGTTACAGCCCTCAACTAGTGGTTGGGTTCCTAAATTTATCACATTTAAAGAAAAAACATTAAAGTAGGCTTGTATATTAATAAATCATATAAAATCAAAACAATGAACCTTTAATTGCCTATAATACATAACCTAATCAGAGAATGCATAAAGCTTGCCACAGCACAACGGCAAAAGTAATGATTACAGGGCTCGCAAAATCGCTAGAACGACCTCCCGGGACTATTGTGTTTGCCAGTCGGGCTAGCGGCCTGCCCGACGGGCTATCTGAAATAATGTAATCAAATTGCTCCCTTTATTCACATTATTGACTAGTTTTTTTTTTTTTTTTTTAAATATGAACACGCAAGATTTATCCGCAGCGCAATTTCTCATGAATCTACGTGCCTGTTTTAAGAGAAACACATGATCAGTGGCGTAAGTATGTTTTAAAAAAGTGGGTGGGACAGGTCGGGGTGTGTGTGTGCGGGGGTTGGGGGTTTTGCTAATACTATGTAAAATCAGATACATGTACAATAACAATTTTAGAAAAAAATAACACTTATGTCTAGAAATCAATTTCAATAGAAACGTTACATTGGGTTTAATTAGTCTTTAAATGAGATATAATATTGTTAGTGGCGAGAATTTTCTCGTGAATAATTGCATAGATCAACAAATTTTCTTGTGCACCTTAATGGTCTTGTGGTTAAAACCTTTGCCAGAGGTTCTTGGTTCTTCTAATCAGCACAAGTATAGATTTTTTTTTTTCCTCATCAAAACCGAATATGTTCATCAGTGGTTACAGTATACATCAAGCAGGGACACGTTTGTGTGCATTTTGTTTTGTGATTTCACCGGAACGAATAGAGAGTCTCCGCAACGGCGATAGATTGAAGCACGTGTCCGAGTGAAGACCGCACGAACCACAAGAGAACACTGTATCCATGCAACTGATAGCCGCGGCAACAAGCACTCAGCTTGATTTCAAAAACACATTTTAGCGCTAGATTGTCTCTTATTTAATAACAAATTAAATGAATGCTCTGCTAGTTAACTGGAGATGTTTTATTTATTTGTATTAGGTACATCCGTGCCTCGAAATGTTTCACAAAGTGGTGGGGATCAATATCGACTCCGAGTAAAAGTGGTGGGGACATGTCTCACCCATAAATTACACCTAATCACCAATGTGCAATAAAAATTCAAAAATTCTAAATTAAATGCATGTGCTAACACACTATCACTGCAAAGCTCCTTTGAATAAAAAAAATCTGTATGGTAAAAAGTTCTACATAAATAAAGGCGACTTGACCATTATATATTCTGCTATAAACAGCATAAAATAATTAGAGCACCATTTACTTGCCTCAAAAAAGTCTGGTATTGTTGTTATTTATTACTACACTTCAATATGTGAATTATTCCATCAGAAAATGAACAGTTTCAGACTTTAAAACAACTGATCTGCGCACTTGTTGATATTTGTGTTTTGAAAGTTTTTGATTGATGTTTTGACTCCAAACCAATTTCTACATTTTGTCTTTTTATTTGGGCTAGTAAAATTCGGGCTACCAAAATCTGAAGAGTGCCTGCCCGAAGGGCTACCAGCAATTTTGACATTTTGCAAGCCCTGGGTTATGAATGAGTTGTGAAACAGCAAGGAGACTGTCTAAACAGAAAACATTATCAATAAATAGTTAAAATGTGTTTTTTGGCTGTGTTTTTAAGTCGACGATGCGGACTCGTCATCTCTGCAGAAGTGGATGAAGCCTATATGCACGTTTCATATGGATTACATAATCTGACAATATTTGTTTTCAACTTGAATTGGTTGACAATCCCTTGACATTTCAAGCTTTCTATAGATATATTTATCATGTCTGTGTTAGCCAAGTATCCAACACGCTGAGTTTCGGTTAATTTTTGTGACGCACTGCAGTTCAGGGAGACAGAGACAGGAGAAAGATCATCCTGTTTGTTTTCTTTATTTCACAAAAGCACATATTTTTGTTATTGAGTGTACAGAAATAAAAGTGGACACTTTTGTATTACTCTTATCTGTATTTTCAGTTGTTTCTGTTGTTATCAGGAAAAAATGCAAATGATCGCGCCGGCACATTCATGTTGTGCAAAGTTTAGCTTCCACACCCCACACAAACACTTGGATATACGTCTAATAATAGCGTACATTTATTTAGGTTAATGTTAGAGCGACCATGTAAAGTTACTTACATGTTTCAAATGATAAGCCATATTTGAGGTTGATGGATGATAGGTGAACGTTTAGATTCCCTGCCAGACATACTGTAATTACCACAAGGACCCGCTGTTAACTATCTGCATGCCTTTGACACTTCCTGTGGAGTTGTTTTTTTCTGCGACTAACCAACTAATAAAATCTTGGTCGACCAAGCCTCTTCTAGTCGACTATTAAAAATGTTTTTACTCAATAACTAACTAGTCATTGTTGTATTTGTGTGCTTGATTTGTAATCAGCATTATCTGTAAGATACAAGGTGGACGGTAATACTTACAGCTATGCTAACTTTGCCCAAAATTTCTTCAGGGATTCTTCTGGCTTCCTTCAGTACTTGATCCAAAGAACCACCATCCTGCAGACAAATACATGTCAGTGTGCTTTAATACTTATATAAACCAGTGGTTCTCAAACCTGGGGACCCCCCACCACTGCACATTTTGTATGTCTCAGCATCTAACACACCTGATTCAACTCATCAGCTCATTAAAGGGATAGTTCACCCAAAAATTAAAATTAAGTCATTAATTACTCACCCTCATGCTGTACCAACCCCGTAAGACCTTCGTTCATCTTCGGAACACAAATGAAGATATTTTTGATTAAATCTGAGAGGTGGATCACTCCTCCATAGGCTTCCTAAGGGATTGAAACTTGAGGGCCCAGAAAGTCATTGAAGGAAATGTTTAAATATGTAATGTGCCTACAGTGGCTAGATCTTAAGTTTATCGAGCAACGAGAATACTTTTTGAGCGCAAAAAAACTAACTAAAATAGCGACTTTATTCAAGTATTCTCTTTGGGCCTGGAGATTTCACGTAGTGTTATTGTGCAACGCTTCTGGTTGAACGTCACACGCATCACAGACACATGACCAGCGTCGGCCAATAGTGAGCCTTCATCGTATAACACAGAAGCGCTGCGCTGTTACACTACGTCAACAGCTTAGGAGAATGACACGGAAGAGAAGAGATGGTTGAATAAAGTCGTTATTTTAGGGTTTTTTTTGCGCGCAAAAAATATTCTCGTCGCTTGATAAACTTAAGAATGAGCCACTGTAGCCATTTGGACTATTTTAACGATGTCTTTAATGACTTTTCGGGGCTGTCAGGTTTCAATCCCTTAGAAGCCTATGGAGGAGTGATCCAGCTCTCAGATTTAATCACAAATATCTTAATTTGTGTTCCGAAGATGAACGAAGGTTGGTACAGCAAGAGGGTGAGTAATTAATGACTTAATTTTCATTTTTGGGAGAACTATCCCTTTAATAGAGAGACTACAAACCATGAATTTGGTGTGTCTGATGAACGAGACATCCAAAATGTGCAATGGTGGGGACAGGTTTGAGAAGCACTGATATAAACCATAAACAACAACACGGGCCCCACCATGTGCTCCATGCAGATGCTGATTTCTCCATCACTGTAGAAGGCACCGTAAAACCCTACAATGTACGGCGAGTTACACTCATGTAGAACTTGCAGCTCTCGTATAATCTGGTTCCTGATGGCTGGCTTGATTTCCAAATGAATAAGCTGAGGAAAAATACATAAAGTTTAGGCTTTGCATTAAATGCCCTGAGCAAGCTAGCAGCAGCAGGTGCATAAAGTCTGTAGATGGCTTACTTTTCTGGCCATGACCAATCTTGAGGGTTTGTGGCGGACTTTGTGAACCACTCCACCATTACCTGCGCCAAGTTCACATATGGGTTCAAAATCTTCATCTTTGAGCTCGCCCACCTGGGCTTTCTGGGTGAGGAAAGCTTCGAGACGCTTCCTCTGCTGTTCATCCAAATCCAACTCCCCTAACTTCCTCTGTAAGGCCTCTAGGTTGGCCCTAAAGACAGAAAACCAGGACCAGGTGAGACATACTGAACAGTAAGCAGGAAGGTAAACCAAACAAGTGTCAGACATAGCAGATTATATACTTACTCTGCCGCTGCATCTATGTTGGTTGACTGTCCTTCTCCTGTGGGGGTTATGATCAAGGGGACCGGTCTTCTTTTTGGTGCCATAGCTGTCTGTGTAGAGAACAAGTTTGTTTCTGCTTACATCAAATCCTTCAAATTGCTACACAAACCCTGGCAGTCGCTATAGAAGTTTCTGAGATTCGTAAGACCCTATTTCAACACCCTGTCATGCCTCCAGACGCTGTGCCAAGTAATATGAAGGTGACAAGTAAAAGAGCGACTTCCATAAGCGCAAAAGTACACAAAATGCAGTTTATTTTAGCGAGTGCATCGCTGAACGTCTCTTCGATACGGCCTGAGACTCGCGAGCGCTCCCACAGACAAAACGCGGCTAAAGACAAGTCAGGCCTGTCGTTCACAATCACAGGACCCACTGCGAAATACTGTCCGAAATTGTTTTGACGGAGAACCCGCGAAAACACAAGTTGAAATTTCCCCTAAGAAAAAAAGGAGGAGGAGAAGGGGGGGATCAAGTCCGACCAGGAAACCGCTATCCAACCAAGAGGAAGCGTTCACAAGCTCTCGCGAGAACTGTCGTCAGAACACTTGACTTATCTCGAGGTTTGACAGGAGTGATCATGAGTAAGAAGAACGACATCTAGTGGTGAACTGAAGAACTGTAACGTTCTAAGGCAGGGCTATTCAATTAGTTTCATTCGAGGGCCGCATTATCAAATCGAAAAGTAGAGGTGGGCCGGTGGGTTGGTTTGGGGGTTTATCTTATTTATTGAAACATAACAGTTTCAATAAATAAGTTAAAGTAACCCTAAAAAAATGTGGTATTTACTTGGAAATGTGGTACCCAACAGTAGACTCGATAATTTACAGCTGTGTACAACTATTTTCCTTGGAACAAATAAATTATTTATACAAACGTATAGCTGTTGGTGAGAAATAATAATTCTTTTTTATAATTATGATGCTTAAATGAAAATATTCTGACAGGGAGACTTGTTAACCACAGGCTACTCACTCCCACTGTATAAAGAAATGCCTAAACACAAGTTAAAAACTATACGCACCTTCACAAAGAAACTGACATAATTTCATAACAAGCATTATTTATATATTCCTCTACCCACCTAATAAAAACTAATGCAATATAAATCACTATATTTACTATTATAGGCCTACTATAGGATATATATATTATTTATTTATTACTACATATTATTCAATATAAATATTGCACATTTCTGCCCAACCATGGTAAATTACTACAGTACATTCATGGTAAATGTTTGTAAGGGTGATTATAGGATTTAAAGTCTTCTAATTTCGTTAATGCTCACAGTGTTTCTTCTGCTTTCCTCATCAGTCTTGTTGGAAATGTTGAGGCTGTTTCATCCGATTTAATACTAATTAAATCATCAAGTGATTATTGGTTTGTAACAGAAAGGTGTCTGTCGAATTGAAACACTTCTCACTGGTTGTCGCAACGCCGCTGTTTAATAATAGTGTCCAGTCCGGGAGTAAACGCAACTCCGTGCTGGGCCGTGTTGAAACAACTAGTGAAACAACTGAAAACATCGCTATTTGTTGTTATACTGTACTGAACGAGAAACCGCTTTAGATGATTCAGTAACGGAGCGGTCCGAATGAATCCGAATAGTTTTAGACCGTTATGCAAGCGCATTCAGAATCGAACCAAATGAATGATTAATTCACAAATGAGTGGTAGCCTATCGCTGGTTCAGTCGACATATAATAACTGCTGAAATATTCGCACGTAAAACGTTTCTCAGGTCAATCGGAGCGAGTATCAAACTGAATTAGCCGCGCCGCCAGGAAAAGAGGAGGAGGGAGGTTGGTGCCGTCGGGCCGCATGATGATTGGCGGGACGCATTTGGCCCGCGGGCCGCCAATTGAATAGCCCTATTCTAAGGGGTACTAAAATTCTTTATTATATTATCCAGTTACCGCCAAAAACATAAAGCAAAAACACAGTTTTTTCACGCATCTGTCAATTCTGAGATTTTGGGCTCAAAATACACTTTTAAGTGTGTCTTTTATAACACTTTATCTATTTGCGCCTGTAGATTTCAATTACAGTAGCCTACATATCTTGAACGGCCGTTTCCTGAAAAGGTGTATTTCTCCTACTCTGTCAGAAACCTCCACTTCCGTAGCACTTAAACACACACACCACACACACACACACACACACACACACACACACACACCGTTTTATTCCTATTTATATTCTGATTCTTTTACAGAGGTATTACTTTGTTCACATACATTTTGCCTAATTTTATTCCTAAACAAAATGGTGAAAATAATTTTTTTCTGGCTGTTGACAGTATTTTCTGAGTAATTTATGGTGTGATAAAAAGAGATAACCAATACAAAATCACCTCTATACAACCTTTGAGTCTTGGAAAACAAAATAAACAAGTTCCAAACTTCATCCAATGTTCAGATTTTTGTTCTCCAAATGTATGCAAAGTAGTGCATAATTAGATATGACTCATTTGCACATTTAAACATTTCAGAAAAAAATGTAATACAAAAAATTGCAATTCTTAATGTAATCAATCAACTGTGGAAGTAAAGTGATCTAGTAGTTATTTCTTACTCCATTCACCTGGAGTGTCTTGCATAAGTAAGTTTCTTAAATATTTTAGCCCTTAATGTCACATTTATTGCAATATTAACTTGTCAATAAGTTGATTGTACTTTCTTACAGTTTACTATTAATTTCTGCAGTCTGAGCTTGGTCTGTAAACCCTGTATAAACCAATTGACAAATAACTTGTCAACACCAGTAAAATATATCCATATGGAATAGGCAGCATAAGAATTATTTTCAATCTTTCAGTGTTTCGTGTCATGCAAGTACACTGTGGTATCAAAAGTCATCTAACCAACTGTTATTCTGAAATAAACTATTGTGCTTTTTAATGAATAGTTAAATATATTACTTAAGCAATCAATGGAGTTAAATCCAAGATTTAAAATCACTGGAAAGACAAAATCTAGATTTATTTTAAATCAGTTTAATAAATTGCACACATAACTGACAGGTGTTAGAGCTTTTACAGTTTGATTTCAGTTCAGACAAGGACAACTGATTCGCTCGTCAAATCCCACGTTAGAGAAGGTCACTGATTTACATGTTCCTAAAGTGTTTAGAGTAGCCAATAACAAAGTACTTGTGCCCGCCCACTGGAGCAACTGGACGCAATCCAAAACTTGATAAAATATTATTGTTTTTTATTGGCTTTTAATATGAACATATAAAAAGACACAAACAAATCAGTTACATCAAGAACTGCAAGCCACTGCCCATGCCGTCTTAAGCACTGTAACAAGGGATGCCTCCATTCCCAAAAAAAAAAAAAAAAAAACATTTCAACCTCACCTGTCTACACAGAGGACGTCTTAACCTCTGAGCTGGCAATATATTTTGTCATCAATCACATCCATTTCTCTCTTAATTATAAGCAAATGTACATTTATCCACATTTCTCTAATAGATTGATCTAGGTATCTAAAAATGGAAGTCTATTCAAGAGGTTCCTTACCTTAAAAGTGTGGTCAAATTTAGGGGAACATACTACATTACAGTCTTACTATGTGAAACTGTCAACTGCAGCACTGACTATTCTTTTTTTTTTAAATCTAAAGAAAAGGGAAAAAAGTTGGGCGTATCATGAAAAGATGATGGAAGACCATGTTGACTCAAAGGCGAACCTAAAATTACAAGCAATTTGACCCTATTCTTCTGTTGAGACATTCCCAAGCACAGAGAGGATACAGTACTGAGTATTCAAGTCAGAATTCAGGATTAGTTGGAAACAAAAACCTTTAAAATTGCCACTAGTGAGCTAAGTGCAGTGATTTTCTCTGGAATCTTGGAGGACAAGAAAAAAAAAAGTCGTCCTTTCGCTTTTTTTCAATATTCGTATGTGTAATGAAAGTACATCTAAATTTCCAGATCAGAGATCTGAATGCTTTACATGACCTGAAGTTAATGCTGGAACCTGGTTCGAGTGTCAAGTTTGACTGAGAAGAAAATATAAAGACAAGTAGAACTAACACGTCATCCCTGAGTCCTCCTCAACAGATCAGCCGTTGGATGTGCCATTTGTTTGGTCGTTTAGCGCAAGTTCTCTTTCTTTCGAGGTTTAGGTCAAGTCTGTAAAGTCCAGACTAAGCGCCCTTATGTTCGGCAAGTGGCTGAAATTGCGCGTACACCAGCAGGCCGTGAGAGGACACAGCGTTATCTACCATCACAAAGCAACATGCTGGAAACTTGTGAAATTGCTGCAAAATGTCTCAAAATGCACAAACGCAATTCAAATAATAAAAAAAGAGGCAAAAACTGTTAAATCAATAAATACGCATTCTGACAACAAATTAAGGAACATTTAAGAACCACGCATGTCTCCAAGTCCACAAAACGCTACGCAAATTTGAACACCTCCACAGCCGGTTGAAATGAACACACACACAACCTCCATATGATGGGCTCAAACAAATCAGCCATTAGTTTAAAATGAAAAAAAGGGGAAAACTGTAAATTGGAGTGAACTGAAAAGATCAAGTTTTAAAATAAATTTAAGGTATCATGCCAATAACATCTGCTCCCCTGCTAGATAAACCTAGTCATGTCTAGAAGAAAAAGAAAACAACGTGTTGTCGTCTCCTCAACCTGATTTATCAGTCTGCCTTTCTTGTGTAGAATTTCTCAAGTCGTGACATTAGCAGCCTTGTACGGACCAAAACAACTGAAAGAAAGCAAAATTACATTTAGACCAGCAATTTTCTATTAAATGATCAGAAATAATACATTGTCATTATTACATTAGATATCATACAATATTTACTCGCTGACTAGCATCTCAAAAGAACAGTTGATGTCAAACCTTCATTCCCTCTGAATGAAGTGACGATTTGCGCACCACAGTTTAGCTCACGCTAGTTGACTGACAGACTTGACCGGAAACTCGTTGCTAGAGTCAGAATCATTTTTAATATGATGCCTAAATGGGCAAGCACAAAATAATAATTAATGCTTGATGCCTCTCCAGTGTTGCTGTACAAGAAAAACAAAAGGGATTGAAAAGAAAACTAGAAAAACAAAATTCATTCAACACCCTTTCAATAACCCTCTGGTCAAGCCCGCTGTTAGACTGAGGTAGGTTGTCAACTTCTGTGGACAAATTAAAAACAAAAATGAGAGAAATTTGATGAAATTTTTCAGTAATGTCTCCAAATCACATTGAAACGACCAGCTAATATATAAACATCTTATGTGGAGGACTAACAGAAAACCCCTCTGAATAGTTTGCAAATGGTTGTATGATCTCGACCAAAGGAATGGACTTTTTTGAGATGCGGTGGCTTTTCTCATATTTTGAAAGCCTAAAACAGGCAAGATCTTAAATTTCCCAGGATGCTTAAACCTGTCAGAACACAAAAGTGGAGAGGAAATCGAGGACAATAGAGCAGAATTGAAGGTGGTGTTACTCTTCCATGGTCTTTAAAGGGAGAATCGATATTAGGATGCAGTGAATTACTGGGAATGGCTTTACGGGGCATCAACGAGTTTGTCAACACGACGCCCGACTGCTCCAGAAGTCAGCAGCGCATGAGTTTGTGTGTCTGTGTGCGTGCATGAGTGTGTATGCATTCGGGAGAGGACACAGGGACACGTTTCTTGAATTTCCAAGGCTCGGATCCCATCTACACCCCCCCCCAACAAGTCTAAGTGTCCTGCCGGTCTCAGTATGCGGTGACCAGGTCTTTGTCATAATCGTATCTGCCTCGTTTGGGGGCGGGGCTGTCCTGGCTGTCGTCCGTGTCCTCGCTGTCCTCGGCCCCACCCCCTCCTTCTTCCTCCGACGAGTCGTCCAGAGTCAGGTCCACCACGGCTCCGCCTCCCGACCCGGCACTGGTGCCGCCAGTTCCTGCCGACGCACCTCCCGATCCAGACTTCCCGGACTGGTTTGTGCTGCTATGTGCTGGAGAGTGGCCGTTTGCCTCAGGAACACCTTAAACGAGAGTTAAGTCCCGTTAGATATTTAGCTTTGCTCAAAAATGCACCATGTTATGCAAATTAACTCTTTTCAGACTGATGTTGTGTGTGCAGTTATTAACATCATAATTCTAGCAAGGTTTTTTTTTTTTTTTTAAGTACTACATTTCCAACACTTTGTTATATTCTTTCAGCATTAAATTACAGAAAACTAGTTAATGTCCCCCTGTAGTCAATTTTATCCCTTAAAACTCATCACCAAAATGACGTTTTTTCCTCTTCCTTCGTGCCTTTAGAAATAGCTTAAATGTAACTCTACACCCTTCCCTCATTTAGTATATGTGGTTCTATAAATATGCTAATTAGCCCCATCTCCACTCACTCACACCAGCCCAGAGATCCACTCGTTGACGATCACATTCACAAGTTGACCTGATTTGTGACAAGGTAGTTTGTGACATCAGAAAAGCCAGAGATTTTTAACCGGTTTCTAATAGATCGGTTTAAGCGCGTTTTTGAGACTGTCTTTGGCTCACTGCAGTTTTAAGGAGAAAATACTCAGCAATTACTTTGACTTAGCACATGGTTTGTCTTAAAGAATATTAAAAACACCACATAGACATATAAACAACATTAAAAGCTTGATTTTTACCACAGGGGGACTTTATGGGTGTTGCATGGGTGTTTCTATTCAGGGTTTTTCCTGGGTCAAAAATGGTTTTCGGTGGTGGCAGACGAACACGGTCATCGACAAACACAGTTAAGAACCCTAGCCCTGTAAACTGTAAGCCCAAAATAAATACAAAGAAACCGTATGTAATATTAACTCATCTCTATATACACACACGTATATATGTGTATACGTGTGTGTGAGAGTGTGTATATATTAGGGATGGTAAGATTCACCGGTACGCATCGGCATAAAAGCTAACCTAGCATCGATTTAAATAAGTGTGCATTGGATACAAGTTGGCATTTGTGATGCGATGCTTTTTTTCTAACAATATCTGCATCGGTAAAAAACGATTTATTCATATATAATTATTAGTAAATGCGTTATACTTTTAGAAAGTGACCAATCATTTGTGAACAATATTTTATGTAACTGCTGCGTTCACACTGAACGTGGATAGAGCGTCTGTAGCGGGTGATTTCCATGTTAAGTCAATGTAAAGACGCGTTGACGCCGGTCTGGAGGTCCTGTGGCGCGATAGACGCGATTTCGGCTCAGTTCGTCCAGTTCGACTAGATTGATTTCTCCTTTCTGAACTGTTGCTCGAGTGCGTTCTCTCATCACCACTGCTGCAGCTGCTACGGGAATATGACGTATCACAACCCTACGGAGTGCGAGGCGTGTCCGGAGAGTCACCTACCTTTAAACCTTAAAGTATTACATTTAAAATAATATATGCATATTTTACTTTTACTTTTAAAGAGGAATCTGAAATGATAAACTAAATGCAATGTAGTGTTGTCAAAAATATACCTGCTGCCAAATGATGAGATAATATTACAACTATATATATATATATACACCACACACACACACACACAACAAGTTTTTCCCCATGGTATCGATGTCAAAATTGTGGCCAGTGAAAAAGCTGAGTGGCTAGTAACTTTGGAAAACCCCTAGCCACAGTGGCTAGAGAGCAAAAAAGTTAATGTCTAATGTCAAGCCCTGTGTGTGTGTGTATATATATATATATATATATATATATATATATATATATATATATATATATATATATATAATGTACATATCTTCTGACCAGCATAATCAAATCTCTATTTTCTTCCTTTTTTGTAAAGTCATTGGTCAGCTATCATGGATTTTTTTTATTTTGCTATTGGTGCAAATAGGAATGCAAATCTATATTTGTTGACCACTATAGAAGTGTACCCAACTATGACTTTGATTTCTGAGAACACCAGAAATGTGAAAAAAGTCCATTGTAAATGACATTTGAGAAGACAGAAAACCTTCTTACATATATCTACCACCGGATAATCAGGCGAGCAACTGTTTTCCCGGTCTCTATCCTTCTCTTTGTCGTCCCTGATTGGCCTCCATGAGCCGTCGGTCAAATACTCAATCTCCTCCACATCCTCTGGCGTCTCTTTAAGGATCTCAGACAGCAACCTGAAACGGGTCACATTAAGGTGAGTTTTACTGCCAGAAGCAGCAGAAACGAGGAGTTGGATTAAGTGTGATTACCCGTCAATAGTAAGAAGCTCAAATGGAGCAGGTTTGTCGCATACAGGGCAGGTCCATGTGGGTTTCTTTTCATTCATTTGCAGGAAGAAGACAGCGTCGAAACACTGCAGGTGGGCGCAGGTGAGCACTCGACAGGGCACTCCAAGTCTCATCTTTACCAGCTGCGTTAAAAGGACACTTATTAGATCTACTAACATTGCACACAGATTGCGCATAAAAATACATAAACAGGACACTTACAGGGCAGATGAGGGACACTCGCAGTCCCGTAGTGGCGATCTCACTCTCAGGATCAAAGCGCAGCTTGTCTTGAACTGTGTACAATCCAAACAGTTTCAATAAAATATTGATGCTGTGTGTGTATATATATATTAGAGTTCTCAACGGGACGGGTCGGCCCGACAAACCCGACGGGATCCGCGGGTTCGGGTCGAAAATGTAAGCAAATGACTCGGGTCGGGTCTGACCTCAGGCTTAATCTTTTCCGCTCAGTGAAAAAACAAACCCAAACATTTTTTAATCATCGCTGCTGTTCACCGTAAAGAAAGTCTGGCTGCTGCGTGCAACGCGGGTGGCTGGTCGTAAGAGAGGACAACACACCTCAGTCCATCCACTGTGGACGCACTACTGTTCCTCCACGATGTCTTATTATAAGCATACGATTATGTTTGTAGGCTAGGCCTATTTTGTTTCAAAACTCGTAGCCCGCCCACTGGCTGGCTGTTTGGGTTATTTTTATTTATTATTTGTGTGAAGATTTTTATTTAAACAGGCATGGCGTTAGCTACTTTCCTTTGAAAATAGTTGGCAACACTGCACTCGCGCGCATTTCAGACGTGATACTAGACGATGAAAAAAGCAATGAAAACGCGGTCGGAAGACTAGGAAAAGGAAATGAGAATCTGACCGCGCGAGAAACCGGACAAGAGTTCCACTCGGTCGGGCTTTTTAACTCGTAGGCGCGAGCTAAAAAGCAGCACTGGATGCAACAGTGATGCTGACCTGGCGATCTTGTTGATGGACTAGTAAGTAAATCTTTCTAAGTTTGTGTGCATTTTATTTTGTGATTTCACCGGAATGAATAAAGAGTCACCGCAACAGCAATAGATTGAAGAGCGCGTCCGATCTGCCCGGGTTCGGGCAGATAATTCATGTTGATGTGTCGTGTTACATCGGGTCCGGGCTTTAAAAGCCACGGGCCGGGTCGGGTCGGGTTATAATTTTCAGGCCCGTTGAGAACTCTAATATATATATACACACACACACAAAAATTAAAAAATATATTTTTGAAAGAAAAAAAAAAGGATTAATGTACTAGGCTGCATTTGCTTTATCAAAAATGCAGTAAAAACTGTCATATTATGAAATATTATTTCAATTTAAAATAACAGTCTTATTTGAATATATTTTAAAATGTAATTTATTCCTGTGATCAAAGCTGAATTTTCAGCATCATTACTCCAAGTCTTCAGTGTCACATGATCCTTCAGAAATCATTCTAATGTTCTGATTTGCTGTTACATATTTTTTTTATTATTATCAATGTTGAAGACAGTTTAACAGTTAAGTATTTTTGTTTAAACCATGATAACAATTTTTGATTATTTTTTGATGAATAGAAAGTTCAAAAGAACAGCATTTATTTGAAATAGAATTATTTTGTAACATAATAAGTCTTTCCTGCCACTTTAATGCACTTGCTGAATAATAGTGTGTATATATATATATGATTGACCAAAATATCAATAGTTATAAATGTAATGAAAACTTTTTTTGTTGAGATTAATCACCACAAGTCTGATATACATTTAAAAAAAAAAAAAATAATTTTTTAAGTTCTAATAGTTCAATACAAGGAAAATAAAATCCAACAATCTAACGGTTCAAAGTTGCAATAGTTAAGTACAATACATTTTGATTTCAAAACATTTGAACTTATTTCATGTCAGGGTTTCAAGCGTAACCTCTGTTCACGATGCAATATGTTTGGTCAAGGCAACGAAACTTACTGCGTTCGCGACAACGATCGGCACTCTCAACTGAGCAATGTTTCAGTTGGTTGAAGAGCTCTCCAGATGTGAAACACCCTCACCAGATACACTGCCACAGAGTACCGCTGCATCCAAAACATAGCGGTTAGCAACAACAAACTCAACTGTGTCTAAACCAAGCATCCTTCATCTAACATGTTCATTCACAAATATGGATACCGGTATAAGAAAACAGCTCTTTGTATCAAGTCTCTGTACCTTTCCAAAGTTGCCCCACGTGATGGTGACTCTGTTAGTGACAGTGGAGAGGTGTAACCAGGGCGTGATGTTGACGGGTCGACAGGGCCGACGCGGCTCAACACCCGGTTTATTGGAGGGATAGTAACCCTGAACAAAAAGAAATAAAATGTAATTTACAGCAACAAGATTTACAGCTTTCTAAGAAACAAAAAAGTTACTTATATACAGTGGTTTGAATTTGCGATCATCCTCCCTGCTCTCACAACACTTACCGGTACATGACAGTAGGACTGATTCACTTTCACAGCAATATTGGGAGGATACTGGTCCTCCTGAACACCGATTGAGTCTGTGTAGCAGATTCTAGGAGAAGAAAAGGGCATGTCAGCATGCAGAAAATGACCAAAACTTGACCAACCAACAAGATGTAGCTGAATGACGTACCTGAGAACCACCTGAACTGATTTCATTCCTGGGCGAAGTTCACTGAGCATGTGCAGACACAAACATTTTTTATGAGTAAATACAATTAAAGATATTTAATATTCTTTAGTATTTTGAGTAAACAAGAAAATACATCAGCCAGCCATGTAGACTCATTGGCTGATGTTTAGCCATTTTGAGATTATCAACATTAATCAATAATTATGGCCACTGAGTAATGTCTAATAGATAATATTATATAGTAAATGGGTGTTTGATTTCCACAATATTGCTTGTCATTTTGTAATATTCTTTGGGGAAAATTGGTGGAATTGTATCTGTGTTTAAACATTGTAATAAATAAAAGTAGTAAAATAAAAAACACTTGAGTAGTACCATAAAAAAATGCAAAAAATGTAAATAAAATGCAATAAAAAAGTAATGTAATTTACTATCTTATTCATTGATATCTGTACGATTTCCATTTGTTACTGCAAATTTAAAAAACTAGACATTTTTTCTTGTACAGAATTTAAAAACAAATATAAATATTATTATCCACAATCATTTTCTATAATTAAATTCCATTACGTATATACCCTGATATGCTAAAAACCATCATTGTTATTGGTCATCGGTTGATTGCTAAATAAAGGCACCAGTCTGTCTGCACATCTCACCTGGAGTTCCGGATCTGTTCCACTTGGCTTGTTGTTAATTCAAAAACACACTGACTCTCTTGCAGCTTCTCACTGTTCTGAGCGACTGCAAAGAGTGACAAACTCAGAATTATCTCACTGGCTGACTTCATCATCGGCTAGGCACACCTCTTAAAATTGGCCTATTATGTATTCATGATAATGGCACTCACTTAATTCTGTAGGTGGCAGCAGCGTTTCTAGGTTGTGGTAGAATGGCAGGGCCACCAGTTTGACTTCGGCCGCAGGAGGCGGCACCGGTTTGGGGATGCCGTTGAGGTAGTCCGTTCCCTTTGTCGTGACTTTGTGCGAGGTGTTAAGAGCAGGGTAGGTTACAGGCACCGAGTCGGGCGTCGGGCAGCCAGCCAGGCCGAGGCTTTGGGGAAGCGCGTCTCGTAGAGCTGTCGGACGTTCTTTAGCAGCTCTGGACTGTACTCTGTCTGCACGAGCCGAAGAGCTCTTCCCACTAAATCCTGCTTCAAACCGCTTTTACTGCGGCCCATGGAGGCCAGCAGTGTCTGCAGATCAGACACCCGGAAACTCTTTACCATGTTCTGGCGAGAATGAGAAAGGATAAAAAAACACTGTTGTTAGTGAGGTGTACGGCATATAGTTCAATATCTGTTGTAAAGGTTGTGGGTTCGATTCCCAAAAGGGAACAATGCCCTTGAGTGAAGCCTGTCTCACATCAGTTCACATCAGTTGGCCAGTTCTTCACATTGCGATGAAAAAAAAAAAAGATTAGAACACCTCTGTAAAAAAAACATTGCATTGACAGCATGTTATTGACTGTCTGAACAGACACGTTAACAACCGTTTATCGCACTGAATTTCCGAACCAATATTAATTTGGTCGTGAACGGGCCTGAAGACACGTAAACTCAGGTCAAAGTTGTTAAAGTTGCTTTAGATTAAAGAATCTACTCAAATTTCATATTTGCTAAAACTTTACATTACTTTGTATAAAGTTGTTTATGGAATATGAATATTGTTTTGACTTTTACAATTCATTACGAAAGCTTCTAAATGGCCTCCATCTCTAGTCTACCATTACTGAAACCATGCAGGCCGATGACTCTCCATATAAACATTACACACAACTCAACTCTGAAAAACAGGTAAAACAATGAGCATATTTGTAGTCATCATGATGTAATGAATATCAGCATGGATGCAAATATCTTCTGATATACAGTAGTAAAGAGATACTGCACAAATGAAAATGTATCTTGTCAAGCTACCCACATGCACCAATTGTGCATGTGACTATATACCCATACATTAATAAGCACCACTGCAAAGTAGTTGCAAACTAATATCAACTGTTGTCGCTTTTTAAAACTACATGGCTGTACTATTCGAACCAAGAAAAGCTAGGGACTGTTTTGTTATGTATTGTGCAGACTAATCATTCATTTCCACAGGCAGCGCGCCCCGCGCGCGCGCACAGGAACACTAGCTGTGTCTAAAAGCCTGGTGAACTATCTACCCAGACTGCTTTTTGGGAATCAAATCAACATTCAGAACGTTCAAAAATTCGAATAGAACGTTAGAACGAGTCAAATATGCCGGCTAAATAGACAGCTTGCTGGGTTTTAAGACACAACCATTCACATTACACACATACAAATTTCCAAAGCACTTTACAGACTGCCACTTGTCCTGTGTGAGCACAAAATATCATATTATGAAATTAGACTCGAGTTGTTTTAATAGGCACCGCCTCTGACTCAAATGGCTAATTTTACTGACACTATTTTTACAAATCTCATCTACTCACCATCGCTTCAACCAGTTCGGCCGCCATCTTCGCACAGCAGCCCCGCGAGAGCCTGAAGCGAAAGGCAGCAGCTGGCCAATGAGAAGCCGAGAAGGCGTTCGATGACCGCCGCCGGTGTCCAATCAGCACGGCGGACTGTCCATAGGTAGGCGGGGACGTTTGCGAAGAGGCGTGACGACGAGTTTTAAAAGAGACAGTGTAGTCAAAAAAAGAAAACTTGAAGCAAGGTCTACCCTTTCTGATAGGCCTCTGGTGCTTGTAAACCTACCCACCGTCGCCTGAACTTCACTGTCTGATTTGCCCACTTTAATAGTCTGGTGTTAGAGCGAAAGCACATTGCATTTTGCATTCAGATGTGATGTGAGAGGTGGGTTTCCCGCGACATGTGGAAGAGGAGCGCATGGCTCCATCCGATCCATTCCGCATGGAAAAATCCATTTCATGAGTTTCAAAAAGCCATGATATTGAGGACTGAATGCTTTGTGCAATTTCAGCCATAAAATGTCTATAGAAAAAAACTAAAACTACTCATAAATATATCCACAAGCGCATCGCGTATACAATGTATTGTGGAATATAATACAACAAGCATACTTGCTCATTGAGGACAATTGTGTAGACTAGTCTGGAAAAAACACACGAGACTGAATCCAGAATCCTCAGGAAACTCCATCCCGTGGTTCTCTTTATTGTATGTGGTGGGGGAGGGGAAGCATAGAATGTTTGAGAACAATTTGCTGAGGTAAATATTATGCGTGATAAGCAGGACTAAAAAAAAAACAGGTAGGCCTACATTGTTCCTTACACACGTCAAAAAAAACGAACTAAATAAAATATACATATACTTTTTATTGGAACAAGAATACATATCATAAAGTCATACAATAATCTCATAATATTTTGGGGGAAAAAGGGAAAGTTCCGCCTTATTCAACTTAATGATACTCCAAACCCGTATTCTGTGGAACAACAACAAAAAAAATAGCAGAATTACAGCCTCATTAACCTTTCACTTTCATCGTACTGAAAACATACAAGGAAAATAAAAGGTGACTGGCTGCATCTATACCTCTTTTTGTGTTTTACTGAAGAAAAAAAAGTCGGGTATTACACAACATAAAGGTGAGTAATAAGATGACGAAAATTGTATTGTGGTGAACTCGTGATAATGGTATGGTAATCCTCTGTCCTAGCAGAGGACGGCGCTGGTGTCAATGATTTGCCTCTTTTAAACTTTGTCTCTTTAAATGAGTGATTTTAAAGAACTTCAAGAACTTGCGTGAAATAAATAAATAAAACAAATTTAGGGTGACAATCACAGTCAATTTGCGGAACCACAAGTCAGGAAACCATGAAATAAAATCAGGTTTGATAATATAATAATCTAATTTAAGACATTGATCTGCAAATCTGACAGTTATTCCATTCCACCCGTTCTCCCACAAAATCCATGTTAAATCACTGCACATGAGAAGAACTTCAGCATGTAGTTTACTTTAGGGGGAATATTTAAGGTGAAGATCTGTTTTTGTGGCATTCAGGCAGGTAGCAATCTGTAATTGGGCGTTTCTTCTAGCACTTTTAGCCTTGTGAAGTTGAATTAAAAAAACTTGTTCAAAAGTCATGTAACACAGTTTCATACGTTTAAATTATGTGTCTAGTTTTGAGGTCTGTAAGAGGACAAACTTATATTACAAGAGAAAATGTTAATATTTTTTTTAAAAATCCGACCTGTAATGAACAAATGTAATTTCCACCACATCTCAATATACAGTTATTTAAAAATAGAAACATTTATGCCACTCAAGAATTGTTTAAGATCATTTTTGTAACTAGTGTTACCCTTTTTTCCACAATCTACAATTATTATACATTTGTCAATGAGATAAATTAACTGCCCTAAGGACCAAATGCTGAACTGCACCTGTCACATTCTGAAATTGAATATTGGTTTGGGTAAGAGCTTATATTAGAAAATAAATAACTTGAATTTTGAAATTAAGTAGAGCATGATCTCAAAAGTTGTAGATACATTTTTAATGTGTCATGAGAACTTTTTTAATATTTAAAAAAAAAATGTGTGTAGTGATGGAAATGTCAGGGTGTTGTGGAAATGACAATGAATTAACGTGAATGAAGTGCAGCATGAATTAACGTGGTAACAGTGCATACTAAAATAAAAATAGATAAAAATGAAATCAATTAATGTAGAAATAAAAATAATATCATAATCCATCCATCTTCTTTCCGCTTATCTGGGTCGCGGGGGCAGCAGTCTAAGCAGAGACGCCCTCTCCCTAGACACTTCCTCCAGCTCTTTGGGGGGAATAACAATGCGTTCCCAGGCCAGCCGGGAGACATGACCCTTTAGCATGTCCTAGGTCTTCCTCTGGGTTTCCTCCCGGTGGGATGTGCCCGGCCCCGTGAAGGCGTTCAGGAGGCATCTGGAACAGGTGCCCGAGCGACCTCAGCTGTCTCCTCTCGATGTGGAGGAGCAGCGACTCTGAGCTCCTCCCGAGTGACCGAGCTCCTCACCCTATCTCTAAAGGTGCGTCCAGCCACCCTGCGGAGAAAGCTCATTTCGACCGCCTGTATCCGGGATCTTGTCCTTTCAGTCATGACCCACAGTTCATGACCAAAGGTGAGAGTAGAAACGCAGATCGACCGGTAAATCGAGAGCTTTGACTTGCAGCTCAGCTCCTTCTTCCACGACCTACCGGTACATTGACCGCATTACTGCAGAAGCTGCACCGATCCGTCTGTCGATGTCCCGTTCCATCCTTCCCTCACTCGTGAACAAGACCCCAAGATACCTGAACTCCTCCTCTTGAGGCAGGAACTCTCCTCCAACCTGAAGGGGACAAACCACCCTTTTCCCACTGAGAACCATGCTCGGACTTGGAGGTGCTGATTCTCATCCCAGCCGCTTCACACTCGGCTGCAAACCGTCCCAGTGCATGCTGAAGGTCCTGGTCTGATGGGGCCAGCACGACAACATCATCCGCAAAAAGCAGAGACGAAATCTTGTGGTCCCCTAACCGGACACCCACTGGCCCCTGGCTGCATCTAGAAATTCTATCCATAAAAATTATGAACAGAGCAGGTGACAAAGGGCAGCCCTGCTGGAGTCCAACATGCACCGGGAACAAGTCTGACTTACTGCCGGCAATGCGAACCAAGCTCCTACTCCTGTTGTTCAGGGACCGGGCAGCCCTTAGCAAAGGGCCCCAACATTTTTAGCTTTTTAAAAACACCCTTGAAGGTACAGCATGTTTGGAAGTGACGTAGAATAAATATATTAACTGATCAAGCAATATTTACCTTGATTTTTCTTCATTTGTTGTTGATGAAAATTAAAATTTCCACCATGTCCAACATGTGCTCTGATGTCACTGAACATTAATAGTTACCACATAACTCATATTTAAAAACTGTATTTTCATTGTTGAAGTTAAAAAGTCTGGGTGTGCGACAATGAGAAAACGATTTTGACACCTATAAGAAGGTTGAAAAGTATGAAAAAATCATAATAGAAAGGTAGTAAAAAGTTTTAAGGTGGTTTTATTGTTAGTTTGACAAATAAAAAAGAAATTTGTCCAAAATTATATGTATTTTTAAAACTATGACCAAAGACCATAAAAGTGCCCATAGTCTAATATTATTTTCAGTAAAATTATAATAACTGTTCTGTTAAATGGTTGCATGTGAATAGAAAATCTCAATTTGTTTTCTAGAACCTTGACATTGTTAACAGAACTGTCTTTGTGAGTTGAAATTGTCACATTAAAAGCATAGAAAAGGCAGATTACTTATAGTGCAGCTCTTTGAATCTTTCCTTTTCCTTTCTTTATCTGTATGTGTATTATAAGAGACTGACATTACAGGACTAGCTCATTGAAGAGTGTGTGTGTGTAGTTATTTTAAGTCAAATATGCACATGAGTCATAGTGATATGCTGTAATCCACATGTTGAAATGCTCCAACTCTCCTACCTTTTGAGTGAAGACATCACTCACTCACGTCCCAGTAATATCATTGTCCACTCCAGTGTCAGGTCAACAACAGTCAAACAACCACACTAACAGAGGCTTTAACAGGAACACAGTTTCACATGTAATCCAATCACTACCTTCATAAGACCTATAATTAACTAATTGACAAAGTCTTTTAGGGCACTCATTTGGATAATCTGAAACTAATACAACATGCTTGTTCAAATAAAGACAAAAAATAATATTTTTAATTGTTTTGGCAAGTTTTATAATGCAAAATAAGAATCTTGGTGCAGATGTTGACCCAGTTCAACACGTTTTATTAAATAAAATAAAACAAATAAAAATAAATGTCGAAGCAAAATGGAAAAATAAAGATAGTATTTTATTTATACATAAACTGAAACCAATAATGAGATTCTTCACAATCCCATCTCACTTCTGTTATGCGCTGCACTGTTATGCAATGTCCTGTGAGTCTTAAATCTCAAAATAGTTTGTAAAATTAGCACCAGGGCCTAGAAGAGCCGCCGCACTTGGTTGAATGACCATAAAAGCTGACTTTACTTGACATGATGCATTCTATTTTAAACAATATTTACATTTGTTCATTCAGTGGGTACTTTATAATATATTTTATGTTTAATTTATTATATTAGATTTATTTAGTATATTATTTTATATTTTAACATGTATTTTATGCTGTTTTTTTCCCCATCCATTTGAAAATCAATTTTAATAAATTTTTTAAGAAAATTATTTTTATTATTTTCTTTAAAATAGACCTGAATGAAAAAACCAATGACAAATGGAAAAAAGAAAATGATGATTTCTATTGTGTACACGGTCATTTTGAGAATTTCTATAACTCAAACAGTAGATATGATAAAATATGAAAGAAAGAAAATATACTTTTAGTGCAGTGTAAGTCACTTTGGATAAAAGTGCCTACGTAAAGCAAAAATGTGAAATTTCAACTGTAACTGTTAATTGAACACAACAACAAAAAATCATAAATAAAGATACTGTACTAAATTTTTTAACATTCATATTGACATTAGTGGATTTTTAAAACTGTATTTTTTTTTTTTAAAGAAATCTTAAATTATACAGAATGCTTTTGTTTTGGTCCTAGACTTGACCCAAACAGGATAAACACACCCAGAGGTCATGTTGTACCACTGCAGCCACCACTCGGGACAATTTGTGTACATTAATCTGTGTAATCTCTCGTAATTACAAAGATTTGCTTGGGTTAATAAAAAATAATCCCCCTCAATTAGGCCCCCTGCCTCTAACTCTCTTGTACCCCACTTTACTTCTAATTACGTGGTTAAATATGCAGAGCATTTAAATGAAGTGGCGTTAACTCTCTGGTCATTGTGAGAGAAGTCTATCTAGAAGAAGGCTTTCTAGGAAGATTCGTAACTGGTGTTGTTGTTCGGCCTGAACAGGTGGCTAAGCGAACAAACACACAACTTAACGAACGTATTTACCTGTTTGCTCGGTTTACGCATGCCTCGGAGACTGACGTCACATCTGTTACCGAATTAATTGTTTGTTGGACTAATCTTTAACTGTCTTGAAAAGACAGGACGCACAAAGTCGAACCAGGACAAAATGTTAGTGGGTTCCAAAAATTGAATTTTCAACCACTAAGCGACAGAGATCCAACAATACAGAAATGGAGGACAACACATGCCGGAGCAATCGAGAACAACTGGGACTTCAGTTCACCATTGACTACCTATTGTACAATAAGGGACGCAACACTGCGAGAGCAGAACCAGAGCACAATGTCCCTCCATCTGAATCTCTTCAAACCACAGTCGACGAAACCGAACGAAAAACTCTCTCAGAACAGGATAGCGCAAAATCGGAGGACCAGGAAAACGAAGATAACGAATGTGAAGAGGAACATGAGAAGGCGAGTGAGAAGAGTGAAGGAACGGATGAGAAGCCAGCGCAGTCTTACATTGCCCTCATTTCTATGGCCATCTTGGATTCAGAAGAAAAGAAACTCCTGCTGTGTGATATTTACCAATGGATCATGGATCACTATCCTTACTTCAAAAGCAAGGT
The DNA here is from genome assembly GCA_036326025.1 of Chrosomus eos. Classification (NCBI taxonomy): domain Eukaryota; kingdom Metazoa; phylum Chordata; class Actinopteri; order Cypriniformes; family Leuciscidae; genus Chrosomus; species Chrosomus eos. The sequence goes on from CM070838.1 coordinate 19,914,968, forward strand.
ATTGAAGGCAACTAAAATCCCTCTAAGAGTTTGTCTGTAAATGTTAGCCAGGTTTGCTACAAATCTCTTGAAAAGTCAAATGTATGATCAATAAGTTATGACATTTGTTTTTACATTGCTTGAACTCATTAAAAATAAGTTATGTAAATTTCAACTTTTTTATAAGTTGTACAAGATTCAACTAATTTTTAAGTCAGTTTAATGTAATTTAAGTTGAAATGACTTGAACAAATTGATTTTGAACTTTTTTTAACACTGCAGTACTTCACATTTGTAATCATTAACAAACAATTTTTCTAATAAGTGCTAAGGAAGTCTACAAACCGTAATCCTGTTGTCTACAAACTGCATTTGGCAAATCACTTCTTTAAAAGACCTACTACACAAACCACATACAGCAAAATATTATGAACTGGGATCTAACAAAGTCATTGAATCCCATGATCTGACAAAGACTTACATTCAGATTTGTATCGTTAAAACCAAAGGATTCGACTGTGAATTTTCACAACACAATTTTGGTCAGATTTGCATGATATTGTACTCAGTGACGGGTAATTCTTAAATGATAAGTATTCTTGATAATAATTTATACACTGACCATTTTGTTTATAGACCTTATAGATCTTTGACTTACATATGAGCCAAAATTCACATTCTCTACTCTTTAAACAGGACAAGAACTGGAGAAACAGCGTCAGACACAATCTCTCTTTAAACGACTGCTTCATCAAAGCCGGCCGCAGTGACAACGGCAAGGGCCATTTCTGGGCTATTCATCCGGCCAACTTTCAAGACTTCTCTAATGGGGACTACCACCGGCGTCGAGCCCGGAGAAGGATCCGCAGAGTAACGGGGCAGCTGCCCTTCACTCTACCTGCGCACTACCAAACCCTCGACCGCCTGAAACGAACACCGTGTTGGTGCTGTCCACCATCCCATCCGTTAATGATGAGCTTCTCGCCCAGAGTCTACTGGAGCTGGGCTGCACTTCAGACACATCATCGCACACCATCCCTTCATGGATTGATATAACCGGATCTACCCTGAAATAATGTCCGCATGTAACAGTGTTGGAAATTAAATTGTACAATTTTTACATATCCATCTTGTATATGTGCACATTTATTTGTAAAATGAAAAACAAATAAAGTTAGATGAGTATTGCATTTTCTTATTCATTGCATCTTCTTAAAGGTGACTGTGCAAGTGGAACTCAATCGCCAGCATTTGTGGTATAATGTTGATTACAACAAAACAAAACATTTTTTTTTCTCTTGAATTATACTAAAAAATAAGAAAAATTCAAGGTTACATTGAGGCACTTACAATGGAAGTAAATGAGGCCATTTTTTACAGGATTTAAAAACAGAAATGTAAATCTTCTTTTATAAAAACACTTGTTCTGTTACAATGTGTGTATTATTTGAGTTGTAAAGCTGTTGAAAATCAGCATTTTTACAGTTATTTAGGGTTTATGGCATGAAGTAAAGTAAAAGTAAAACTGTGAAGTAAAACTTTAAATAACCTTACACAGAAAAGATTAATAGGTGATTTTATTCACACTAAAAACATGGTAAAGCCTGTTGTTTATGTCTTGTAGCTAAACTTTTGAAACAGTGATATTTTAAGGTGTACAAAATGGCTCTAATCATTTAAGTGCCATCCCTGGTGTTTTTTTTTTTTTGTGGTACCTAAAATTACGTACTGAACCCGGAATACATAAACCAAACATCCAAAAATAAAATAAATATAAATAAATAAAATATATATATATATATATATATAATATATATATATATATATATATATTATATATATATATATATATATATATATATATAAATTATATATATATAAAACTGCATGTGCAATTAGAGATAGAACTAATAAGGTCCGTAAGGACAGTACAAAATCCTGTGCGCTTAAACAGATATAGGCAAACTGTGAAATTAGGTTAAAAAATCTTAGAGGGCAACATAACAAATGATTAAGACCAGTAATACAATAATACCATTTAATTTCTCACCAAGTGTGTTAGTGTGCGAGCATCACTTTGGGAGGACATTATGCATGGTGTAAAAAAGTGAACACATTCCTCACGGATGTGGCCACTCCAGATAATAATTAGACAGAAGTGCTCAGAAGCCAAATCTTTAGTCTAAGAGATTTCGGCAGGCTGCCCAAAGCCGACTCCGGGATAAGTACCCAGATAATCCCATAAATCGCCATGCAGTTTCGAAAAATAGGAAGCTTATCACACAGCATAATCTGGTAAGCGTTCCTCGGGTGAGGACCTACACTTCTGCTGGAGAAGAGGGAGGGAGGGAGGGAGAGAGGGAGGGAGGGAGGGATGAGTTAGCAGAGTGTGGGGCGAGATGTAGCCTCAAAACTGCCTTATCGGGAGCAGAACAAGAGGGTCATGAGCTAATGTGGGACATCTGGACAGAATAATTAGTGGCTAAATTATGATTTCGGCTTACATCCTTTCTGACGCCTTTGAGAGGTCTCTGATTCCTACCAGCTTCAGGAAGACAACAGTCTTGACCCACTTCACTTTCGAAAGGATGAACTAAAGACATCACGCCATGTAGATGTAGGCAGTCATTCGCATAACCCTGATAAAAAGATAACTCAAATTAGTGACCCTATTTGTTCATTTTTACAATCAAAATTCACATTTAATTCTGTAAAGACACCATGAAATTAGTGCTGTCAATTGATTACAAAAATTAACTAATTAATCGTTGTAAACAGTCCTGTAAGGTTTTCAGTTAGGTCTAACAGGTATACAGAAATTGAATAAAGTTTCTAAAATTGAAAAAAGAATTTGAATAAAAACACTTCACAGTCTTCACTGCATAAATGATCAAATAAATATAAATTAATCTACAAAAGCTACACAATTTATTCAGTCAAGAGCAGCGAGTGAGTGATTTCTTTGTTCTTTGATTATCCTTAAAGGTCCCCTGACATGAAATTTTCACTTTCTGAGGTTTTTTAAACATTAATATTAGTTCCCCTAGCCTGTATTTGGTCCCCTCGTGTCTAGAAATTTCAGTCGGTGTAAACTGAGTTTTGGCTATCTTTCTCTGCCTGTGAGAAAATGAGATCTCAGACGAGCTGATCTTGAATCTCCCCCTATATGACGTCATATGGGGGAATGTTACCTCCCCTTCTCTGCTATGCCGCAAAGAGACTTTGACCCGCCCATGAGAAAACGAGCTGCGCGATTTTTGTTTATCATCCTCGAGAGAGATATCATGGCGTGTGACCAATCAAAGCACAAAAGTGGAATAGAGAGATATAATGGCTTGCAAACGAGCGAAGCATGGCAGTTGATCGGTGTTCGGATGTACAAATGAACACAAAAGTATTTTTAGTTCCTTCATCCGAGCCTCTGAAGAAACAATGGGTTAATTTTATTTTCTCTGGAAATGCGCCGACACAACTTCCCAAAGTTTTGGATGGTCCAAACATTTCACCGACGACTGTTTCCTCAACTTGGGACAATACAGAGCTGGCCTCGATGAACGTCTGAAAATAAATGATCGAGCTACCAAGCAACAATTCAAGTTCAAGTTCAGACAGGTAATCTTTCTCTCAAAATCGTTCAATAGGCTACTGTTAATGCATCAGCAAGTCAAGCCAGTGACTAAAATATCACCTTCACATCGTTTCTTTTAGTAGGATGAAATAATCTTATTTAAATTGTGAACAAATTATATACAGAAATCGATCAAAGAACATTTTTCCACACAGCGCGAGTTTATCAGGACAACTCGTTATGAAATCAATGACGCACGTTACTGCACAATGAATCTCTTACTGTATTTACATCATCGTGTTTGAATTTGCATTAGTGAAAGCATTAGAGAGAGTGAGAAATTGCGTTGTCTCTCGATCCACAGACTGTCATCTGCTCAATGCTCATCACACATTGTATGTGATGGGAATAGATCTAAATACTTTAAAAACTTCTCACGATTCGTTAATCTCGATAGCTGTATTAGTAAAAACGTATAATAGCAGCAGTAGTAAAAGTATTCGAGATCGAGAGACTTTCACATGTAGCTATTTCATATGCACGCATGTCAGCCAATCACAGCAGTGGGCGGTTACACTGAGTCTCACAGCAGACACGCCCCTTCAAACAGTGTGTTCAAATCAGAGGCTAAAATCAGGCTAGGAAAAATGCCTTTTATTTCTAAATTATGACTAATTTTGATCTAAAAACATACTAACATTATAAGGGCAACCCAGGAAACATTATAAAATAATAAAATAACCCCATGTCAGGGGACCTTTAATGACAAATAGCAGCAGGTTTATTAGGCTGCTGTCACTTTAAGACCCAAGGCACATCAAGTGGATCTGATTCACAACCCATTTTCTGCACTGTTCATTTAAGACTTAATTTAACTCATTTAACTGTGCTTGTGAGAATACTTGACAAAACTGGGAATTTTATAATATATAGCTATTTATTATTGGAAAAAATATTATTAAAAATGATTATTAATTATACATTTTAATCGATCAATTAAATGTGTATTTTTATCAACCAACAAAAATACAACGCATATTTATTTGAAGAAAAATGATATATATTTAACAATGTTCTCCTTTTTCATTGAAGGATAACTGAGACATAAATATCCACAATTATGGGAGAGAGGAGTGGGAACCTACCCAAGAAACAAGGGTTTTAAGCAATTATCACTGTTACAAAGCCATCTAATTAAATTTTCTGAACCAAATCTTTCTTTTCTTTGCATTAATTTGCTTAATTACCATGAAAGGTCCTCGGCATTAAATCCTCTTGCCTTTGACAGCTTTAGGACGTTAATTCTCTTGCATATGCGTGCCTTATGTTTATAAGATACAAGCTGTTGAACAGGTTGCAATTTGCACTCTCTCTCTCTCTCTCTCTCTCTCTCTCTTTTAAGCACAAACTCACAGTTTTGAGTGAATCTGTTTTCATTGCTGTTAGCTATTTTTCATATAATTTTTGGTAAAATATTACATGACTTAAGATAAAACATCACTGCTGACATGATGTGATTTCACCAGAATGGCAAAAGCATTTTGACTCCCATCTCAACACACTGCATCTCTGGTAAAGAGACACACATGCGTGTGTTACTGACTTCTGTCCATTTTCTCGTTCTAATCAAAGGCCTGTCCCCCTCAACCCCATTAAGCTGTGGAGGAGTGCTTGGTGTGTTGATCCCCTTAATCTAATTAGGTACATGGGAGGGGGCGGAGATTAACGCCGGAGACGTGGGCCTGATTAACGGACAGTGGGGTAAGAAGAGATGAGTCGTGGGGCAAAGGCCGATCAAAACATTCTGGCCCTGGTTTTAGTCCTATTCAGCATTCCAAAGCTGATTTGATCAAACGCCTTCACGGTGCCAAAGCGTTCTGCTACCTGGTGATTAACTGACGCAGGATCAGCACAGTTTGGTTAAGCCAGACTTATCCCCATTTGGATTCTGAGGCGCAAAGGCTGATATAGACAACTGAAGTTATTTTCTTTCTTTTTCTCCTGAATACTTATTGCAATATAATTTAAGGCGCTTGGGGAGATTCTTTTATAAAGCTAATTGCAATCAGAATGACAGTTAGGGTGAACGTATCATTATCTTTGCATGACCTTTCAGCATTTTTTTTGTTTTTGTTAGCAATCTATACACAATCTAAACACTAGGTGGCACAATACGCACATTAGGTTACTCACTATTTATCCAGTTTATTTTTAAAGAAAGAGCAGGCGCAGCTATTTTTAACTGGATTGTGCAAGACTTCTGGTGTTGTCAGCCGCTTCTAGGCTATTATTTCAGCAGTTCAAAAACAGTCCTTTATGCTGCTTGACGTTGCAAACTCTTAGGCCTATTTGTTAACAAGTTGTAGGCCTATTTATATTATCATAATCATAAACACACTGGTTTGCAGCGCAAAATAATCGGAATTCTCGCACATTCCCAGGAAATAGGAGCCCGATCTCATGAAAGTGCGTATTAATAGAACGAATGTTATTTCTGCCCCCATTTATACGCCAAAAAATAGTTTTCGCGTGCATATGATACGCACTTTATGGCGTGTAATACGCACGCACCTAATCCTACCTAATGGGTTTTCAGTGCGTAGCATATGCACGCAAAAAAAAAAAAAAAACATATTTGGCGTATAAATGGCACGAGAAATAACATTCGTGGTATAGATACGCACGTTCACGAGACTTTGTTGGAGCTAGCGTATACGTTTCCGTTTTCAATAGCATCCGCTGTAAAAAGCTGTATAGGCCTAAAGCTCCTAGATAATTTTCTATAGCTTATGGAGTATTTTGTCTACTGAAATTTCTCTGTAAGGTATTTTTTGCATTGTTTCGTCAGCAGAACGACCCCAAAACACATTAAATAACAGAACAACCCACTAAAGAGATGTATGTCTATCCATCACAGCCTCGCTTTCATTCCCGTTTAAAAAAAATGGCGCTGCTGTGAATAAGGTCTACAACTATATGGACACAAGAACACCAATGTCTTGTTGAGCATTTCTTATCAAAGCCAATCCTCCATTGTATTTAAGTCTAAACCAAGGGAAAACTTTTGGCCATAGACTAGTGTAGCCTATCTGATGTCTGGACCTGCAAAAAAAGATTAAATCACTGAATGAAAACAGTATGATAGAATATGTATTTAGCAAAAGAAAACGTAACTAATGATCTTCTGATTCAGTTTTCAACCTAAAACTCCCTTGGAGTCAAAGTCCCCCTTTGTCCAGCAGGGGGATCCTAAACCCACAAAACCACTAGGCGATGAAACAAAGAGGACCTTGGCAAACATCATGATCTCCCCTCTACCTCCCTATCTTCATCTCCAGTGGTTTCCATGGTGACAACTCTTAGACCTGCCTGCCAGTGATCTTTTCTGACCCCTGAGGGTAACCTTTGGCCTGAGGGGTCATGGCCAGGGTCAAGAGGTCAGAAGTGGCCAGAGGGCAATAAAAAGCACTTCTCTGATTGGCTCTCTTGCCAGCCCACTTATTTTAATTTTGAGGCTTAAGTACAGACCTCGTCCCTCAATTCTGCTGATGAGAAGACTGTAGCTTCCCACAAATAGATGGACACCTTGCAAGAAACTCAGTCCGGCACCGTGAGCATTTGATTACTCACTATGTGAGGCGTATGAATGCATCGGAACACTCTTGTGAAAAGAAAACGTAGCATCGATCATATTCCCTCCGAGTGAATGTGTGGGTGTGTGTTTGTATGAAACTTCTTGTTAAGAGCTACGGTATCTGCTTTGCATCACCAAGCGGCTTATTCATTTCTTTCACACCTCGTTCTTTATCAGTTGAAGAGAAACGGCAATGAAGTGCTTTTAAAGACGATAATGCATCTCCTTCCTCTGCCTTGCATTGAAAGGACTTCATTCCAAATCCCCGTGCATAATGGCGTCAACTAAATAGCCGAAACATAATGTAAAACCTGGCGGTCACATGACTGTCCACAGTCCCGTAATTCATCCTTTGGATGATGGGTCGTCAATATTGATTTATGAGCGTAATGGCAATGGACTGATAGAAGGGTAGGATGGGGGGGGGGGGGGGTTTAAGAGAAGATGGAGAGAAAGAGATAGAGGAGGATAAAGGAGGTGCAAAGGTGAAGGTGGACGCAGAGTGCTTGCAGAACTGGAGAAGGAAGAAAAGGATGGCGTCTTCCTAAAGACCAGGTTCCTGAGAGATGGTTATGCTGTTGTTACAGGTATTAAAGAATATTCTTTAATACTCTGCATTACAGTGGCTTTTGTAGTTGCATCTATTACAGGTGTAAGTCAATGACAAAGTGCAGAGCAAATTACATGTTGTCCATTGGTATTGCTTAGTATTATGTACTGCTTTTTAAAATTAATTTAATTATATTTCTACTTGAATTAAAACAGTTCATTTTGATTTTATCACATTATGTATGTGTATAGGTTAATTAACAAAAAAAATTACAGTTTAATAACTCGAGAACCTTTTGCACAGTTATGCAATTATTTATTCTTGCTATTATTACATTTATTTCATGTTTTATGAAAATAGTTCAAATAAGATGATTTTCTATTGAACTTGATCATACAGGAAAGAGCTCTAACTTGACCAACATTTCCACATTTTCATTAACATGTCAAAATATATTCAAAGGAAGCACTCCTCATATACAGGTTAACAACCTCTGGTCAAGCTATTACATAAGATCTCTGAAGGACTCTTAAAAGGTATTTTAGGAGCAGTGACCTTTCACCTTCCAACACTGACCCTAAGCTCCTGACCCCACTTACAGACACCACCATCACTTTAGTTTCTCCTGTTCATCATTCTCTTCATCTCATTAAACTGCTGTGTTTACTGTTCCTCTAGCAAGTGGTATTATTAGGTGGTTGTCGATTATCATCATTTATGTTAGTTCATTTTTAATAATTTAAAATACCTAATGTATTTTTTTTACACGTGAATACTTTTTTTTTTTACACAAAAATACACATCTTTCCCAAACAACGTTTCAATTAGCCAACCACAACATTTTAATTGCAAGTTAAAAGTGCGTTAACAGTCGACCATGAATACCGAAGAGTGCCAGCTGTTATGGTCGGTACGGAATGGGAAACAAACCACACACAAAACGACTTTATTAAATATTTAAACTATTGTATCTAACAAGGAATAGTCTAAAGTTTAAATTTATAATAAAGTCGTTTTTAGTTTTTTTTTTTTTAGTTTGATTGTTGTTCTTCCTCGTTAGACGGTGTGTGGAGGACAACACACTATTTTGTTTTCGCGAAAGGAAGCTTTCACAGAAACTCCTTCAATCACCCTAAACGTCTTTTGTGTAGCCCAATTCACACACGAACTCACCTTTCTTTTGTCTTTGCTAAAGAGTAAATCTGTAAAGATGCTGCCCGCCTTCAAGAGCACCTGAGATAATTCTGCTTCCAAACTGGAAAGGGTGATATTAGGCCTACGAGCTACGACACATGGCACGTCACGTCGTAAAACATTACGGTCGTTTCGGTCATAATATATTTTACATTATTTTTCACATCATTGTGATTTCTATCACTTAATTCTACATGCTAATCCTATACCAAACATTTATTTTGCATAAAGCAAGTTTGCTGCATGTTTTATAATGACACTCACTTAACTCAACGAGTTTCTCGCAACGCCGAGTTTCTCACAATACGATGTTGCATGGACGTTAATTTGCTCAGAAGTCGGAAATAGTAAATAGTCTACAATATTTCAAACTCCATCTGAAGGTTGCAGCAAGAATAGTCCATTTCTTTGTGCATACTCATTAGATTCAACATGTCAACTATAGCTCAGGAAACAGATTTTTGGAATAAATTGAAATAAATGAACTGAACATAACGTTTTAAAAATTACACAATGCTGTTCTCATTTGGGACAATTGCTTAGAATTTTATTTGAGCTTTATATTAACAACATGTATTCACCTGTATTTACATTTATGACATTACATTTTTACAGTATATTCAAATACTTCTCCCTGCACAGCTTGAGGCAAGTCTGCAAGGAGCTGTTTGTGGGAAGAAACGTGGTTAGTGACACCATTACAATTGACAGAGGTTAAGAGATGTCAAGACTCTTGGAGAGGAAAGGAGGACGCTCTAACACTAGGACTAACACCCTACAGGACCTCTTGGCTGATTAGCTGCAGTGTCCTCCACTAAAGAGGCTCATTCAATCACACACACATTTAACACAACGACAACGTGTCGAGGCACACAAGAGTCCTTTTCTTGAGACGTTGCGATACGAAGCTATGACCCCTCTGGTTCCTGTTCTTGTTCTCTCACTCTCGAGAAAGCTGCGACCGTAACAGCCAATGTCCACTCTCTCACATGAGCAAGCAATACAACAGCTGAAGGTATGGATCTCATACACTATTACCAGAGGTGCGAGGAGACCATGGTCTCGCATAGGAAGGCCTGAGACTACAGAAATGGATTTCTCACACTTCAGATAAGTGATGGGCTTATGGACAATAAGGTGTGTCAGCTCATGTACAGCTGTCTTACAACATGCGCATGACACAAATATGCCTTAATCTAGCAGTTACAAAACATATTTTTGAAAAAAAATGCAAAAAAATAGACTAAAACTAAGATTTTATTGCTGCCTTTTTATGCAAAGTAAGTCATTTAATGTACAATTGCTACAAATACATGAATAAATTCAATGTACTTTTTTGAACACTATAAATAGTAGTAAAGAAAAGCAGATGAATGATCATGTATTTGAATAAAATTGTGACAGATTTTGCAATGGTGAAAACTTTTTTGTTGTGTAGTTTCTTTCAAGGTTGTGACAAATGGAAAAGCTTTGAAACCATTTAAAACATACAAGGAATCAAGGTTTGAAATATCATTGGAGATTATGTGGCCTTCATTGATCCAAAGCTAATTATCCCTAAAAGGTCAACATCTATGGCCTTCCAGGTTAGTAGCTGGACCCCAACTTTTGGCAGGTTCTCCAGCAAATGCATACTGGCAATCCTAGAAGCCTATTTGAAGAAACATACGTCCTCAAACTGAGCTCAATAGAGCTCAAAATCTTGCAAACAAAACTTTCATATCTAGATATCTCCAGGATTTTTGATTTAATGTTCTAATCGATTAGTCCCGCAGGCCAAAACAAAAAGCGAGAGAGATTAAAGACCTGCAAAAGTAGACCCCGCAATATTTATCAATCCTTCTTCCTCTGGGCTGTGATGTAGAAAATGCGAGGATGCAGGGAATGGCTGACAGTGATAAAGAGAGGAAGGAACAGATAGGGTTGTTGGGGTGTGGATGACGGTTCTCCACACCTTCGCTCGGTTCCTTCTCTTTCCCTCTCTCGAAAATGTTTTTATTAGCCCTGTCAGGTTGCAATTTGCCTAACTGTAAATACACACAGCAGGCTTAATTAAGACTTTTTGACCAGGGAGACTGTCAAGTCCGGAAACATTAAGGAGATGAAACCAGGTGTCGTAAAGATAGATGGACACAAAAATGGAAGGATGAGGGATGAGGAGAACAGAAAGAAGGGAGGGGGAGGAGTGCCCGTGGAGTACAACAACGTGGTATTCTTCTGTTGCTCTGGGCGTCCAATTGAGATGGGGAGGAAAACATGGGGACAAACGATTTTTATGCATTAACAGCCTGGCGGTGGAGAGCAATAACAAGGACGAGATCGCCGCTAAAATGTTTGACATCCTGCGCAGGGATCAATGCAAGTCCAGCTTCACGCATTAACACGCCATACACACGTATCACCACACATCCGCCTGCGATACCGGCCCAGATAACATAGCCTGCACCCCAAACACTGCAAAGTGCAGGCCAATCGCCCTCAAGGACGGATCAATTGGAACTCCCTATCAAATGTGGAGATAAAGGCATGATAATGATTGTAATTTTGTATTTTCTGGGAGTTTTTGTATAGAGTTAATTGGTGAGGTGGACTCATTTCCTGAAATGAGTCAGACTCAAAGAATATAAGGATAGTTCACCCAAAAATGAAAGGTATATACTCACCCTCATGTTGTTCAAAACCTATATGAATGACTTTCTTCTGTGGAACACAAAATAAGATATGATGAAGAACTGTTTTTGTCTGTACAATGAAAGTCGGTGGAGTCCAAAACAACCCTATTATGGACAACAACAAAAAAACACAGATATTTATCCAAATATCTTCTTTTGTGTTCCACAGAAGAAAGAATTAAGCATACATGTTTGGAACAGCATGAGAGTGAATAAATTAATCTTATTTTTTGGGGGGTAAACTGTCCCTTTAATGGTGCAGAAAGAATGAAGAAAACAACAGACATCCGAGATTTTTTTGCAAATATTATTTCTTACTGGTAGACTTTTGACATTATTCTTACATATTTGTTACTGGTAGACTAATGACCCAACAGACACAGTTTAAAGTTCACATAATGTGTTTTGGCAACATAGTTTAAGGAGGCGAACTATGCCCCGTGAGTCAGCCAATCCCACGATGCACCAGAACGGTTTCAAAACAGGCAAGTGTGAGGAGACAAACAAGATCACCTGCTTCCAGTAGAAGCATTCATCTTCTAAACAGAAGATTTCAAAAACCTGCATTTCACAGTCAGCCCCCACCGCCTTTCTCTTTCTTCCTTGTTCGCTTTCTCTCAATTCCCCAACTCCATCCAATGAAAATCAATAACCTATTGATCAGTTCCCTCCATTTCCATTATGCCCCGACGACAAAAGAGCCTGCGATTGTTGCAGCAAAATTATATGCTTTTCATCCATTTTGCAAATGACTAACTTGCAAAATTCATAGTGTACTTGAATAGGATTGTCTGGTAAAAGTTAAGCATGTCAAATCACTCCAAGGATTTGAGGACATGTTGAGGAGCAAAGTTGATGAAGATGATTGTGTGGTGTCTGGCGATTCAAGGGTTTTATTAAAAGTGGAAAACAACAGTATTTGAATGCGTTTTCTCCTTTAATGTTGGCACCCCCTTCCTTACCCCATAAAAACACATCCAAAGACTCACTCACACACACAGACCATAGACAATGCTACAGGCAAAATCAATATTTCGAGAAAGAAAGGGAATATTTTTAGCAGTGTTTGATACAAAATGTTTGGATAAATCATGACTGTGGTAAACGAAGGGAATCTGTAGAAAAAAATAAAGGATGCAAAAAGACATAGAGCAACAAGAAGATCTCTAGAATAGTAACTGAAGATTTCAGCAGGTCAACACTGAGGGTCAGTGAGACATTATGCAGGACGCAGCTTTATTATGTACAATATGTAGATGTACAGATGCTAGCCGGGGTTGACGGCCTATTTAATTCGATGTCAGTGAAAAAGACGCAAAACAAAATCATTGGCCTTCACCTGAAAATACATATTCCCAAGAAAATTCCGTGTAAAATTAAAAGCGTCTAAGAGCAAGACTGGGAATTTATATGTATTAATTGATATAAAACATAAGGATGACACACAGAAAACGTGTATAGAAACTAAAGGAAAAGGAAAGGAAAGGAAAGGAAAGGAAATGTCAGTCTCTGACAGTCCTAGTTCATTCACGTAACACCAAATATGGCAGCTGCATCAGGTAAATAAACTTTCCATTCTTTTGTTTTCAATGTCACTGTTGTAGCCTACTTCGCTACACATTGTAGGCTAGTAGATTACATATTTTCTTTTCCTTTGCAGATATAGCTTGTGGTGAGAAAGAGTATTTTGGGAGCTAAGTCCATACAGCTCCCTTGCCAATGCCAATTTGATTGACTCCATCCATGTCAATTCATGTTCAGTCCAACTCCTATTGGCTGAAGACGTCCGTTTATCCAATGACACCTGCTCTGATTGGCCAAATGAATGGAGGGGGGGCGGAGGACATTGATTTATCTGTGGTATTAGGAGATCAATTAATCCCTATTGTGTGTGCCAGCACAGATAGAAACCAATGTCTTATTGCTTATGGCTTGTTTCTGCATGGCGAAGATAAGGATCCCCATCGCTTTTTCCACAGCCATCCACCGCAGAAATTCAACTCAAACCGCGATTTCAAATGTTACCACAAGAGCAACATGTAAAGTAATCAGAAAGAAAGAAAGAAAGAAAGAACAGCGGGTTTGTGTGTGTGTGTGTGTGGGGGGGGGGGGGGGGGGGGGTGCTGATTCCTACTTTTCAGTTTAAATAAAGATTGGCGCTGGATAAGGGCCATTAATGGAGGAATCAGACAGGCCTTGCTATGTAGGACAAGAGCTGACTGCAGGGAGGTGAGTGGAAGGATCGATGTACAGTCGATACACTCAACACTGCTCTGTGTAGCAGAAACACACACACTGCGGGGTGAGCGCGTGCGCGTATGGGGGGTGGAAGAGGGCATCTGTTCGGATCTGTCGGATCGGGCTGTGAATTGGAGAATTTCAAAGAAAAACAATCCTCCGTCATGTGGGACGTGTGCGAGGCAGGTGAACGGACGGTTTTGAGGTCACTCAGAAAATGGCGGCGGGAAATGTTTTAGTGGCGGCAGATGCGAGTAACGGAGACATATGGCTATACTACAGAACGATGCTTTTCAACCGAGCTTACAGACTTCAGTATTATATTGGCTGCAATAGCATTCTCCCCCTCTCTTTCTCTGGGTCACTCTCTCCTTTTCCCCCTCACTCTCACCGGAATTGATCGAGTATGCCTTTTCAATCCATCTCTCCTTCGCTTGTCGCCTAGCAACCGGTGCTTTCTCGGCTGTGGAGGCTGGGAACTGCCCCCCTCCCCCCCCCCCCTCCCTCCCTCCTCTCAGTCAAGCCTTGTATTGAAAGCTGAAGGTGCGCCGCACATACACACACGTACAGATATTGATGACTCTAAATTCACCGCTCTACCAGGAGTTATTACATACTAAATGAAAACATTCTGCAACATATACAGTAGGCTATATGTTGACTTTGCATAATCGTATAATGCTGAATATGATTCTTTTAAGACTAAAAAACTATTCTTGTTCACATACGGTTTAGGACAATTAAAGTAAACCGATATACATTTTGTTTTGGGCTTTTTTAAACTTTAAAAGTTCCCAAGTTAACCTTCTAACACAGACAGGGGTATGAAGATGGCAAAATAGCCTACATTTCAAAGACATATTTTTAAATCTTCAGTGCAGACAATATAATGTGATAACCAATAAGTTACAAGGAAAATAGGCTAAACATCACCAATCACAGTCAATGCGGTTTCAATAAATGTAACTATTTATGACTGATTACTAATAGACTTAGGCTATATTAGTTTCATCATTATTATGTTGATAGACGTTAGGATACTAAAATACTGAAGGGAAAAGCAATGAGCTGAGATGTCTGACACAGGTGGTGTTATGACATGCTGACATTTAAACTTTCAGTGAAGCCTACATTTCATATGAAGAACAGATTTTCCTTTCATGGCTTTATGCAAAATAATTACATAAGCCTATAAGTCAACACACCTTGTTGTGGCAAAATTAAACATAAATGGGTATGATTTAAGAAATGACAATAAAATGTTGATAAATATAGGCTATACAGCTGCAAGGAGACATGTTGCATGCCCCCTTTTACATACTTAGACTTACAGCAAAGTAAACATCATCTTCTTTCGAAAAAATTAGAGGTCTGATAAAAAAGAAAAGTATATGACATCTGTGAAATAGGCTATATAATCGATATAAACGACCATATTTAAATGATGATGCCGGCTATCCGACCGAGAAGGCAAAGACCTTTCTCTGTGTTTTAAAATGTGTATCACATGTGCAGCTGAACATAAAGAAAAAAATATACTATATCAGAATAATGTCGATATAGTGGGAAAAGAACACGCGATATAAAGACAAATAAAATATATTTAGGCTATATATAATTTAATTAGAATTTTATACGACAGTAAAAGTATTTTAATATATTCATCGTTATCTTATGATGAGCATTAGGCCTGAAAATTATTTTTAACGCTGATTTATGAAACAAACCATATATGATAATGTGTGTAATGGGTCTAAAAACGTTTTTAAAAAGTATAGGCTATTTAATATTAGCCTACTTATTTAAATTATTAGACTACAAAAAGAAAATCAGTTAAAGAACGCACATTTCTAACAAAATATTTTCTATAGGCTAACTACATTTTCTAATGTTTTAAATTCCGCGTTTGGCTAAGATGGAGCATTTTCTGATGAAAAGCTTTATACCAATCGATCAGAATGCGGATATATCGATCAGCGACCAGAGCCATAGATCACACGCTCTCTTTCGCACAGCATTGTCAAATACACAGGTCTCTAAATACACTGAGAATCCTGTTCCACCACAGAGCAGGGCTCAATCTGAGAATTTTTTTTATTATTTTAATAGCCATAGAGATTTGCAGTTAAATAAGCAAAATAAACGGTTATAAAGACAGGAGAATGTTGCCTATTTAATGTTCATTTAGAAAAAATAACGACTTTATTTTATGGTGTCTTTGTTACAGAGCAATTACACATCTAGTACTGAGTAATAATAGTTAACTACATGTATAGGCTATAGGGTTTTTGTGGTTAAGGTTTGTGCATAATCACGTGTAACAACGACCCTGTAAAATAAAGGGTTACCAATAGTCATTTAAAACGATTCAATTTCAAAGCCTCTTTGCTTTGTAGAACCTATTTTTATTTGGAAAAATATATATTCGATGTGTTGTGATTATGTCGTGTGTCGAGTGTTCTATAATATCTAAGAAATATCATGCACGTGTTTCAATAATCACAGAAATTATGAATATCGTTTAAAGAATACAAACAACTTTCTAAGAAAATGTGACTTTCCAAATAACCTGTTTATAATTACAGTGTAACCAAATATTTTGTCAGAAACAATCCAATATATTTGTACTTTTGTGCTCCACGTTTTAATTAAAGCTGATGTGCTTGCTTAATGTTCCTAATAAAAGTTTTTATGAACAATAAGTTATGACAACATATGTTTTACATTGCTTGAACTCATAAAAATAAGTTTTTAATATTATAATATAAGTTATACAAGTTTCAACTTTTGTAAAAGTCAGTTTAATGTCAAAAGTTTAAATGACTTAAACATTCGAATTGATTACTTAAAAATTTAAGGCAGCAACTTTTGGTTTACAGTGTATAACATCAAAACATGAGTGGAATATTTTAACTTGTTACAGAGCCAAATCTTGAAGACTTCATTGTCTGAAGATAAAATAAATTTCAACTCCTCGCCTAACTCTGCTGCAATGGTCAGTTCAACAGGACTGCTTGACTTCTGCCAATAAACCGATTCAAGCAAATTTACTTTAGGGTGTGATCGATCAGCCAAGTGATACCACTAATGCAGTCAAGCATATTTGTGTCTATCTTTGTCACACTATGTGATAGAAACAAATCAAACCCACAGAAAGAATATCTGGACCTTTAAAGCACACTATATAAAGCACTCATTAAATCAGCTTCTCATATCCGAATGACAGGTATGCAACGACAAAATATATTATATTATTAAATATATAATAATAAATGAGAAGGAAAACACAACTAGAAAAAAAGTAATGAGTTTGGGTCCAGAAAAAAAGTTGAGTTCACTTATTCAGAAAAAAAAACTTAAACGGATTTGTTTGAAGTCAAGAGAAATAAAATAATTTGTTAATTTACTTTACTGTTTATTTTGCTCTTTGAATATTTCGGGGTAATTGGTTTGCACGCAAATATTAACAAATACTGATTATTGATTATTGGAAGGCCTAATAGCAATTTTAAAATGAAATCACAGTCATCTAACGACCGGGACAACATTTTCTATCTTAAATTTAATGTGTAAATAACTATTGTATGATATTAAAAATAATGTATTACTATGCAACCGGTGGACACACTTCTTAAGCAATTGTGTTTGACTTACACCCCCTTAGAAATGCTAAATAAAATATTGAGTATATGGCTTTTCTAGTCTCTATTTGGATATCGACAGCTTTAATATTTCATATGAGAGCCACAGGGTACGTCTATCTCATTTGAATATTCGAGCGAAAATTAAATCAGGGTCTGCTCTCTAATAATGTATGCAGCAAGTACAATGTTACACTTTAAGCTCCAAGACATTATTCAGAGAATCAAAACACTATATTAGAGAATAGTACAAAACTTTACCCCCCTAAAGAATTCAAATTCTGTTGGGTGAATTAAATATGCAATAGAAACAACCTCTTAACCCACACAGGCCCACACAAATAATTACAATTAGAAAACAGTATTAAAATATATAATTTCAAAACAAAGGCGAATGTGTTTCTTGGTGCAGCATTTAGTCAAAGCATTTTTCAATTTAAATAGGCCACTTCCTAAAATCTCTCCAAATAAATATTAATATACAATAAATATTCATATACTGACACCGAAAAAGTTTTAATCATATTATCATATAAATAAACAAAAGTATGTGTATGGCAAGTGTATAATTAAACAATTGACATTCTCTGCAAAACATGATTATTTGTCATCCTTATGTTTACCTTATCTAATAATTTGTAAAAAAAAAAAAAAAAAAAAAAAAAAAAAATAGGTATAGGTAAAGGCACTGTATAGGCTGCAATATACGGTGCCAATATCATAAATGTAACGATATGTATAAAATATATATATCTGTACTAACTGTACGATCTTCTCACCAGCAAACGCATCAGCTGCTGTGCATCTCTACATTAAACCGCTTTCAATTACCCTGTCATAGCCGAGCATGATTTTGTAAATAGCAAGGAACAAATCAATGCAATAATCAATTGTGGTTGTGTCCAGATATATGAACCAGAAATATCTGAACCCTTTTTGTCGTGTAGCTATAGCATACGGCCGCCTCAGAAGAGTCATAACATTATCGTATCACTAACCCCTTAGTTCATTTAGGCTAGATGCTTGCAATTAATATACCCTACAATAATAGACTACAATAAACATTGGAATTAATTAAGGCTTTAGTTGCACATGGTCAAATAACAAACAGTTATTTTACTTAAAATATATCTATAGATATAGCCTACGTAGCCTTAATGAGAGAATGAGAAAGAGTGAAAGGACCGTGAATTCTGCAAAGCTGCAGCAAAGATTTGTGAGCGGCCTAATTTATTTTCAATAACACTGATTGCAAGGATCAATAAAGAAACAGCAATCCCAACGGACAAGGATGTTTTTCCTAATGTCATAGTCCTATTCATCATTATAATAAAATTGTAATTTCCTATTTGAAGATTTGCAGTGAAGCTAAATGGTGAAGTTAAGCTTTAAACTAAAGGTCGTTTATTTTTCTTGTTGTGTTGTTGACTTTTTTGTGGCTTGTCCAGCGATTAAGATCCAAGGAAATTCGACCAAAAAAAATGGTCTTTTTTTTGGTAGGCTATGTAAATATATCCATGTATATTTTAATGACTGCAAATAAATGAGTGGTCCTAGTCAATGACGATGGGAATTCCCTTAGCGAGAGAAAACAAATATATTACATTTATTACCCATCCCATTCTGAATGATCAATTTATTGATCAGCGACTGAGGCATTAATAATAGGCGTGAACCGGAAGTGATCATCTGGAGGAAAAAATGTCATATTATTTCATAAAATGTTAGCAGTGTGAGCTATTATTTTGAAAATAAAAAAAGTAAAAAAATAAAGGCTATATACCGCTACCTTTTCACTAATACACTCGTTGTTTTATTACAAATAGGCCTACATTGCTTATACTAACAACTCAGTGGTCATGTCAAAAACATATAGATGGTCATGTCTGTAGTGAATTACAAATGTCAGGCCTGTATGTTATCCATGCAACAAAGCATCATAAAAAACAGAGAAATGGGCTACCTTCAACCTTGTATGAAACTGAACATGAAGTGTACGTCCTTTTCCCTTCTTTGATTTTTTTGGCTCACCTTCTTTTTCTTTGAATGTGTTTTTCCCCCTGATGTTTAAAGCGTGGTGTTAATTATATCACGTCAGTTTCTGCCACAACATAAAGCCTTATAAAACTGCAAACAGCCCATTTGGTTGATAATGAAATTTCTTTAAACTTCCAAGCGTTTAACACAAATATGATATGATTAACCATGTGATCTCGTGTCGTTCAAAAGGAATTTGACTATCTTATCTACTTGGGGTTTGGGAAATCCATTAATATTTAACCATTAAGATGTCGCGCACTGGCGCCAAGTTAAGCAACTTTATCAGGAGAAACCGATGAATCATGTCCATAAGGAATCCCCAATAATTCACAAAACTGCTGGTGTCAAAGTGTGCAGATGTACCCCACATAAAAGTGTGGAAAAAACTCGATTTTGGTCTCTTAATGACAGTGGAGGGACGAATAGTGAGAGTAAGTGAATCACCGTCTCTAGACAGTATTGATGACGTCAGCCCCAGTCTGAAAACTGTGTGACTGTACACCATTTAAAAGGCTTTTGCATTTGATTAGTTTCACACGATATTTTTACTCTCTAGTTCTTTAGAAAACACATAGCCTATAGCATACTGGTGATTCAAACAAATCAGAAAACTATAGGCTGAACAACCTGAATAATGAAACATCAAAATTAACTCAAGATCCCTACATAACAAAAAATTGGTTCTGGAAAGGAAAAAGGCTTTTTGCTGAATACAAGAATCACTGAAGAACCTTTATTTTGTGGGTTGCGCGCGCCCGTGCACACACATCTTAATATATTGCGCGGTCACGAGACAGACACTCTCACTCGGTCAGCTTCGACTGTCAGTAGTAAGACGCGCGCCACGGCGATAGATACAAGCGTTTAGACACCAGGCGTACGTACATGTGCGTGGTGAAATGCTGGATTGACTAACACTGAAGATCTCGGGGATCAATGGCGCGCGGCTTTGAGATCGTTTAAAATTTATTGGAAGGGAGAGTGTGAGAGAGAAAGGAAAGAGAGAGAGGGGGGAAACAGTGTCTTCCAACAATGGAACTTACAATGGAAAACATTGGGAATCTGCACGGCGTGTCACACTCCCATCAAACGGGGGACTTGATGAACTCTCCTCACGCGCGACAGTCAGCGACCCATAGGAACTTGGTGTCATCGCACGGCAGGTCAGCGATGGTGTCCAGCATGGCCTCGATACTGGACGGTGCCGGGGAGTATCGCACGGACCATACGCTGTCCGGTCCTCTCCATCCAGCGATGACCATGTCGTGCGATTCGAGCATGAGTTTGAGCAGCACTTACACCACCCTGACGCCGCTGCAGCACCATTTGCCTCCCATATCCAACGTCTCAGAGAAATTTCACCATCACCCGCACCCTCACGCTCATCACCATCCCGCGCACCAGCGTCTTGCCGCCGGGAATGTCAGCGGCAGCTTCACGTTGATGCGGGATGACCGGGGCCTCGCGTCCATGAGCAACCTATACGGCCACTACTCCAAAGACTTGTCCGGGATGGGACAACCTTTATCGCCTCTATCCAATGGCCTTGGGTCTTTGCACAACTCCCAACAGACTCTGAGCGCGTACGGTCCGAGTGCTCACCTGGGGAACGACAAGATGATTTCCACGGGAGGCTTCGAGTCTCACGCTGCGATGCTCGGCCGGGGCGAGGAGCACCTGGCGCGGGGTTTGGGCGGGCATGGGGCGGGCATCATGTCTTCTCTCAACGGCATCAACCACCACCACCACCACCACAGTCACACGCACTCTCAGGCGAACGGGTCGGTGCTCTCGGAGCGGGATAGGCAGGCAGCAGGAGCCGGCGGACAGGGTGGTGGGTCAGGGCAGGTGGAGGAGATCAACACCAAGGAGGTGGCTCAGCGAATAACGGCGGAGTTAAAGAGGTACAGCATTCCACAGGCCATCTTTGCCCAGAGGATCTTGTGTCGCTCTCAAGGAACTCTCTCGGACCTCCTGAGGAATCCCAAACCCTGGAGTAAACTCAAGTCAGGTCGGGAGACGTTCAGACGGATGTGGAAGTGGCTGCAGGAACCCGAGTTCCAGCGCATGTCAGCCCTTAGGCTTGCAGGTGAGTAAAGGTCACTGAAGTTTCCTCTTCCAAAAAAAGGATATCAAAACAGTCACACAAAATCTATATCTATAGCCTATATATTCTTTTTTTACTTGCATAATCTTAAATAATGTAACCAATATATTGTGCATGGACCTAATATTCTTTGTTCTTATTGTTTGTGCTTGGTTTCTCACGGTTCATCTGAAGGCATACGTTCCTCTTCAGAAACGATACAAATAGCTACAGACGATATGAATAAAACATTCAACAAAACCAGTGTATCCTTAAACGAAATAATATTTCAGAGGCATCTAAAATGATTCCATTGAATATATTTGCTAATAACCTGAGCAAATATAGATACATAACATTATTTCAAATTATTAGAATGTTTTTAAATGAAGGTGAAATCAATTAGTGTGTGTAAATTGCATACAAGTACACACACGCCATCAGCTGCCTGTTGCAGGTGTTCAGGCTTGTGAAAAGGCCATTGCAGGTCAACACTGAAAGTAAAAACTGATGTTTATTTTTTTAAATAATTATTTCTAAATAATTTGGTTACAATGATTTCAAGACATTAACAAGCATTAGTTTTGCACCAAAGTGTCATCAATAGTTCCTCGGCTTAATTTCTTTTCATAAATGTCCCCTTTTTGTTTTACTTCAAACTAATAACAAACGTAGTAATCTCGCCCTTAAAATGTGCCTACAGGAAATGTATAAATTGAATAAATAAAAGACAGTGTGTGTACTAACATTACCTTTGATAAGAGGCCGCTGACCCGTCAAAACCCATCGCCTCACGTCGTATTTCAGTTGTGGGTTCAATTAACCAGGATATAGTGGCATATTTTAGTTCCAGTCAATGCCCCGTTGAAAAGCACTTAATGGAATGTAAATTGTTCCTTTGCGCATTTAAAGTTGTTCTGGTAAATAAAGATTTAAACGCTATTCAATTGTCCTCTTAAGTGCCGTTGCTGTTAAAGCTAATTGGGCATCAAATTTTTTTTCTTCCACACCCTATTAAAAGCGAGTTACCCTAAACGAAAGACGAACTCTCCACTTCTACATGTAGTAACTTAAAGGTATGGTAACTCAATGTCTTTGGGGTAAACTTTTGTCATTAGTTTCACAGGCCCAACACTTTACAATGCGTCCATATTACAACAATACTTTAATTAATTAGGCTACACGAACACTGTAAAGTGCGATCCTTGAAATACTATATAAAAATGCATAGGCCTATAATATTTTAAATATTGTATGTATAAATTATATAGGCTATTTGAAATAGACTTCTACAAACATATGCTTTAAGTGAATTCATTGTTGTCTGTTTTATTGACTATTGCGGAAAAACTGTAATTTGAAAAACCCCGGCATTCTTGGAATAAAATAATACCCTTTCTAAAATAAAAGCCCTTGTACGTTCCGGATCTATAGTAAATTTAGCTCAATGAGGAATTGCTATGCAAATAACAAAAGCAAGTGCAATTTAAATGAGCCATTATGCACAGCGCGCATGTAGAAGTTGGGGGGTTGTGTTTCAGAGTCTGGGAATACTCGTTCACTACATCAATCAATAAATTCAAATTACTATTCCAAATTCATCACAGTCACAAAAATCAATGCCGTGGCACTGCTTGGCTAATGTGAAAATGCCCCTGTCTGTGGGATCATTTGGTATTGTTCTTCTGGGGCGCTGAAGCGTTGTTGTTGTGTTTTTTTTTTTTTTTTTTTTTGTGTTGTTTTGTTTTGTTTTTTACAGTAGGCATAGCTCGTGCTATATATATAGCCTATATATATATAAAGAGAATACAAATATTTAATAAAAACGACAAATATAATATAGCCTAAGGCATAGGTCGCACGTAATTCTGACAGATTTAAGTGCAAATCTCAAATACGCAATGCGCAATGTTTAAAGATTGCATTAACAATGAA
Organism: Chrosomus eos; assembly: GCA_036326025.1. NCBI lineage: Eukaryota > Metazoa > Chordata > Actinopteri > Cypriniformes > Leuciscidae > Chrosomus > Chrosomus eos. Next base: position 19,938,505 of record CM070838.1, read on the forward strand.
AACAATTCGTCTCAGCATCTGTGCCGTATTCCACACTCAATCTCAATGTATTTGGCCCAATCAATACAGCGATCAATAAAGATAGCCAGTACATCTATCAATTATACCGGCTCAGCACTCTCTCCCATTGGACTCTGGATTTACCTACTGTTTCGTTAGGAGGAAGGATGTAGATTTTACTGTGTATCGTATGCAGTCTCTCTCAGTCATAAGGAAATGATAATACAATAATAAAGTCCATCTGTATTTATACGCGATGCATCACTATACGGGAAGATAAACTTCTCCTTTATATATCTATATTTAAACCAAAGGTAATTAAAGGCCTATAAATTTCTTGCAAAGCAACCCAGAATTAATAGCCTGCCCACCACCTTGCCCATCTGATTTTTTAAACCACTTGACAATCTCTGTTAAACTATAGTATAAGAATTGCTCTCTCGCGTGGCACTGGGCGCAATCAATCAATTTAGGATTGGTACAAGTTATATAAACACACACACACTTTAACTCTTTTTAAGTGGAGGGTTTGCTTTTCATTCAACATCATCATCCTCATCAAAATGACTTCCAGTCTCGCCTCCAGTTCCCAGCCCACGAGGATGGACGCGATTGATTTAGGATTAGCGAATCGAGGCATTTTCAGGGGAGACGGGTTTTGGCAGGCCAAGAAAATGATCGATGCTGACCTTAATAATTGATAGAACCAGAAGTGAAAAATGAAGATTCGGTCACCTGTTTGGTAAACAAGTGCATGAAAGCCGTTTTGAATATGATTATTTAAAGGTGTTCGAAAAGAATCTTAAAACGGTCTTGTCGGTTAAAACGGTCTTGACATCATAGTTATGTTCTATAGCTATAACAAAAAGTGAATATATCGATTCAGTTGCTATTTCAATAGCTTAAGTTTAGCTAAATGTGAGAAAATTAACTTCGTCTCCTAGCTCCCCCCTTGGCCTACTGTATCATTCTCATTTTAAAGCGGTTATGGTTTCTCAATTGTGCAGATAATTTAATAACTTTCTGGGGTTTCAATGTCTCACATCTAATGTCCTGTTGAGGTACCCAATTTGTTTTCTAATGCGAGCTAAACGTTTTCAGTGATATGTGAATCTAAAAATACTGCGAGTAGTAAATCTAAAAAAATAAAATTATAATGACACTACTAGCATACTGCTGGTTTGGTGATACACTGATCCAAGCGAAATGCGCTCGAGAAGCTAACTGTTGCCATGGTAACCACCGTACGCGAACTCTACTTAAATTTAGTGCATTCCACCTTATTTTAAATTATAACTTTTGTTTTACGCTGCTGAAACATTTACTCTAGACATAGGCTACTTCTATATGAAATAATACACGTACGTTTTTGTATTATTTGCAAACAACGTGAATATGCGCATAGATTTTGCTAGAGACGTTGGTGTTATTGCAACTATGTTCCAATTGATATGTCCACATATGACAGATGTTTATTCGGATTTACATCGTGATATTAGCCTACAATACAACCGTATTTGCTTTTTTAAAATTCTGTAAAGGCCTTTATGGCAGACCAGACATTATATCGTATGTAGGCCATGAGTTCTTAACCAGCTCCTACTCCTGTTCTGTAAAATAACTGAGGACAGAGTAACAGATGTACGCGCCACCATAAGATGTAACATTGTTGCTCTATAATGGGTGCAGTACTGTCTCCGCGAGCTTAGATTTTCATGATCAATCTCTGTGCTCGCCCGCCAAAATGGATCGATAGGAGAGAGTGACCTTTAAATCAAATTGCTAAGAGACCGTGCCGCCTAGGAGGAGAGCATCAAAGGGTTAAATTGCATTGCGTCACCACTAAATTTTACCAAGGGGGGGGGGGGGGGGGTGTAATTTTGATCATAGCTGATATTACAGAACAACGCCTCCAAATAGTTTGAGTCATGCACAAAGCACTTGGGCATGTAAATATACTTCACTTTTATCTGAAGCATATTATACTGACCTGAAAGCTATAGTTCTGCCATATGCACAATGTACTTTTCCTACAGTCCCTGTTTTTTCCTTCTTCTTCGCATCAATCCAAAGAACTCGTGCAAAATCTTTGCCGTGCAATATAATTTAAATGGAGTGATAAAATTGTAAATCGATAAAAAAATGCCAATTAAGAAAATTCCTATGCTTAGATTATTTTTTATAAATATATGTGCATTTTACAATGGATGCACAGCCTTTTATTGGGAAAACAAAATGTAAACATTAAAACTAGCCAATGTGGTCAGGTTCTAAACCACATGTATCCTCCTGAGGCTGAGAGACTGGCTGGTTTCTGACATATCTTAAGGCATCAAGGGCCATTTAACAGAGCGGTGACTCTATTGGTGTGCCGTTACATCATTTACAGACACATTGAGCCAACAGCCTGCTAAATTAGTCAATCAAACCATCTTGTAAAAGCTGTGAAACCCAGAGCCCAACAATGTGGCCCAACAACACCGTTGAGAGTTTTAGTTTGTCGACATTTTGAAATATTCTGTCTTACAAATGAAGACGTGATAATGATCCTTTAGGTTCAGAAAAAAAGGACCATCTTCTTAGAATACCCCTTCAATAACATGGTTCTTTGGAGATTAAAAGATTATGTTCTTGATGCTACATTGGTTTTCCAGATCAGATCGACAGTACAAAGAAACAAGCTAGAAAATGTTATTCTAGCATCAGGCTATAAACCTCTTTTTGGTTTAGACTGAAATCTTTTTTTTTTAAAGAGAGTGCAATTGTACGTGTTCAATGACAGCTTGAGCCCACACAAGAAATGAAACCTATTGATTAATCCTGTGGTATTTTCAGAGGTTTAAAGTGTTCTTTCAAGACTTTGTGCAGGGTGGCCCCTCAACCATTCAGACATCTTAAACTCACTTCACTGTAATTGTAGGTCAAACAGTCTTAACAACCAAACCCATTCCAATGTGTCAATATGCCTATAGAACGGATGTTTGGCTGAACAGTTTTATTAGACCGTTCAATTATTGATCTCACCACAATAGTCATGTGTTAGGATCACGTCAACATTAAGCAATGCTTAGTTCTTAAGATAAATAAAGTACCTGCTCTTACAGTAGTTAGACCACAGCTTTGGCCCTTTACCTCACCCACTACCATCCTCCAAGGCTAACTCAGCAGAATCAGCCCCTGTCAAAACATCGACCTTTGAGACGATTAGCACCAAGTCACGCTGATAAAAACAGCAGACATCCAATAAATCAAATAAGAGAAAAAGATAAAATCAATCCACGATAAGTCCTAAAGGTAGCCTACCAGCGAGTTGTTTAAAAGGTGAGAGACTTTTAAAAGTCATGTGCTTGTTTAGTCACCTGATAGAGAGAGTGGCTGGAAAAAGGTGTAACCTTATTAGTAATGTTTTCGAGAGACAACAACCCTCACTAACCCCACATATCAGCTGTTCATTCATCCAAACCCAGGCACCCCCAACAGATTATCCATTATGAATTCTGGTTTACACGCACTGATGTTAAATATATTTACACAGCACACAGGCATACTCATGCAAAACACGCCACTGCTTATCTACAGCGGAATAGTTGCTGATGATAACAATTCATGTTCATACAAGGGCAATATCATGACACACTGACTTTTTAAACACCGTTGGATAGGCCTCTATGGGAGCCACTCCGCTCCCAATTTCAGCTCAGCCGCACTCTATGCATCGATCCTAGGCAGACTGGTCGGCTGAGCGGCGCGGCCAGTCATCGATCCCTGCACTCCCTCAGTCCTCCCACTTGAAATCCAAGAGAGCGCGCATACACCTCCAGCTTTCACAGGAGACACCATTTATTTATTTATTTATACTTTGTGAAGTCAAGAATCCTCGGACTGAACCCTTGGAGTTTGTTTATTATAGCTCCAATTAGCTGCTGCTAATGAAACTAAGTTTAACCCTCAAAGACAAGAACCTGCCATGGGCCTATGAAGCTAGTCCTATATACTTCAAACATAAATGACTGCCTTTCATGAGTGGTACATTGTTTGCCCCATACATTTCGCTGTACCTTCAAAGGCACACACTGTATTCTGCAACATCAATAATTGATCATATTTTGGCAACAATTCATATCATAAGCTTTGAACACATAAGAAATCTAAACCATCTGAAACGCTGAACATAGATTGCTGGTTTAGACAATATATACTGCTACAGTTTATAAAGATTGTGCGCCAAAGAAACAAGCGCACAGCCATCTTTAGAGTATTGTGTTTGAACTTCCATTTTTGCGGTAGCTCTGAATATTTATGTGGCATCGCTGACGAAGAGTAATTACTTGGTGAAGTGGATTTACCAACCTGATCTCACGACCAATTCGTACGAATTTGTACGAGTGGCTAATTCGTAACAATTCATACGTCATGCTAAATCGTACATATTTTTCGAATTCCAAATTCGTATGAATTCATACGAATGACCTACCCCTGACCCCGCCTCTAAACCTACCCATCACGTGGGTTTAGACAAATCGTACGAATCCGTACGAGTGAGGTCGTATGAATTCGTACGAATTAGCCACCTTTCAATCATTCGTACAAATTCGTACGAATTGGTCGTGAGATAGCGTTGGATTTACCGTACTTATTGTAGAGTTATCGTAAGCATTGTATGTTTGAAGAAATTATAACAAATGTCAGAAGACCGGGAAGATTTTAAAACAAGCGGTTCATTCATAAATCCGTAAGATCTTACCTGCATGCTGTTAAAATACAAACTGGAAGACAGAACACAACAAATACAGAGTTGAAAAGGGGCGAAGCTACATAAGCTCTATAGAGAATGTGAAGCTGACGTCACGCCGTGTTGAGTTTTGGGTAACTGTCTTGTTTAGTCACCATATTAAGAGGATTGCACTGCGAGTTTAAGGCAGTGTTTGGATTTTCTGTAGGTCATTCATGCTGCATTGAGAATTGCCATAGTAACTCACATCACCGTCCAGGGAGAAAACCGGACAAGTTAATACTCTCTGACTCTCTGCCGGCAAATCTATTGATAATGTCACTGATTAAAACCACTGCCTATCTCTCAATACAATAATCACATTGCTGAGTGTTTTTGAAAGTTGGTTTAACATTACCTTTGTGATTGACTTTGACATTTTGCTGGCTTGTGAATTAGCAGAACTTGCACACAGTCACTACAAAACTGGAGAGGCTGCTCACTGCAGAGCCATGGGTGAAGCGTGAAGTCCAGCTCGCCCTCTCTGGATGTAATTCGGGCATAATGGCTGAAGCGTGAAGGTCTGACCACATCCTAACCCTACCCATAACTCCATCCCTCCAGCCATTAGATCCACAGAGGTGGAGCTGGACTATAGGTCAAGCTCAACCCATGACGTCCAGAGAGGACAGCAATTCCAATTATCATGTAAAGCATTAAAATAGCATATTTTCCCGCCAAACGATGCCGTGAAGAATGTGAATATTTAATTTAAAAGCAAAAACAAAAAAGGTGCAGGTATCAGCTATCGGTAGCAGAGGGCGATCTCTCTTGGATCCTCTGAGATGGAGGCGCTGCCCCAGAATGCAACGCGGTGTGACTTAGCTTCACATTTACGCCCAATGACGTTTTGTGTGAGTAAATTCCGTTAAACTGTAAACAATCAGCGAAAGGTTTGCTCTATGAATGTGAACGCAATAAGCATTTTCAAAAACTGGGTACAATGAGATGATATTCTACTCACCCTTCAACCATCGAACATTAAAATTACATTAAAAGTGTTAAAGCATTAACAAATTTCGACCACAGACTCCCGATAATTACATATCACTGTAGGCCTTTGTCTGTGTTTTGTAACACACTGCCTTAATCAAAAATGTTCTTTAGCTGGAACATTGAGTGATAATGATTCAAAGTGATTTCCGTCATTGTCACAGAAAATAAGTAGCCCTATTTTATTTACCTGCTTTAGAAACAGTCCAAACACTGCTAATATGGATTAGATGTGAAAAGGGGAGACAATTTTATTTTAAAGCATCTGTGTGAAAAAACCTGTGAGGATTTGGGGAGAGAAAAAAAACAAGAGATTCTTAGTGCATTCAGTGAATAATTAATGGGATATATGGTAAATTAAATCAAGAGAGCAGACTACAAATGCACAGTAGGCCTATGTTTAGTCTTTTTCATACTGTGACAGCGAAATAAGAAAATAATCAGGAGGGAAAGAATGCAGTGACTGAAAGAGCTCTTGACGGATATTCTTGCACGTCACAATAAAATAACAGGCATTACGTTATTCTCTTGAAGTCTGAACATGAGAACATTCTGTCAAACTGACAGATAAAGATTATTTGTAGCGCAACCTTTTGATTTGAAAATATTTGTTTTAGTCTTTTAGAGTTCAACTTACCCAAACCGGAAGTGCTATACATCATCTAGAACTCGTTAGGGAAAAGGTGGATAGCTTTCAACCGCACTTCCAAAAAAATAATAATAAGTTCACCATAGAGGTTACCATAGCAACAGAACGCTAATGAACGCTTTCATTCGCAAGTATCGTAGCCTACGTGTCGACCAACATAAGAAGGCCTACATAATAACGTTGTATATTTACATAACCACGAATAAAAAAAATTTTTAAAACAAGATTAAAGCCAGTTTACGGGAACCTCCGTGATTGCTCTCAGAAAATTGTATTTGCGATAATGTCAATAGGCTATAACTAACCGACTTTAACAGGTTGAGCTGTTATTTCAAATTACCTAAATATTAGCATACCGATCTTTCCTTATTGCATTACACTAAATTTAGTCGAGTATTTAGAGAGAGCCTTGAGCACAATCTTGTTTACAAGAAGAGCTTACCAATTAGACTAACACAAAACTATAGCAGACCAAAAAAGCTCCCATAGCCTATTTCTAATTGTGGACTTACTTATTTTTTGTCAAATACTCAGATAAGTCTATTTTAGACTGAATGTGCAGCCTAAAGTTTAGGCCTAAACGTTTTCAAAAGTGCTTTAGAAAACAAACCACCCACTGCCATATTACAAGCATTAAAAAGATAGAAGAAAGTTGGGGAATGGTTAATCTAAGTGCTCTCATTAAAAAAAAAACATTTGTAGCCTACATACATAATCGAATAGCTTAAGCCTCATTTATAAAAAAAAAAAAAAAAAGAAGCGTTCTCCAGACATTTGTGGTGAATACGAAGTCATTTAAACCTGCGATTGGCCAATGTCCCACATCGACACTAATTAACACTATCATAACTGAACGCTTGCAGCTGTGATTTTTGAGTTATTATTCTGAATCACACTGCAGTGTGTCCTCGTTTGTCATTCCCCACACCGCACAGCACGCAGCGCTATTAAATTGGAATTATTTCGAATTTAGACTCAGCACCCCATTGGTACAAGACAGGCATACCGTAGTTTCTGGCTCATTACCAGAACAATTTTCATGGAACTATAATTAATTAAATGAAATGAATTCCAAAAACGAATTATTTACGGATGTATCGATCGGTATTGAACACCACCGGCCAACCCCGCTAGCATTGTGTTGCAGCAAGGCATTCAAGTCAGAAACTACACTGAGAACACACTCGTGGAAAAGTATGCTAGCTATTTTTTTTTAGCATCTTATATTTCAATGTACATTAACATCTTAAGGGTCATTTCACGAAAAGGGTGAGAAAAAAGAAAGAAAAAAAGAAAAACATTAGCTATTTTCTTAAAAGCCTCAACTTATCATATTGTAGGCTAACAGTTAGCTAACTAATGATTATTGAAAAATGGGTATCTGTAGAAACAAGCATTCAATTATCTTTCTGAACACAGTCATGACCTTGAGGTCAGGCTAGGCCTACTGTAAAAGTGTCAACCCAGTTACATTTAACTTGAGAAGGCACAAAGCAACTTGATATTTAAATGCATTTCTATGACAGAATGACCAAACCATTCAAATGTATTAAAAATCAAACTTTCAAAAAGCGAACGCACCCCATTTGTGTGGTTATTTTGCGTAATTAACTCAAACAACAACTGTAAAATTGGCGCATCATGTTGTATAGCCTAATCATAAGCAGAGAACAAGGTTATGCCAGTTGCATAAGTGATCATTTGGAATAGGCTATTTCACAAGAAAGAAAGAAAGAAAGAAAGAAAGAAAGAAGAAAGAAAGAAAGAAAAGAAAGAAAGAAAGAAAAAAGAAAGAAGAAAGAAAGAAAGAAGAAGAAGTAAGACTACAGTGTGGTTTTGTTTAGAATTTGTGAAATTTATCATCAAACGTGCTAATAAGCGAGTGTCAAAAATCCCCCCCGAATGCTTCTATTCACTCTTTGTCACTCATTGGCTTTTTTCTGTACAATATATTTGTGGTTCTGTCCCACACTCTGCTCACTGTAGCTCTAAAGTCTGCAGCTATCGATTTTTTTCCTTTTCTACGCCGCGCTTGGTTCAGTAATCAGGGCCCCCTTCCCAACCGATCGATCAATATTGATTACAAAATCTTACGCCTGTAAACCGTTTACACCAGGGAATAGCGGCAGCGACACCTGCTGGTTGAATCGGTTTATAACACCAAACACAGCCTGCTCGGTTTGTTGAAATTCTGAGGGGATATAAACGTGTGTTGGAGAACTGACAACCACTGTCAAAAGGCAATGACTTTAAAAAAACAAACGACTCCAGTAAATCTTGCTGAAAGCCAAGGTCGTCTACGTCAGATACGCTGATGTCTACTTTTTCAGGCGAACACCACAGACGACTAATCTAACAATTTAAAAGGGTTTATAGCTTCATCATTCACTTCAGACTCGGCGCTTCGAGACACATTTATGCGATAGGAGCAATGTTATGCTCAAACAAATATTATAGGCGCGTTAGTACCGTCGACATTTAAATGGTACACTTCCAAGTGTACAATGCATTTAATAGGGTGCGCGCGCGCGCGTGCGTGTGCAAACGCAGAGTGGCTGATATAGATCTGATATGATGGATGCGTCCAGGCAGTTAGACGCCTGTAGTAAACAGATTTGACTGCGAGAGGTGACGTGATCAATGGGCCTCAGCTCAGTGTAATTAGATACATGGCACCACAGTTTGGCTCCAGTCACTCCACAAATGCACACAAGATAGATAAAATCCGAGTAAGACGCAAAGAGCTGCTGCTCTTATAGGTGACTGCGGTAAGAAATGAATGATCCATTCACAAATATTGCTGAGAGAAGCAAACTGTGAGTGCATTCGAAAACAAAACAATAATAAAATATGTAAACAGGCGTTAATGTAAAATAAAAATGTAATGTTACATGTTACATTACATGACAAAATTGCTATCTGCTAAAAATGCGGATCACCTTTTCACACAATCTACTTGCAAGCTGTGTAAACGAACTAAAACATTTCTTGGCGTACTCATGTTTCCACTTTGGTACAACACTCGCAATGTTTACTGCCCTCAAGTAGGCAGCCAGAATCTCTCTCTCTCTGTGTTGCCAGGACAGAAACATACAGGAAGGTGGTGTGAGTTAAAGGCGGTTTGAAAATACCCTGCCTCTCTTAGGTCTGTGCCCTCCAGTGGCCTCTGTTTGAAGTCGCAGACTACAGACCTGCTGGAGGGGCGTTCAGACCGAAGTCCCTGTGGACGACCCCACCTCCAAAAACAGACACATACACACTAAAGTAGGATGAGTCAATATCCCCCTTGCGTCTTCTTTCTTTCTTTCTTTCTTTCTTTCTTTCTTTCTTTCTTTCTTTCTTTCTTTCTTTCTTCTTTCTTTCTTTCTTTCTTTCTTTCTTTCTTTCTTTCTTTCTTTCTTTCTTTCCTATTCTCTTTCCATCTTTCTCTCGCACACAAAGACCCCTACTTCTGTATACCAGTCACTCGCTCTCCTACTGTGAGCCCAAACTGCATTAATATTGAATCAAACAGCAGTGTCTCCAACGACCAGGCTGAGGTGCTCACCGCTGGCCTGCTCTGTCTGCTCTCTTTAAAGGGATGATTTTTGACCTCCGGGGAGATAAAATGGATTTGTCTTAAATCACTATTAATCCACAGCCAAACAGGAGAGTCTGAACATTTTCGACTTCCTGCAAAGCCGTTCATCTGTGGAATTTGCTCTGAAATAGGGCATTTCAATATGTAGAGCAAACATGAGGCTAATGAATTTTTTTCTCTTCTTTGTCTACTTCCCTTTCTCTGAACTTTTCTTATTCATCCTCCTGATCCCCTCAGCCTGCAAGCGCAAGGAACAAGAGCAGCACAAGGAACGCAATATGACACCCAAGAAGCAGCGCTTGGTCTTCACCGATCTGCAGCGCCGTACGCTTATCGCCATTTTCAAGGAGAACAAGCGGCCCTCGAAAGAAATGCAGGTGACCATCTCGCAGCAGCTGGGCCTGGAACTCAGCACCGTCAGCAACTTCTTCATGAATGCGCGTCGCCGCTGCGTCGATCGCTGGCATGAGGAACACCATCACGGTCATGTAGCCAGCCCAGGCCAGCCGGGCACCTCCGCCACCACCTTCTCCAAGGCTTAAGTCGAAAACTCCTTTCCCCCCTGGGTGGCTAAGACTGGATTTTCATTCCGACCTCACATAGTCACCCTTTGCGTGCCAATCAATCCCACTGCTGCCAAAAAAAATGGCAACGTTTCATGTAAATGCAACCTTTTACTTCTTTGGGACTGTTATTAAATCAAGTCAAACATCTCCACATGGAAAAGCACCACATCATTCTCGCATAAACCACAAAAAAGTGAGCACTCTTCGTGCATTTGAGGAGCACTTTCATAGCTCACAGCACAGACGGCTTGTTACTCAAGCGAGGTTGTCAAAGAAAGCCACCAACTGCATCATCACTCTCAGGCCCATTGCGGCACAATTCCCTAATGGCCAGTTGTTTCTCTGAGGCTCTCAGATCATATGCTAAGCTAATGAATTGAGAGACTAATCGATACAGACAGAAAAGCGAAGGACGTCGACCTCTACTGAAGGTGAAGCTCCCGCAACAAGGACTCGCGCGTTGACCCAGCACGGCTCTCCACATGGTCTATTTTGCACAGATGGAAATGGAGGGCTGCCTGCGACGTTTCACTGCACTTGAGGTTAATGCATGTTCACAATTCAAACTGTCCATAATGCAACAAGCGAATCAGTTGAGAACTGTCCTCAAGTCTGGAGACAAAATACTGGACCATTTTCAGCAATGGTGCACCCTTTCTGATCTCGAAGAAACTGCACCTATGACATTTCAACTATGAATAGAATATTTTTCATTCTGTATAGATACACGATAGGCCAAAGGTCAAGACAGGTACAGCCAAAACACAACGAGAGGCACATTTTAAACGCGTATGGAAATATTTGTTACAAAATGGTACATTCACACACAACTGAAATCTTACTGACAAATCAAATGTTATGTTTATCCTGCAAAGTGGACAAGGGGTAAACACAGTCCAAAAAAGTTACATAAAATCTAGTGCCAATAATGTTTGCCTTAATATAAAAGTTCACACACCCTCAGCCAGAGTCCACACCTGAACCGGCATTATGTGCCATAGCAACCAACAATCATCTTTTAAAAAGAATCAGAATCTTTTTTTTTAAACAAAAATTATGAAAATAATTAATGCTTTAAATCATTCAGTACATCTGGTCTGTGATAAAACCAACTGAAAAGGTAGAAATATCTTTACAGCAACTTAAGAGAACTTTAACCCCTAATCCCCTATTTTTCCCACTTACTTTCTCTTCATAATATTAAAGCGGGTAATTGGTACAAAATATTTCTATTTCTTATCAAACTTGTAATTCATGTATACGTAAGTCATTGATCATTTGAAAATTAAAAGAAAAAGAAAAAAAAAGACTTTCTAAAAGAAAAACCAATCTTCGGAGGACTGCAGCTGGACATCTCTGCATTGCATGTGAACTACCACAGGTCATAACGGAAGGAACTTTCACTGACCATGAAAGAGACATTTCTCTCTCTTGGCTCTGTTGAAGAGCACACAAAACAAAAACAAGAATTCCACCCGAAATTCCTCCTGTAAAACCTTGAAAAACCCTGCCAAAATGGGTGCGAAACAAGGGCACAACCTTACCTCCGTGGGGAGATGTTCAAAATCGAAGAGGAGTTTTTTTTAGTGTCTTTGAGTGCAACAGTAGCATTTCTGGAAATGTTGCAGGACTTGCTGAACAGATAAAAGTTGGCACTGTTAATGCAAAAATGCTCTGAGCATTGGAGTTATAAGCAGGCCCAGATGGAATCTGCGGAACTCAGTGGAATTCTGCGGAATGAATTCAAACATGGTGCAGTGTGTAGCTGAAAGCATCAAATTAGCCAAAATATTTCATAAACGAATATTCAAGGAATGACTGACATTCAAATTCTGTGGAAAACTGCAGAAATCTTTCCACTTAATTATATACGCAGATTCCATGTGGGCCTGGTTATGAGCATTAAGAGATCAGATTTGTGCTACACAAATCAGCGGGCATCTATATGTACATTACCTGATAAAACTGACCTTTTGTTTGTAGTGAGAACCAGTGTGGCTACCTCACTGAGCTGGGTGGTTTGTGAAACAGCCACTGATACCAAAGATTCTTTGACCTGCCAATCCTGTGCTGCCAAAGGGAGGAATACACACAAATACCAAAACCCCAATAGCATAACCAAAGCTGTTACAAGTGCAAACAAACAGACAAATGGATTTTCACACATAAGATGACATTTACATACTCTCACAGTGCAGTCAGACTGCATAGCACCACACTGAGGGATGCGGCTGCTATGCAGATTGAGTTGAGTGCCTTTTTCCTTCAACAACGGGTGGGACTGCTCTGGAACACACACACACACACACACACACACACACACACACACACACACACACACCACACACACACACACACACACACACACACACACACACACACACACACACTTTGGGTCAGTTCACACACAGAACGCGTTTTTTTAAAGTTCCATTTCGCAACGTTATAGTTTTTCTTTGGAAACCTGCGCAACGTTTTTGACCGTTTCGCGGGTTTTCAATTTCTCTTGCGATTTAAAGGCGCCGCGTCGAGTTTAAAAACGCGTTTCGAGATCGTGTGCCGTTTTCCATGAACGCTGTCTGGCGTTTTTTTTTTTAAAGCAAGAACGTGAACAGCACCTTTCACAATTACTTGAACATACAAATGTACACTACTTAGGCATACAGATGTTGAAGCACCGGGTGACATAAACTGCTGTTTAAGCACTTTATAATGCCAATTTTGTTTTTTGCACTATTACTTTACTGAAATTATTTGGGCTATTGCAAAATGTTCAATGCAAAAATGCCCAGCTTTCTTTCACATTAGGCTAGTTTCTTTATTTTATTTGCACTGTTGGATGCTCGCAAAATATCTTTCAATGTTATCATTGTATTTCTGATGTCATACACCCTGATGTCACTCAAAATGCCTGAGTACTGTACCCACATATGGCCTATTTTCATGAGCACTAATTTAAATCAAGCTATATCAATAACTTCTGACATAAGCCTACCAAAATGGACTTTATTCTAAGCGACATGGTCTACAACTAACATTTTACATTGATTTAGGTCAAGAACTGGTTTAAAATAAAATCCAGTTTTGACAGTTTGATTATTTAAATAGCTGCAAGTGATTCAGGAGAAGAGGCCATTTTAGAAAACACATTGAACCATTTCCCTCTTATATTTCTCCCATTGTAAACCACATGGACTTGGCAGGAAGGTGTTGACAATTAATTCTGAAATACCTCAAATGTTTTGTGTAAAGTTTATGTAATTTAGATTAAACTAATGCTAATTACAATGAGTACACTAACACTGCTAAGACTAATAATAGTTAGTTTTTGAACTTGTGACTTGAAGCTTTATACTGCTAAATTGTGTTTTTGTTGGTGTTGTTTGTTTGGTTCACTCATTTGCCAATTTCTTGTTTATTATTATTATTATTTTGATCGATGGTGGTACATAATTCTTTATAAAAGAAAGACATTTGAATGTTTATAATGAAAGACATGACACAAAGGAAAAGGATTTGAGAGTGAAAGAAAAAAACACAACATTGAAAGATGACAGAAATGAGCAAAATCACAGTACGCTGAATTTCCAATATATGCATCGTTTTTTTTCTAATGATTTCAGTTTCAGCATTAGTCAGACTTTAACTATGTTATTTTTTTTTTATTTAAAGCTAACTAGATTGTGTTAAGTGCTCCTAGCATTAATTTAAAAATAATGAAAAAACAAACTCCTCCCATTTAAAGTGGCGGGGACACTTTTTTCTGCATGACTATTGTATACTGTATAGAGTAAAGCTGGATCGACCTGGACTTTGGAGGGAGCGACTAGGATGAATAGACCCCGGGGAAGTTGGAGATGGGTGGGAAGGGTGGTAAAGGTGTTGGAGGGGTCTTTGTTTTGTAGAGTTTTCTGTCACTGTTGTTTTTCACTGGTTGTGTGCATGTATTGTTGCAGCCCTCTCTGCCCTCCTTGTGTTTCTTTTATGTATATAACTCTTTATTGGGGCATGACCGTTTATCCTGGGCAACTGAACTTGGTCATGGACCTAATGTACACACGTCTCTTCTGAAAATGTAATCTTGTGTGCATTTGTTTACATGTGGCGTGTTTCTCGATTTGGGTTGCACACCATTTCATGCGAAACTGGAATGCTACCAGCCAGTTTTTTTTGCAACAGACCCCTCCAACCAGAAATGGTCTCTCATCGACTGTAAAACAGCATCATGTACATCATGTTTCTCTCCGGGTCTGTCTGCAGATTCAACCCCCCCAGTCACACTGTGCTCTTCCTCTTCTGTTACCTGTCAATCAATCAGAACCAAGTGTCTTTGTGATGGTAGAAGACAATCAGTTTCAAAACTAGGAGAAAAAATGGTAGAGAGAAGACAGGCTGAGAGGAGGAGGAGGAGGAGAAGAGGAGAAAGGAAGGAGGAAAGAGGCTCATTGGTCAAGTAGGTGACTCTTGCCCTATTTAGCTTGCTGTGGTGCTTATGATGTGCAACATTAGCTAACTTTGCAACCGCTCTTCCCTGTAGATTTGTATAGTAAAGGATAGGAAACATTCAGGTGTTTCAAGAGGTAGATTTAACTTCAACAAGAAATTTTAGCCACCAAAAATGGACAATAAATATAAGTTCCATGCTAAGCATGATGCTAACACCAACGTTCACTTTAGCATCTAGCAACATTGCTCTCTAACCTAACTAACCTATCCCACATACTGCTGGACCAATTGAAATGAGCTAGCGCAGGCAAGTGCTAACATTTGCGCTAACAATGCTCTCTAACCACAAATCGGTCAATAAAGAGCTGCTGAGGCTGGTAGTCTTTGCACAGAGAACTATGCAAAAATACAACAAAAAGAAAAAGCTTTTACTTCAATCTTAATCAGGGTTGCTGGTTTAGACTCTTTTCCACTTCAGTCACTAGGATGATGTCACCTACACCAATTATAGACTAGAACACTTGAAATGTTATGTACCTGCTAAAAAACATCTTAATCTAGTCTGAACTGGCTTGCTAGGATTATTATATTTTTATTTTATTTTATATTTTTAGATAACCTAAGACAGTAAACCACCTTGAGCTTTAAATTCTTTATTTTTAAAGCAGGGAATTTAGCAGTGTAGCAAATTGGTGAATTGTAGGGAAGAGTGTGCGCAAAATAAATAGCTCTAAATGAAAACGATTACATGCACACAAACTCTCCTTAGAGCACATCTACCCAAGCCAAAGACTGATCAAAGGGTAAAGACAATCCAAAAAAACAATCAGTGTGTGTTTCTGAAGCTGTCTTTTTCTCAATTCATGACAGGTGCGAGGATTCATGAATTTTAGCATTCTAGTTCAATGTCAACACCTAGAAACTAAGATATTGAAGGACAAAATACCTGTCCTCATTCAAAATCTTCTGTAGAAGACTTCCCAGTTTTAATATCCCGTTGAAGCTTCACATACACACACAAACTTGTTCTCAGGCAGCTGTTAAAGGTTAAAGGGCATGTCATCATGGAGAGCCTCATTCCTCCTCCTGTCCTACAGGGGGAGCCAGAGAGCCTGTGGAGCACTTTTCAGTTAGTGCAAATGGACAGGAGACAAATTGGAGTAATAACTGTTACAGGAAAAAAAAAACTAAAAAAGGTAATATGGGTAAATTGCGTGTTTTGAAATAAAATAAAACCATTGTTGAACACATTCACGCTATTGTCTGTTTATTTATCTAGCCTGGATTTGTTTGCAGCAATAAACAAAAAGAATACATTTTCAGTTAAATATATTTATTTGTAAAGCATTTTCTTTTTGCAAAAATACAAGTATATTTAAAAGACCAAATATTACAAAACTAAAGATCATGGGATTTACCCAATCAACCGTTTGTCCCTATTTATGCTTACAGTACTAAGACACTTTTTTTTTTTGCATTTTAAAACATAACAAACCCAACCCAAAACGTACAAAAGATGTAATATATCGCTATAAATTGGATTAGGTGTATGATGGAAATGCGCCAAAAATCCTGGGTTCGTGGACCACTGACCTTTGGTTACAATATTATGCTACTGACATTTCTGTCAAATTTTTAGTGCCTGACAAAACACACTGAAGATGCTAGCATGAAACATCACCATTCATTTCTCTATGTGAACCCTGTGGAGATTCTTTCTTCAGACCATCTGCTGTAACTCTCCCGTCCTTTGGGGGCGCTGCAGAATGAAGCCCGACTCCTGTGGTGATTAACTTACCAAAGCCTTTCCCTTGGGACACCGCATAGGATGAACGACGCTGAAAGGTACCTCTCCGAAACCTTTGCAGCTCAACAGGCTTATTCTTTGAACTGTGTATCTACATGTGTAAAAAGGACAGTACGGTGAGCATAATCAATAACACAACATGTAATTTATGTTATGTTAATTAAAAAAAATAAGGATCTACCTTATGTTTGTTGGGGTTTG
Source organism: Chrosomus eos (assembly GCA_036326025.1). NCBI lineage: Eukaryota > Metazoa > Chordata > Actinopteri > Cypriniformes > Leuciscidae > Chrosomus > Chrosomus eos. Next base: position 19,955,518 of record CM070838.1, read on the forward strand.
TTAACACAACACCTAAGGCTCGTATAGTTATTGAGGGGAGGACAGCAATACAGGTGGTCACAAGTATGGTCAGCCAAACCTCAGGGGTACTGAAAGCATTTGGTGATGCTCCTGAAAATTCAAGATTCACATATTTAATAAAGAGTTCGACATTAAAGGATTTCTGGCTGTAAAGACTTCTTACATTTGCCCTCTGGTGGCCTACATGAATACATTTTCACGGGTTCCAGATTTTGAAAACATGAGGAAGGGTTCAAAATTGTGATTCCCATGTACAAATATATATATATTTATATTATAAATAAGGTTAATATAGAAAAAAGTTATCAGTTAAAACTATGTGTAAAATAGATATATATACATACATATATATATAGTGAATAGGGTTAATCATTATTATTCATATTTATATCAATTTTTCTAATATTTCTTAAATATTTACTTCATTTTTCTAATGTTCATTCAGTTAAGGTTATTTCGAATATCTATATTATTTTTACAAAACCTTTTGCAGTCATTTGTAATTACTGGATAAGTCATGGCAACAACTAAAATCATAGAAATATAATTTTTTGTTATACTAAGGTCTACAATAAAAAAACAACAACAAAAAACGATAATTAAAAATAGCTAAAAGACTGTTTTTGAAAAACAGAAAGCCTGATGAGGTGATTTATAGAATGATTATATGTTTTTTTGTCTCTTCATCTAGAGATATACAATTCATATGAATATTTATTAATCTGCAGACATGAATACCCAGGAAAAAGTAGTCTTTAGGCGAGGCAGTGAAGAGGCGAGCGCTATGGAGAACCAGCGTGGACAGAAAGAACACCACTAAACTAAAGATGACTGCTGCGATGTTCCACTTTGTCCAGAATTTTGTATGTAGAATAACCTAAAACCGACAAGACACCATCAAGATAATACAATTATCACTATCACAATTGTTTCTAACGTAAATATCGCAGCCTTTATTATTCATGTCGTCTATTTACCTCAACAGTGGTGGTGAGCACCACAGACGTTTCCACCGTAACGGCTAAGGTCTGAAAATCGAGAGCAGAGTACTGCAATATTCCCATAGGTATGAAGAAAAGGATGATGGAGGTGTAGAGGGAGTATAGGAGCGTGACGGCCAGAACAAAAGGATTGAAAAGCTGCTTCTTCTGTCCAATGGAGTAGATCTCCGGCCAGCACAGACAGCTCTTGGCACTCACATCCTATCCCAGAGTCAATGTAAACAGATAGACTGACAGATGAACCAATCAGCTTTTGGATTAGTTGTGATTGGTCAAAATGCTCTTTATTTGGCTTACCTGTTCAAAAAAACCAGTGCACTGTATGGGCAGAGACGTGTACATTGTTGAGTAGAGGCTAATAAACCAGCTCTCGTACATGGGCTGGAAAAGAGAGCAGAAAATGCACCAAAAAAAGCTGCTGATGTCATTTATTATCAGAGAATGTTGCGTGTTGATTTAATCTCATACAGATCTCAGTTTGACTGTAATAGCAGCTATTTTCACAGTGCGGTTGGGGTTGGTGGGTGTAAAGTGGATTAAGTGACCTAGTTGTTCTATACCTGAGCGCTGAAGCCATTGTAGAAACTGTACCAGATGTGCACCAGAGCAAAAGCAGTGGTTTTGTAGAGGAAATAGCGCAGGAGGATGCAGATGCGATAGTAGGACCAGTGCCCGTGCACCAGCAGCAGCCTGAGGAGGAAGCTGAACTGCGCCAGAGCGAAATCTGCATTCTGCACCGCCTGACTTCCCTCCACGCCGCAAAGACCCACGCCAATATGTGCCGCTGGTCAATATCGGAGATTTGTATTAATTAGCAATGTGCAATTTGATTTATTTAGCCATATAACAAATAATGATGCATTAAAATAGTTACTGTTTTTTCTCACTCTTGATCATGTTCACGTCGTTGGCACCATCTCCTATTGCCATGGTAATCGAAGTCGTATGTTTCCTGACCATCTCGACCACTTCGGCCTTTTGTGCCGGTGTCACACGGCAGCAGAGCACAGATTGGCACTGATCAGAGAGAGCAACAAACTTCGCCCCCCATTCTGGCGTTTGGGTCAATTCTGCCTGTAATGTACAGAAAGTAGATAGTAAGACATATTATTACAATTTAAAATAACTGTTTTCTATGGTAATATATTTTAAAATGCAATTTATTCCTGTGATGGCAAAGCTGAATTTTCAGCATCATTACTCCAGTCTTCAGTGTCACATGATCCTTCAGAAATCATTCTAATATGCTGATTTGCTGCTCAAGAAACATTTCATATTTGGATTCTTTGATGAAAAGAAATCTACTAAAGTCTTCTCTCTAGTCTTTTTTTGTGACACTTTTGATCACTTTAATATGAAAGCTTGTTTTAGATACAGAATAAAACATTTAAAAAAGGTAATAGCGACTTTTTATCCGTCCTTCGGATGAGATGTTAAACAGAGTCCTGACTCTCTGTGGTCATTTAAAATCCAGGATGTCTTTCGAAAGAGTAGGGGTTTAATGGAGGCCACTGAGCAAATTTGGCCGGGGCATATGGCCAAATTTGCTCATTGGCCTCTGTCCATCATGGCCTCCTAGTCATCCCCATATACTGATTGGCTTCATCGCTGTCTCCTCTCCACCAGTAAGCTGGTGTGTGGTGGGGTTCTGGCACAATATGGCTATCGTCGCATCGTCCAGGTGGATGCTGCACATTGGTGTAAATGTAATTAATTTGAGTTTACATCTCACAATTCTGACTTTGTTTTTCAGAATTGCGTGATATCAAGTCACAATTGCAAGACAAAGTCAGAATTGCGTGATATAAAGTCGTAATTGCGAGTTATAAAGTCAGAATTGCGTTATATAAAGTCGTAATTGCGAGACAATTCAGAATTGCGTGATATAAAGTCGTAATTGTGAGTTATAAAGTCGAATTGCGTATATAAAGTCGTAATTGCGAGAACAAAGTCAGAATTGCGTGATATAAAGTCGGTAATTGCGTTATATAAAGTCGTAATTGCGAAACAAAGTCAGAATTGCATGATATAAAGTCGGAATTGCGTATATATAAAGTCGGAATTGCGAAACAAAGTCAGAATTGCGTGATATAAAGTTGGAATTGATTTATATAAAGTCGTAATTGCGAGACAAAGTCAGAATTGCGTGAATATAAAGTCGTAATTGCGTTATATAAAGTCGTAATTGCGAAACAAAGTCAGAATTGCGTGATATAAAGTCGGAATTGCGTTATATAAAGTCGGAATTGCGAAACAGTCAGAATTGCGTGATATAAAGTCGGAATTGCGTTATATAAAGTCGTAATTTCGAAACAATGTCAGAATTGCGTGATATAAAGTCGTAATTACGAGTTATAAAGTCAGAATTGCGTTATATATAGTCGGAATTGCGTTATATAAAGTCGTAATTGCGTTATATAAAGTCGTAATTGCGAAACAAAGTCAGAATTGCATGTTATAAAGTCGTAATTGCGTTATATAAAGTCGTAATTGCGAAACAAAGTCAGAATTGCGTGATATAAAATCGGAATTGCGTTATATAAAGTCGTAATTGCGAAACAAAGTCAGAATTGCATTATATAAAGTCGGAATTGCGTTATATAGAGTCGGAATTGCGAGACAAAGTCAGAATTGCGTGATATAAAGTCGGAATTGTGAGACAAAGTCAGAATTGCGTGATATAAAGTCGTAATTGCGAGTTATAAAGTCAGAATTGCGTTATATAAAGTCGTAATTGTGAAACAAAGTCAGAATTGCGTGATATAAAGTCGGAATTGCGTTATATAAAGTCGTAATTGCGAAACAAAAGTCAGAATTGCGTGATATAAAGTCGGAATTGCGTTATATAAAGTCGTAATTGCGAAACAAAGTCAGAATTGCGTGAATATAAAGTCGGAATTGCGTTATATAAAGTCGGAATTGCGATACAAAGTCAGAATTGCGTGATATAAAGTCAGAATTGCGTTATATAAAGTCGGAATTGCGAGACAAAGTCAGAATTGCGTGATTTAAAGTCGCGATTGTGAGGCAAAGTCAGAATTACGTGATTTAAAGTCGTAATTACCTTTTTTATTTTTTATTCAGTGGTGGAAACAAGCTTCCATAATTTAACGCATCCTTGCTGAACAAAAGTATTAATTTCTCTCTTAAGTGTTAATTTTTATCTTACTGGCCCTAAACCTTGCTTAAACAGTTGTGATATATTTTTTTTATTTATAAAATCTAAACCTTTGGCTTTAAATGCTCACCAGCTCAGGACCCGAGATGACAAGCGCAGCTTTGCTCTTCTCTGCTCCTCTTCTGTCTGTGGTCCAAACCTCTGTCTCTTTAGACATGAGACGAACATCTGGAGAAGGAGACTCTAGGAGCTGCCTGGAGATATTGACAACAGTCATGTTGTGTTATATTACGTGTGTATGTGTATCTTTGTAACACTGTGCATGTTCTAACCAGGTGAGATGCAACAAATTTCTTATTTCTGTCTGTCCTTACAATATCACAGCCAATCAGAACATATATTTAATGCTTAACAGACAGCTATATTGGCAGCATCCAAAGAAATGTCACTGTGTGTGTGGGTATCTAGTGTGACGTGACAAAAATAGAAAACCAATCAAAATGGCCAATTGGTTGTGAATCAGCTTGCATACTTCTACTATATGCTTAACTGGTGACAGGTAGCACACACACTTTGAGGCTGTAGTATTCATTAAACAATTGGCGAAAAGTACCAGGATGGCTTTCTATTTCCAACCATATTCTGAAGTGCACATCCAGAGGACAATTTACTATCAAACAGGGTTAGTGAAAGGCAGTGAACTGAGACAAATGACGCTGATTGGTCACATAATAATGAAAACATGGTGAATGTTTTAGGTCCGGATGAAATCTACAGAAATTATGGGTCATAAAATTGTGTCATTATCTCAGACCCCCTTCTCGCGAACTGTTACAATTACTGTTACTGTAACAATTACAATGAAAAAATAATAACAATAGTTGTTATTTTGTTGTTTAATATTTAATTTTAATTTAAAGTTATTTAATTTTAATTGTTAATTATTTATTGTTAATAATTATTTGTATTTGTTAATAAATATTTTATTGCTAATATTTGTCATGATTCTGTCCTCTATCCTTGTTATATTTTAGTTCTGAGGCAGGATCATGACAGAATCTTGTTTTGTGTGCAAGCACATGGTCGGTTGTTTTAGGCTATGTGTTTGCATTGTCTGGTCTTTACCTCGTTTCCTTGTCAGTTAATGTTTTATCAGTGTCACCTGTGTCTTACCACGCCCCCTTGTTCCCCTCGTTCAGTCATTATTGTTTCATCAGTGTCAGCTGTGCCCTTGTGATTGTCTCCCTTATATATTCTCCTTGTGGTTGTTACTCGTTGCTTGTTCGTTGTGTATCTTGTCTGTGAGTAATCCTTCTAGTCAAGTCAAGTTTATTGTCAGTATTGCTGTGTGTTTGTTGTCAAGGTCAGCATCTAGTCTTGTCAGTGGTTATTTTGCCTATTCAATGTTCGTTTGCCCCCTCGTGGGTTTTTGCTTTCTGTTTGTCAAATAAAGCTGCTTCTTGAATACTGTCTGCGCTTGGGTTCGTTTCTGAATACCGTAACAGAACGAACAAGCCAGTTTTGAACCCAGCAGACAGTATGTCTCATCCTGCCAGACGCCAGTTAGATGACCATGAACAATGGTGGCAATCGACTACCGCCGATATGAAGAGGGGTAAGGCTCCGTTTCCTCCCCAGGGAGAAGAGTCCCTGGAGAGATATGCCCAGGCCCTGGAGGAGAGAAGGAGATTCATGCCGGAGATCCTCTTCAATTCCTACTTCATTGCGGGTCTCAATGTTCCTCCTCCTTTGACTGAACGGGAGGGGCTGATCCGACGCCCGTTCCGTGAAGTGGTGGACCATGTGTGTCAGAAGGAGCTGCAGGGTCCCACTAGGACATTGCCATCTTTCTCACTACCAGTGATCCCGGAGGGTTGCATTCTAGCCGTCGCAACGCTTGGGGACCATGTTCCCTCCACCTCAACTCCTGAAGCACCTGCCGTAGCTGTAAGGCTTCGTGGAAAGCGAGGAAGACGTGAGTCGTGGGAGTCTGCATCGGAGGCCTCTTCTACTGAGTCGGCTTTGCCTGTGGCGGTCCCTCCAGTTTCAGCAACGGCCCCTGCGGTGACCACCTTACCGATCACAAGTCCGGCTATGGCTTCTGCCCCGCGGCCAAGGAGAAAGAGGAGGAAGAAAGCTTCTTGTCCTCCATCTCAGTCCCCTCCTGGGTCTGTATTAGCCCTCCAGCCCGCTACTGTTATTCCTGTCCACGCTGAGGTTGATGGGAAGGTGACCGAGTCCAGCTCTGTCCCTACTAAGGAGTCCATTCCTGTCCACACTGAGGGTGATGGGAAAGTGGCAGAGTCCAGTCCTGTTCCAGCTTCGCAGCCAGCCGTAGCACCTTTTGTCTCTGTTCCACAGTCGCCTGCTCTACCCCTTGTCTCCGCTTCACAGCCAGCTGCAGCGCCCCCAGTCTTGGTTCCTGTTATGTCTCCGCTGCCAGCTGCCGCGGCACCTGCCTTGTCCCCTGTTGTTCCCCCAGTCACCCCTGCTACTGTTTCACCCCGGTCTGTCCTCCCCAAGACTGTACCTTCTGTGTCTCCTCCCAGACCTGTCCGGTTTCCTTGTCCTCAGCCCTCGCCCACGTCCAGTGAGTCTAAGACTTTTTTTCCCACCCACCGACTCTGGACCTCCGCCTATGAACACTTTTGTTCCCCCACCCCCCCTCCCTTGTTTGTTGTTTTTATTGTGTCATCCCAATCCTGTTATTATGTATTCTTGTTTGCCATTGTTGTTAGTTATGTTTTGTTGGCTTGTGTCCATTTCGCAGTCTGTCATGTCTCATGTGGAGCGTCTGGTATCCGCTCCTTAAGACGGGGTTCTGTCATGATTCTGTCCTCTATCCTTGTTATATTTTAGTTCTGAGGCAGGATCATGACAGAATCTTGTTTTGTGTGCAAGCACATGGTCGGTTGTTTTAGGCTATGTGTTTGCATTGTCTGGTCTTTACCTCGTTTCCTTGTCAGTTAATGTTTTATCAGTGTCACCTGTGTCTTACCACGCCCCCTTGTTCCCCTCGTTCAGTCATTATTGTTTCATCAGTGTCAGCTGTGCCCTTGTGATTGTCTCCCTTATATATTCTCCTTGTGGTTGTTACTCGTTGCTTGTTCGTTGTGTATCTTGTCTGTGAGTAATCCTTCTAGTCAAGTCAAGTTTATTGTCAGTATTGCTGTGTGTTTGTTGTCAAGGTCAGCATCTAGTCTTGTCAGTGGTTATTTTGCCTATTCAATGTTCGTTTGCCCCCTCGTGGGTTTTTGCTTTCTGTTTGTCAAATAAAGCTGCTTCTTGAATACTGTCTGCGCTTGGGTTCGTTTCTGAATACCGTAACAATATTTAATTATTATTCTTACACATTTTTTAAATAATATAATACATTAAAAAGGAGGAAACAATAACAATAGTTGTTATTTTTTTATGTTTAATATTTAATTTATTGTTAAAATATTTTATTTGTAAAATAAATATTTTATTGTTTTTTTATTATTGTTATTTGTCTTACTAATTATTTAAATAGTATAATTATACATTAAAAAGCTATTGCAATTTTGGAGGAGATAAAAGTTGTTGTTATTTTTGTTTAATATTTAATTATTTATTGTTAATTATTTTAATTTGTGAATAAATATTTTATTCTTGATTTGTTATTATTATTGTTCTTATTCTTACTAGTTCTTTAAAAAGAATAATCATACATTTAATTATTAATTTTATTAATACAATTATTTATTAATAATACAATTATATTTTTATTATTTTATTAATTAATATTTATTCATTTTATTACATGTATAAAAAAACTAACATACCATTTAAAAAAAATATGATGTGGACCAAACTAATAAAAATTTAGCTTACCATTTCGTTTGGCTAGTTTGCAAATTGTGATGCAGCATTTGTCTTGTCACATGCTGTTTATTACAGCCACAGGTGATTAAGGTAAAAGCTTAGATTAGCATAATAGGAATGTTTCTGACCTAAGCTCCTTCCCTTCAATCAGGATTGTGTCTGGATCCATCAGTTTGCACGCATATCCCACATTCACAGCCGTTTCTGTTGAAAAGAAGTAGCAGACATCACACATTTCTTTTCATTTCGCTTCTTCAAACCAACTTATATGCTAAAACACAGCACCTGTTTTGTCTCCCGTCAGCACCCACACCTTCACCCCCGCCCTCCGCAGGGTGGCGATGGTCTCCGGTACACCTTCCTGGAGACGATCCTCAATAGCCGTCACACCCAGCAGCTACACAAACAGGATTGGTTTATAACACAATGCTAAAGCATTTGATCATTTGCCTTAAGTTGACTCCAGAGACTGATTTGTTTCATAATGACTCCCTTTGAGTACCGTTAAGTCTTTTTCCATTTGATCATATATGTCTTCGAGCTCAGTGTCCTGGTTACCCGCCTGACCGAGGGTGCGGCTCCACTCCGTCCACAGGGTTTCGGGAACAGAGCGCACCGCCACACACAGAGTCCTCAGACAGCCCTGAGCAAACAGCTGCCAACCACACACACATGGACAACAGCGTTGTACATTAGCTCTTACTCAACCATGTTTCCTCTTGAAATCATCTCACCTCTAGAGCTCTCTCGGTACTCTCCTGAAGTAGCCAGTCTCCCCGAAGCCTCTCCAGAATGACCATATCTGCACCTTTACAGTACAGCTTCAACTGTCCTCCAGGGTCCCGCACTACACTCACACACACCCATACAGTTAAGCCCAAAGTATACTTTGATTTTTATGCGTACGCTAGGTTGTGTACAGTGTGCATAATGTTAATTTCATCATCAGCGCGGATCGTCATCCACCCGTACTGTATGCTCAGCTCGCATATGTCCCCGAATTTTTTGCCGCAAATTAGTTTGTCCACACACTCTCATGGAAATTCATAACCTTTTTACGTTTTTGCAAATTACGTATGATCTGCAATCACACCACTGATGGTTAGGTTTAGGAGTGGACCTTCATTCTCGTATGAATCACATCGTACAAATTCATATGAAATTGCCAACTCGTAAAATAGTTATGTGTTCTCATTAAATTTGTAACAATATACCCTTGCATTAAGGAGCACTAGAGCGAGGGGGTTAAGAAAAACATACAACTCCAGCTTAAACTAGTACTAAAACATTTTTATCCCTAATACCCTCTGGAGAGAAATAGTTCAGACAATGGACACGAATGAATCTTTCTAGTGCGTATGTGTTCAGCGGACGCCATCAAATGGAGCATACTTTAGAAAGATTACACGTTCGGCTGTACATGAACGTTAAGAGTTCATGTAATAACTGAAGTATACTTTGGGTTGTAACTTCATCATTTTGAAATTTGACAAAATGCAAATGGAGGTTTTAAAAATGTTTGCAGATACAATGAAAGACAACAGATTCCAATCAATGTTGTTTTGGACCCCATTGAGTTCTTCAGAATATTTTATTTTATTTTTCACAAGAAAGTTTGGAATGACATGAAGATGAGTAAATGACAGAATTTTCATTTATTGGTGAACTATCCCTTTAAAGGTTCGTCATATAAAGTGATTGAGTCTCTTCAGAAAATTTGGACTTAACTTCATATGGATTAGTTTTACGATCTCTTCATTAAAGCAACACTATGTAACATTTTTTACATTAAAATAATGTTTCCAAAATCTTATCAGTGGTTCATCAAGTCGTAACAGGGTGAAAGGCACTTCTGCCATAGCCTGACGGGGGTCTGTATCTCTTTTACTGGCACTATGTAACTTCGAGGTTCGGGTAGGAACCCGACCACAAAAAGAACTACAAAATTCGACTGCTTTACGTCAAGCGCTACAATAGTCATTATTTCGTTTTTCTTCATTTCTGATGTGGCAATACATCATCCTTTCATGAAATCATGTAACATACTCTACCTTGTCTGTGGACATCGTTCATTCTAAAGCCGGTGCTGGATAAACAGCGTGCGTGCGTGCGACGGTAGCCAGTAGCAGTTTTAACATTAAGTGACATGGGCATCTGACGCGCAGATGCCAATGGCACATGTCACTATGCTTATTGGCACATCCGGTGGCACATCCGTCTCCATTGGCATGTGCCAGTGGATAGTGACATGTGTCACTGACATTATTGGCATGTGCCCGTGGATAGTGACATGTGTCACTGACATTATCGCGGCACTGACACTGTCGCGGAACAGGTTGCCGTCTTGTGCACGACACCAGTAGTGACTGACAGATGAGCTGAGCTGACGTTATTGTGAAACAAACGCCTATTTTAGTGATGTTTTTTAAATAAATGTCAATTAAACGTTTTAAAGTCAGTATTTTTTTTCCCTCAAACATGTCAGTTTGTGATAGATCGCGCGACGGTTGAGGAACATCTCCGGGTGGTGTATTTGTCATTTGTTTGAGTAGCAAGTAGGCTTCAGTAAGACGGTATCAAAAATTAAATAAATAAAAAAACGAGTAATCAGAGTCTGATGTCGATATAAAAATTAGTGGATAATTTATATAATATTATAATAGCAATATTACTTAGCTATAATTTATAGGTTATAAGTAGCCTAAATTATTTACTAATTAATTTATAAAATATAAAAAAAAGTATTTACTAATTTATAAAATATAAATAAATGATTTACTAATTATTTATATCAGACAGATAACTTTATATTTTTGCTTATACTCATCTGGCTTTTATATTTTACAAATACATTTAAGGAATTATGTAATACGAAATAAAACAATTTTTAAAAATCTGAGCATGCCTCATGCCAAAGAACATTTTCTTCTGTTTAGAGTAGACTGACCGTTTGAACACCATTTAAATAGCGTTGCCTTGACAGAACTGTCTGTCGAGTTTCCTCCAACCATATTTGGAGACAAAAATCACCTTTTTCACAATAAAACGTTCACAATAAAATAAGACTTGTGTCAGTGGATATACTGGCATGTGCCAATACAACTTGTGACATGTGTCAGTTGATAATTGGCATGTGCCAACACAACTTGTGACATGTGTCAGTGGATATAGTGGCATGTGCCAATACAACTTGTGACGTGTCAGTGGATATAGTGGCATGTGCCAATGACATTGTCGCGGTACATGTCGCTGTATGTTATGACACTCCAATTGCGCAGCCTGTCGGAGCTTTATGTATGTAACATTATGACATCTACAGAAGAAATGCATGTTCAGATTTATTGTATTTGTAAAATATAAAAGCCAGATGATAAGCAAAAACATAAAGTAATCAGAGACTGTATATCGATATAAATAGTAAATTTATTTATATTTTATATATTAGTAAATATAAATATAAATATATATAAATATATATATATATATATATATATATATATATATTATATATATATATATAAATTAATTAGTAAATGATTAAATTAGTAAATACTTTTTAGTAAATAATTTACTTACATAAACTATAGCTCAGTAATATTGTTATTATTTTATATAAATAATATTATTTATTATTTGTACTATTATATAAATTATCCACTAATTTTTATATCGACATCAGACTCTGATTACTCGTTTTTTTATTTAATTTTTGCTACCGTCTTACTAAAGCCTACTTGCTACTCAAACATATGACAAATACACCACCCGGAGATGTTCCTCAACCGTCGCGCGATCTATCACAAACTGACATGTTTGAGGAAAAAATACTGACTTTAAAACGTTTAATTGACATTTATTTAAAAAACATCACTAAAATAGGCGTTTGTTTCACAATAACGTCAGCTCAGCTCATCTGTCAGTCACTACTGGTGTCGTGCACAAGACGGCAACCTGTTCCGCGACAGTGTCAGTGCCGCGATAATGTCAGTGACACATCAATATCCACTGGCACATGCCAATAATGTCAGTGACACATGTCACTATCAACTGGCACATGCCAATGGATACCGGATGTGCCACCGGATGTGCCAATACGCATAGTGACATGTGCCATTGGCATCTGCGCGTCAGATGCCCATGTCACTTAATGTTAATACCGCCTCTCGACGGTAGGCTAAATTATTTACGACAGCGGCAATGGACAATTTCGTTTCCAACCAGTAGAGCGACCGAAGAGGAAAAGTTACTTGGTGTTGCTTTAACTTTTTGAAGCATCAAAGTGTCAGTTGCGTAGTTGTCAATGGAGGCACAGAAAGCTCTCAGATTTCATAAAAAAGATCTTCATTTGTGTTCCGAAGATGAACGAATGTCTTACGGGTTTGGGTGTAAATGATGACAGAATTGAAATTTTTGGGTCAACTAACCCTTTCAGAGCAGTTATTGAAACTCACCCAGGACTGACATGCGTCTCCTCTTGCTGGTGAAGTCCAGGATGGCCAGGAGCTGATAGTTTCGCGTGGAGGCCCATCTCGCTGATGGTGAGAGTCTCACGTGTGCGAGACAGAAACACACAACCGAGCTCCCGCGCGGCACAGACCAGAGCTTCCTCATCTGGAGAGGCAGCCTGGTAATGAGGTAAACCTGTATTCATAAAACACAATTTACTTTCTATTTTATGATTGTTTCAGTGTAATATTCCATCGGTCATCTGTTCATTAGGGTTAAAGAATCAAAAAGGTGTAGGCACCTTTTATTCTTATTCTAATTCTGACTGGTTTAAGGTAAAAAGGAAAGTCTGAACTTCTGTATGAGAAGTTTTGAAGTTCGTAAATCCTCTCAAACCTTCTAGCGCCACGACAGCTTAAAAGTTACACTACTGTTCAAAAGTTTGGGGTCAGTAAGATTTGTTTATTAAGAAATGTATACTTTTATTCAACAAGGACACTATTATTTTGATTAAAAGTGACAGTACACACTTTTTTAATGTTACAAAACATTTCTATTTTAAATACATGCTGTTCTTTTGACCTTTCAATTCCTCAAAGAATCCTGAAAAAAAGTAATTACAGTTTCCACAAAAATATTAAATCGTTTTCAACATTGATAATAAGAAATGTTTCTTGAGCAGCTAAATGTTTCTAAAGGATTGTGTGTAACACTGAAGACTAAAGTAATGATGCTGTAAATGTAGCTTTCACATCACAGGAATAAATTACATTTTCAAATATATTCAGTTATTTTAAATTGTAATATTTCACAATATTACTGTTTTTACTGTATTTTTTTAAATGGTGTCTTGATGAGCATAAGAGATTTCCTTTAAAAACCATTTTAAAAATGGCACCGATCCCAAACATTCAAATAGTAATCTATGTTTTGCTATGTTTATGTTTTTCTTTGTTTTGCTGGTAATCTTGCATGGTCAATAACCAATTCTTTAGACCAAACAGGAAAAGGGGGTTTTGAACATGTGATTCTTCTGCACTAGGAGTAATGTCCTGTTGCTCAATGTTAACTTTTGGGCCCCCTGGTGGCCGATAGTCGTATATTCAAACAAAATCTGTTGTATTGCTGTCCCTGTAATTATATCTTGCAACTATATTTTAATCCTTTCAACTTCCTTCCTTACCTCGAGCAAATACAATGTTGTGATAAATTGTGATAATGGCAGAATAAATGGCATTTCTACCAACCATCCTTCCACTCGCTCATGACAGTGTGACAAAGGGCCAGAGCGGTGAAGAACTCTTGGCACTCAGGGCTGCTCCGTTCACGCAGCTTGTCCACCAATCGCTGGTCGGAAAACTTCATTCCACCACAGGAAAACCGGTTCCAGCTTAAGTCTAGTGGCTTGATATAGAAATAAAATAGCTTCAGAAGTAAAAGTGTGATATTCTTTTAGTCCGAATCAATAGAATTAAACAGGCATAAATGAATCTCTTAAATCATACCTTGAATTCCCCGGCCATGTCACCTGAACAAACAGACAGATGCCATTATTGACATTTTAAAATACAGAAGGCTGAAAAGAGTGTCAAAGAAATTGACGGACCGTAAATGTGTCCGGCGATGAAGCACTGACGAAAGAGCAGACGGTTTTGCGTGAGAGTGCCGGTTTTGTCGCTGAGCAGGTGGCCCACCTGACCCAATTCCTCATTCAGGGTGGTTGTACGGGCCTGAGCGGGGCTGTCATTGTCCTCCCAGTACATCTCAACATCCCGGCCAATCAGGAAACAGTGCACCATGTGGATCACTTCAAATCTGGCATGGGATAACGAATCAGTGAGAAAAATATTCAGAAATCTAAATCTCAAATTATGTCATCATGAGAATATGGAGAGCCACTGTTACGTTATATAGAGAGACATGGGCATAGAAGGACTAAGCAAAATGATGTAGCCCCAGAAGGAGAGGAAGCCCAGGTAGGCAGGCGAGGAGTCACGCTGCAAGACAGACACAGCGTCGTACTGAGGGAAACCCTGTACTCAAATAACCCCGCGCCCACAGCGAGCAGGAGAGCCGTCGTCAGCATGAAGAGCAGAATCTGAAACATGAGATACAGTGATTTAGGCAGGGGACAGATCCATGATAGGAAACATTTATAATATCTAAATAATATTTAGTTTGTCAACCTCAGGTGGTCAAGATACTGAAAACATACATAAAATACAAATGTGCATTCTTGTTATCAACATTTGAGATATGTGTAACCTCTAAATTAATCTATTTGTAGAAATAAACTTTAAATAATATTTATACTGTATATATAAACAGTCCAGATTGGGTAGCCTAACAACATTGCTAATCTAAATTAGAAAATGGAATAGAGATTATTTAATTGTCTTCCCACTTATATTTTTGGTCAATAAATTTTGGTCAATAAAGTATTTCTTACTACAATTAATCAAATAACTGATTACGTATACATATTATATGATATTTACATATGATTTTAATTGTTCTATATAGTCAAGAAGGTCAAGATAGCTACTGTTCATGCTAGGTCAATTTTATATTAGATAATATTTGATATAGTATCTATATCAGCTAAGAGTTGCGTCTCTTACCACCAACACCGTTTTGTTTAGTAATAATTCCACCCGTGTTTTCTTCAGTTTCAGACGGCCACAGTTTTGGAGAATTTTACTATCCGAGCCTGTTGAGGTAAAAAAAATCAATTTAATTTTTCATTTGTCTTAGGCCATTTCTACAGAACCCCTCAAGGGAAATGGTGATAGAGAAAAAAAATTTGATTTTTTTCAATGCTTTTGCATTCTCTCACAAATGTTTCCTTTCCCCAAAAACGTTGCATTTTTGCAAGTTTCTCAGGGCAATGAAAAATATTGCCTCCCTTCCCATATTTTTTTCCATCAATATGTCCATTTAGGGGCTCCACCAGCTGTCAGCATTCACCTTAATAGCACAGATTTGACTTACCTGTGTATATAGCCAGTCCATAGGCTGTGTCTGTGTTTCGCAGTACAGTTCCTCTGAGGAGCAGGTGGTCTGTGTCCAGAAGGTGGCGCTCTCCTTTCCAATGTAACTCGCCTCTGAAAGAATGTAGGTTACCATTTGGTTCCTCACACCACACACTACCTAAGAAAGAAAAGAGAGAGAGCGAAAGCTCCAAAGGTAAAATAAATGAATAGAAAGCTTATCTTTTGGTCACTACGAATGAATGGCTCCAATGTTTGCCCAAAGAGTCCATACAAACCATCAAAAGACCCCAGGTTTTGCTTAGCTGAATCTCCATTCAGCTCAGCATGGGTTACATTCAGAGCCTGGCGAAACTTCAAGTTGGTTTCTCTGCAAACAGCCGAATAATACAGTGAAAACATGCTACATTAGCATTAGAGCTAATTTTCCACAACATTTAAGGGGAGGGGGGTCCACCATAATAATCAAGTTAATAAAAAAACAGAACAAAGTGACAATTTTCACAGTGACCACTTATTTATCATTTTTTTGTGTGATGTCATTCTGAGTAGTTTAGCCCAAACAGCAGAATAATACCATGAAAAAAAAAGCTAGATAGCATTTGCGCTAATTTTCCACAACTTGTATATAATTTCATGATATATTTGAGGGTTTATTTCACCATAATAATCAAGTTCATAAAAAACAAGTTTATAGAACTGCTTTGAATATCACAGTGACCATTTGTTTCATTTGTTTATCTTGTTTGTGTGTGATATCATTCTAAATAGTTTAGCAGTTAGCTTTTAGCTGCCGTGAGAAGTTCTGGCGTCTGTCCAGGGTGAGATGAGCTTCTTACCCATCAATGTCTGCCGTTTCTACATAGCAAAGGCTGTGTGGCTCAGTGCTGCACAAGAGTAGCAGATCTGCCTGAAATAAACAACAGGAGAAAATGCATGTGCGTCAAATGTAGCTAAACATGTCTGTAGTTAGCCTGAACACTAGATGTCGCCTTGAGGTTCTAAGCTTGCTTCAAAACCGCCGCCATCTTGGAACAGGGGTCTTGTCATAGGCAGTAGCTAGGTAACACTGCTTTCTCCGCCATTCATGGATGATGCCGGACTTTTGTGCTGCGTATGGATGTTCACACGAACGAAATCTAAAAACCAGACAGCGAGGGATTACATTTCACAAGAATGTGAAATTTTGTACATTTTTTAAATTTCTCTGGACTCAATGATAAATACATATCTGACCGTTGGAACGAAACAAAAAAACTAGAAAATCGCATTTATGACGATTTATGTTGATTTTATTTCCGTTAGACCTTTTCCTACATTGACGCTGATGCATTAAAGAGGAGGGGCTCCCTGTTCCATGATGGCGGCTCTATTGACGCATTTGTTTCAATGAACTGCCGTAGCCAAGGCAACATCTAGTGTATATATCTATGACCTGAAGGGTAGGAAATGACTTGATCTATCCACTACAACTTAATTTGAGACAAAAATGGTTTGGCATTTTTGTGTAGTGCAAAGAAATTAAAATTTTAAACATGACAATATTTAAGTGTCCAGATACTTTTTTGGGCTGCTGTAGCTGGGTTTGAAACACAGATGCACACACTCACAGGTATGACCTTGTCCTTATGAATCCGTAGAATGTCACCAACACGTACATCTTTCCACTTAACAGTTTTGAAGCTGGAAAGGAGATATTCAAGAGAGGAAGACTTTTGAAGTGAAAGATTCTCTGTAAATCTAAACTCGGATGATGATGTGTTTGTTTTGCTTCTGAGGAGCTTTGGTCTCAACTATCTCCAGGCCAGTAGTATTACTTACCCCTCAGGAGTGGAAATGTCACACGGGCGCTGGTTAATTTGTGCATCACTGCGTCGTCGGCCCTGAGAGGCATAGGAGCAGAGGGAGCATGCATAGACGTGGGAGTAATAGCAAAATGGCTGAAAACTGAGATACTACTGGTCTTCAAACTTCTATATTAGTGAAAGTAGTTAAAAAGTATCGGTTGAGAGAATGACAAGAATGATAGACTCACCACATCAGTAGTCAGATCTTTAAACCCACGCACAAGCAAAACAAACAGCAAAGGAAGCATTGTGCTGTACCAAGGGATGGTTGCAATTATAGGAACACACTGTAAATGAAAGCAAAGATGTACAAAAACGATATAAACGATACACACACACACACACACACACACACACACACACACACACACACACACACACACACACACACACGCACACTGCAGAATCTGCACATATCTGGCTTACTGAACATGCCCGTCTCTACACAACTAAAAACGACGCACTTGGTCATTTGAATTGAAGCAATAACGAAGATTAAAAAGCATTGGTTTAACAGAAAAGACATTGTTATTTTCCAAGATCCTACATTTTTGATGTTCTTTGTACTGTATTGATCTGTCCAGCTAAAATAAAATGTTGGTGATGAGGATGAAACAGGAAGGGAGGAGATGGCTGGATGACAGGATTTTGTTTGAATAAGAAATTTATGAAATCCAAATTATATAAGATGTGACATAGTTAAGCTGGTTTATTTCTTTCTCTCTCTCTTTTTTTTTTTGTTAGTAGAAGAAGTTCTTAAAGTGATAGTTCACTTTGAAATTAATTTTTGATATGTTTTAGCTTACCTCAAGGGCATCCAAGATGTAGGTGTCTTTGTGTCCACAGTATTTTCAATTTTGATATTTTTAGGTCAAACCGTTCTTGTCTGTCAGTCATATAATGCAGGTCTACGGGGTCCACCTCAAAGAGCATGCACAGAGAAGTCCAAATTAAACATGATTTAATGACTCGTAAATGTAAGTACACATTGATGGCTCACTGAAGACACGAAACGAGTGGTTTGTGTGAGAAAATGAACAGTATTTATATCATTTTTACCTCTTGTAAACACAGCCACGTCCAAGTGATCTGAGGTCGCGAGCGCTTCGTTCTTTTCCGGAAAGCACCGGAAGTGAAACCTCGCGCTTGTACGTCACTCATACAATTGTTTTATTTTTTATTTTTTTGTAATTGTTTTATTTTACGACGGTTTAAACATCCCGGATAAGCGCAAATTAGTACCCTTTTAATTAGCCGTCTTACCTACAATCTCTGTTCTGTGTAAACAATGAGTGACGTACACGTGCGAGAGATAACTTCCGGTGCTTTCCGGAAAAGAACGAAGCGCTCGCGACCTCAGATAGATCACTTGGACGTGGCTGTGTTTACAAGAGGTAAAAACGATATAATACTGTTCGTTTTCTCAAACAAACCCCTCATTTCGTGTCTTAGGCCATCAATGTGTACTTACATTTACGAGTCATTAAATCATGTGCATGCTCTTTAAGGTGGACCCCGTAGACCTGTATTATATGACTGACAGACAAGAACGGTTTGACCTAAAAATATCAAAATTGAAAATACTGTGGACACAAAGACACCTACATCTTGGATGCCCTTGAGGTAAGCTAAAACATATCAAAAATTAATTTCAAAGTGAACTATCCCTTTAAGAAGGCCGGTAACCTAAACATTTAGAAGCCATGAGTGAGTGAAAAAGTTAATTTCAAATCCTTCCTGTGTGTGTATACATATGCATATACATACATATACATATATAATATATATATATATATATATATATATATATATATATATATATATATATATATATATATATATATATATATATATATATATATATATAACACACACACAGGATCACATGGCTGACAAAAATCTAATCCATCATGCCAGTTCAAATACAGACTCAAAAAGGGTCAAGAATAAAGGATATAATAGCCATTAAAGATGTCAAGTACTCCAAGATTTATGAATTGAAACTCAAATATTTACTCTATACAAATTAAGTGACCTTTTTATGCTTTCTCATTTATCCAAGAAAGGGTGATATCCATTTTCAGCCATGACTATGTAATTTTGTCTTTTTCATACAGCAGGTGTTTTCGACTCACTATTTGCCAAAGATCATGTGTCATCATTTATCATTTCATCATGAACTCGAGCGGCCACCTTGAACTATAGTATTCTATAGTATTCATAGGGGAAAAACTGTGCTAGTCAAATATTCCTCATGGGCTTGGTATTTAAACTTAAATTAGCTGCATGAATCTTTGTATCACAGAAAAACTCCACAAACCTGCAAAACCACAATAAGTAGGAAGAAAAGATTCGCCGCTCGTTGGAACTGTTCATACAGGTTAAGGGGCAAAAAGGTCAGAGGGGTGTATTTGTAGCTCCGCACCACATTGTCCTGGCAACAAAACCAATTAGGAACATGTCAAGTAATGAATAAAACTTAGTACTTGCTTTCAAAGCAGCTGAAAACATCAACATATGAAGCTGAAGGCAGCCCAAAGGTATCAAATGTTGTTTAATGCTTCCATAACTACTTCTCCCTAGCCAATATGAATAATAAAGGTTTCTCACGTACAGCGTAACGCCCCCAGCGGAAACAGAGGAAAGATTTGCGGCGACAGGACTGATGAAAATGACGGCCATTGGCACGCACCTCCCAACTGACCCCTGAGGGGTTAAAGTAAAGAAAAGATGATTGAACATCACATCATCCAAAACATTCACTGTTAGAAAGGAATCACCCTAATTGGACATTTCTTAACACTAAAATGTGGGTAATATAAAAAGCATGCATTTAATACATGATTTCCTGAAGTGGTTTACTGATTGTGATTTATGTTATAATTATTGTAGCATGCAATTTGTGAATTATGGACACTGTAGACTCAAATTTATTCGCTTTTTACATTTCATAACAGTAACATTCATAAAGACAAATACAAGGATATTTTAGGGGGAAAACACATGGGAATCGTTTTTTTTAAAAAAAACATGCTTCTCAACCTCCACCAGAGGTGTAGAGCGCCATTTAATTATATTTCTAAGCTGGAAAAAAAAAAAAAAAGTATTCCCAAAAATATTCTGAGGTTTGCAGAAACGCTCAGATGTTGGTCTGTCTTAACACACAGACCTAAAATAAACCTAAAATAAAATGGTTCATTTATGCCATTATATTTGATAGAATAACTCATCCTAGTTTTCTGTTCATTTTGGACAAGCTGAATAACAGCATATAAAGGCTTGTGAATTACTGAACTGAATAATTTCATAAGCTGTTTGAAAGATAAATAAAATGTCAGTAATAACCAACCTCTCTCAGTCTTGCTACCGGCCATGATGGAGTAATACACAGAGATTGAGACTGTTGTGGAAAAGAAGGATGAAAACCATATTAACAGAGGTCAGTTTGACAGAGGCCAGTATCGCAGGCACTTGCATAAAATCTGTTATTCATTAGACTGTTTCCATGCTTACCTGGGACAAATAGACCGTAAGAGTCATCAAACAACTAGCATGTTATATATTATAACATAAATAAATGTTATAATATATAATTTAGTAGTAATTAAAAAAATGTAAGTACATTGTTTTTAATTATATATATATATATATATATATATATATATATATATATATATATATATATATATATATATAATACTGACATACTTCATAAATTAAATAAATAAAGGAATATATTTATATATATTGTCAATGTTATATGATAGCCTATTATATTATAATATTAGTAAATATTAGTAAAATATATATTTATTTATAAATATGAATTAAAACAATATTTCAAATGTATTATATAATCAAATGGCATAGTACATAAATTAAATAAATGTGTACATTACATGTGTACACTGTACAGAACTGTTTACCTGGTGCATAAAATAATACTGGATTATATGATAAATGCACACATGATGAAATATGAGCAGATTCAGATGCATGTTAACACTGAGGAATATCCCATTTAGCATCACCTGTCCCATTCCTGTCTTTGGGAACGGGAATACATTCCATCCAGAAATAGAGACACAGTAACACACATCTCTGATTAGCCAAACTAAGTGCTAAACTGTGAACACTGGGGATTTTCACCCACAAAACACCTCACCTACTTACTGTTTTTTGTTCCTTGATCACAGATCCCAAAGGGCTCACTCTCCGCGCTCTTCTCCCCAGCGTCTCATCCAGGTAGCCTAAATCACAGATCCAGGTGTTCCTCGCGCCAACAAACCCCTGAGTCTCATACATATATGTTAGCGCATTTGTTGAATCATGTCTCTATCGCTATTTCTGTTTATCTCTAGTGCTGTATTTGGGAATAAACTCCTCTCAAACCTCCTTATCTCCTGCTCTATCTCCTCCCTCTCCATATCTCCTCCCTCTCAAATGCACGACTGGGGAATTTGTGCAAATGCGCTCCACCAGGTAAAGGAGGGGGCTGGAACTCGATATGCACTATCCAGCAGCACAGGTGGGAAGAGAAGCGGAGAGAATAAAAGACGGGAATAATGTAGGCCTAACATAACAAGTTGGGAAAGAAAAAGAAAAAAACAACAAGACTTAAGTTCGTATTTCGTAAAAGACATTGTAAAAATACAACTTGTTACGCTCTCAATGGATCCTTTAGGGTCGTATTGCCGCAACCAGTGTTGTAAATATTGCGTTTTGGGCGAGACTCTTAGCCTACATTTCGTGGACGCGGATATTTGAGTTATTGTAGCCTACAGAATCTTGCTTGCTAATAATAAATTTCCCTGCGACGTTAAAAACACTCGGCCTAGCAACGAGGCACACTAGCACAATACAGTAATATTATTAAGTAATTTTAACAACAATCGATAACTGAACACAAACGTGATTTGAAATGAGAGCCGTGGTGCAAAAGGCGATGACTGCAGTGTTGAAAATGTAGTTTTAAATTTTGTTTTCTAAATGGTAAGGAATATCTTCAGACCACAAGTATAACGATAACGGCACAGAGAAATTATATTGTTGGTATCACTTTCACAAAGATTCACCAGCTGATGATCACGATGAAAACTTTTAATAGGCCATTATAATCCTCCTGATTTTAAAGAGCGTGAGCATTTAAAGTGGATGACGACAAAACTATAACGGTTAGACCGATCGTGCGTTGGTATGTAGACGCTAATATAGTTATCATTTTAGTCGTTCTTGAAGTGAACAGGCCTTGTCAATAACGATAATGATAATAGTATTAAACATAGTTCTAAATTCGACTGAGTCCATACGGCATTCAAGAACGACGATTTCGTTGGATCGCTGGAATCACTTGAACGATAAAAACATTGACAGCCAATCAGAATCCACCTGACTTTAGCTCGAGCATTTAAAGCAGCAGACAACACAACTGTACAGCGAGTATCCTATGGACCCCTTATCAGTTGGTAAACATGGTGACGTTTTTCTGTGGGCGGAGCTTAGTTGGCTGCAGAACGATCCCTCTGGCCGCTTCCCCCAACGTTAATTTGCAAGTTTTGTTAGCTTGTTTTTTAACAGTGACTGGAGAAAATCCGGTTTTATCTTAATGTGCAAGGTCACTCAGTGTCCAGGACCGCGATTTTTATTTGCAAAAGTTAATTTTAACGGACGGAACCAGACGTAAAAAACGTTTTACGGCTGACCCGTACACGCTCACTCAATGGACGATCTGACAGGATTAACGCTACCTCCGGTTGAGTGGCCTGACTTCTACACCTACCTGATAGAGAAACCGAGCGTAAAGAGAAACTGAGGGCATATAAACCTTTAGATGCCTATAACTATGTGCTGAATGGTCATGTACAAGACTTGTGTGTACGATCCGCAGTTCTGCCGAGCCAGCGCCGAGAAGACGACAATGTAAACAGTGACCGTACGTGCAATGTTAATGATGTGAATATTTTCGAGAAATAAAAATTCCAGATACAACATACTCATTTTTCATTGATTCTTGCACCCAACAACACATCAAGATGACATTTAACAATAATAATAATAATTTAAGCTCCTTATTATGTAGCCCAATCTGTGCTGGTTTGTATTAGCCGCCTTCAGTTTTCTGTTTGTTTTGCCTCCAGCTAGCGCCGTGACGTAACTGTGACGTCGGCTTATAAGGGGTCTATTCGGTAAAACTTCAGACCTTTGTTTACAGATGGTCGATTCTGGCAACCCACTGCACAACACGACATTTTCCCGGGTTTGTTTCAGCGCCCAGCTTCTGCTGCCGACATGCGCAGTTGCACCTGCGTGACGTCAGTGTGACGTAGTGTGATAATTCCCCTATAATAAACAGAACAATAACGATATGGTGTGGACGCTAATATAGTTATCATTCTTTATGTGAACAGGTTTTTATAAGAGTAAGCACCGGTTTGAGGTTGGCTGAACTTACATGATATGCAGCGCTGCAATGGTCGATATTAAATATTTGGAAATATCTGACTTGATTTAAAAGAAAAGAAGTTTAGTAAGTCAGCAACAAGTATGCTAGCTAAATCTATGAATACATGCATAACATATGACATAAAAACAGCAGACATATAGTCTATATAGTCATTAAATATATGACTAAATAAAACTGCATTGTTCATCAAAACATTGTACCATGGTTGAGTCATTTGTTGTCAAAACAGCATAAAGGTTGTGATTTTATTCAATCAGAGGGATGTATAATCCATGGAAAAAGCATCAGGATATGTGTTCAGAATAGCATATTTCATTTTATACTGTGCACAGTAGGCTATATGGTCTGCATGAATGGACTACATTTGCCTAAATATGCAGTATAGAACAAACACTGTAAGGAATACTATATTCCACAATGCAACATGATCGACTTGACCTTTTGCATTGATCAAGCTGTAGGTAAGTTTGCCAATGCCATAAAATAATTGTTTTTAAATGGTCAGTAGCCAACCACTCACATTTGGTAGATTTCGAATAAACTAGGTGTTAATCTGTCTGGTCAGAGTTCTCCTAAATATATATTTGAAGTAGCTTTGCTGTTGTTTGGTAAGTCTGATATTGACACATGTGCAATACTTAATATAATATATAAAATAACATAATAACATTGTAGAAAAAAGGCTTTCGTGCCATTTAACCACCATTCAAGTCCCATTCATACAAAGAATGATTACTATAAAGATAAGTATAACGATAAATATATTAGAGTCCATAGTAGCCAATTATATGGTTCTGCTTATTTTAAGCACTAGCTTTAGTTTTGTCGTCTGCCGCTTAAAATGCTCATGGTCCTAAAAAATATCGGTTTCTGATTGGCTGTCAATGTTTTATCATTCATAATCTGGCAAAAATTGTTCTGAAAATGATTCCAACAATATTGATTCTTTGTGCCATTATCGATATAATGGTGTAGAATCGTTATTGTTATGGTTATCGTCTTCGTTGTGAACGGGCCATAACTCTCCTGTCCTGTGGGGGCGCTGCAGATGGAAGCCCAACTTTTGTGATTAATTTTCCAAAACTTTCCCTTCAGCGAGAAGGATTAAAGACGCTGAAAGACATACAAAAACCACAACTCCAACTCAATTCGTTGATCTGTGGATCTACATGGTAGGTAGAATAGAAACATTATGAGAATAATACCTAAAAAATGCTAATCCTAACATGCTAAAGCTTTGTGGGAGGAAAACTGACTATTGATGTTTTCACAAATGCTCCTGCCAAAGTAACCAGTAGAGGTAGGGGAATATGTTCATCAAGAGCAGGACCACTGTGACGATTTTGAAGAAAAGAGGTTTAATGAGGCAACAAATAGATGAGAGAGTATGGACAGAAAGAACAACACTAAATTAATGATGATTGGTATGATGCTAAAAATGGTCCAGTATGTACGATAACCTCGAACAGACAGAAAAAAAAAACAACAGAAACAAATTTCCACATAGGGATGGTACTCTTGAATCAGTTTTTGCATAGGTGCTGCATGTCACCCAATGTAAATACTGTGGCCATCAATCATGCTCAGCAAAGTAGGCTATGCAATCAAATAGGTTTGTGAATCAAGTTACCTCAACAGTGGAAATCACATGATGTGAAAAGTACACCCTTTTGAATTCTATGGTTTTACGTATTAGGACATAATAAAAAAAATTTGGGGCCTAATTCACAAATAATTTTATCTTACCACTAGGAGTACTCCTAAATAGCACTAAAATATTTAAGCTAGGAGTTTTCTCTTAAAGGGACACCAGGCAGGATTTACAGTACGTTTTTGTCAAACTGCGACCCCTAGAGTCACTGTGGAGTACTTGTATTTAACGTTACTGTCGTAAATACCACTCACGCAGAGCGTGACATGGCGTGTTACATAGTATAATAGTACATTGTGTTTAATTTGTCGTTTAATGGGATCTAATATATGTTGTTAGTGGTGAGAATTTTCACGTGATTAAATACATAGATCCTACAATTATCCCCATGTACTTTAATGGCCCAGAGGCAAAACTTTTGCCAAGTGTGTCAGAGGTTCTGGGTTCTAATTCGTACTAGTAGTAGCCTATAGTTTATTTTCCTCATCAAAACCGATTGTTTATTAGTGGTTGTATTTCAAGCAGGGACACGTTTTTTTGTGCATTAGGTTTTGTGATTTCACCGTAACAAAGAGAGTTTCTCAGTGTCCGCAACGGATTGAGGCGCGCGTCCGTGTGAAGACTGTGCGCATCACAACATAACACTGTATCCGCGCCACTGATCGCAGCGGCAACAAGCACTTTGGTCACTTGATTTCAAAAACGAGGCGAGACGACCACCATTCAACCCGAAAGAAGTCATATAACCATTTCAATAACTCTGAAGCTGTTCTGTTAAGCTAAAAAAACTGCATAGAATCCCTTTAAAAGTTATTCACAACGCCTTTCAGACCTACTCTTAGTGAGGAAAAATGACAACTCCTAAACTAAGAGTGAGTCATCGTTGCTATGGATGACGTCAATTCTCAGATGACAGGGCCATCATGCGGAACATAACGCAACAAATCATGGAATGGAATTACGACATCTATATATGTCTATGTATGATTTAAAGGTGTTTAGTGCCACTTTTAGCAGCAATAAGTTTAAGTAATCATTTTCTTTATGACTTAAAGGATTAGTTCACTTTAAAAAAAACTTTTGCTGATAATTTACTCACCCCCATGTCATCCAAGATGTCCATGTCTTTCTTTCTGTTCATGTGACGTCACGTGATACGCAATTACGTTGAAAAGGTCACGAACGAACATCACGAACGTGCATCACAGAACAGAGCAAGGCGAGCATTTGTGTTTATAAAACTTAAACTTTTTTATTTATTTTTGAAATGACGCATCGTTTCGCTAGATAAGACCCTTATTCATCGTCTGGTATCGTTTAAAGCCCTTTGAAGCTGCACCGAAACTGTAATTTGGACCTTGAACCGTTTGGTTCCCATTGAAGTCCATTATATGGAGAAAAATCCTGGAATGTTTTCATCAAAAACCTTAATTTCTTTTCGACTGAAGAAAGAAAGACATGGACATCTTGGATGACATGGGGGTGAGTAAATTATCAGCAAAAGTTTTTTTAAAAGTGAACTAATCCTTTAATCAGTCTCTCACATTGTTGTGGAGGAATTTTGACCCACTCTCCTTTACAGTGTTGCTTCAGCACATTGAGGTTTGTGGGCATCTGTTTTATGCACAGTTCTTTAAAGGTCCCACCACAGCCTTTTAGTCGGGTTGCGTTCTGGACTTTGACTTGGCCACTGCAACACCTTGATTCTTTTCTTTTTAGCCATTCTGTTATAGATTTGCTGGTGTGCTTGTGATCATTGTCCTGTTGCATGGCCACTTATCTGCCAAGCTTTAGCTGTCAGACAGATGGCCTCACATTTTACTCTAGAATATTTTGGTATACAGAGGAGTTCATGGTCGACTCGATGACTGCAAGGTGCCCGGGTCCTGTGGCTGCAAAACAAGCCCAACTCATCAACCCTCCACCAGCGTGCTTGACCGTTGGTATGAGTTGTTTATGATGAAATGCTGTGATTGGTTTTGGCCAAACGTGGCTCTGTGCATTCTGGCCAAACATCTTCACAGACATTGTTCCAGAAGTGGTTTGTTCAGATGCGACTTTGCAAACCTAAGGCCCTGTTTACACCTGGTATTAAGATGTGATTTGGTCAATCGAATTTTGCGATTACTCCGAGCATTGTGCGGTCTGACCTTGGGGTGAATTTGCTGGGACGTCCACTCCTGGGAAGATTGGCAACTGTCCTGAATGTTTCCACTTGTGAATAATCTTCCTTACTGTAAATAAAATTATGGACTTCAAATTGTTTGGAAATGGCCGTATGACCCTTCCTTGATTGATGATAGCAACAATTGCTTCTCTAAGATCATTGCTGATGTCTTCCATCCTTGTCATTGTGTTAACACACACTTGAAGGCTCCAGATCAGCAAACTGCCAAAACTTCTGCTCTTATAGAGGTGATCAAATTTGCTGATGATCAATTGATCAAAGACATTTGATTTGCAGCGTCTGACTGCTATTACCCTCTTCATTCTTATAGAGGCAGTAATAATTGGTTTGTCACCCATGGCTTTTCCCTTTTGACATAGTTTTTGTTAAATAAACTATGACGTGGTGTAATATGTCATGCTTTTTTGTTCATCTGAGGTTGTATTTAAAACCTGCTAAGAACCAGATCTTTTTATTTTTTATATATATTTTTTATTATTATTTATACTATTTTACGTATATAATATGTAAGAATACAAAAGGGTGTACTTTTTTTCACATGACTATAGAGTAGAGGGGAAAAAACAATAGGACCAAAATATGTGTCAGATGGTTTTATGTGCAAACGTAAGAACACTTACTGACAATCATCAGGGTCAATGACATATAAAACTGTCCACGTCTAAACCACATGTGCTAAATTCTTAGATATGTACTCTTTGTATTGATGTTGGTTTTATATTGTTTTTATACCAAGAAAAGTTTCTGCTTTTTATTTAAATAAAATTGTGTAATTATCAAGTTAAAAGCAGATTTTTAGATATTTACATTACACATTGAATAATAACTACTTAAGTTTTTCTTTTCAAGATTTATTTTTGTTTTTAATGAATTATGAAATCAGGACAGTTAGAAAAATAACAAGATAACCCAAAATAAATAAATACATTTTAATACAGAAATTAAAACCATGCTTATTATAGAAGAGTATATATTGCATTCTGTGTATAAATTGCCGTTTTAATGTCTTTTTAAATAAATCACTCTTAATAATAGTAATAGTATATAAGTAATAGACATCATGTCTGTACAACTCACCAAATGAAATCATCTTTATGTCCACAAACCTTCAAATTAGACACATTTTCTTAAGACAGACATTTTTGCAACTTATCCTGACTGAGTTTTCACACTTCGCTGATTCTTAACTTCTTTTACTTACTGTTAATGGATGTGACTTTCTTAAACATGTTACAGTAGCCTACATCTCAAACAGATCTCAGTTTGACTGTAATAGCAGATATTTTCACAGTGCGGTTGGGGTTGGTGGGTGTAAAGTGGATTTTAGTGACCTAGTTGTTCTATACCTGAGTGCTGAAGCCATTGTAGAAACTGTACCAGACGTGAACTAGAGCAAAAGCAGTGGTTTTGTAGAGGAAATAGCGCAGAAGGATGCAGACGTGGTAGTAGGACCAGTGCCCGTGCACCAGCAACAGCCTGAGGAGGAAGCTGACATCTGCATTGTGGAAATTTGAGAATTTTAGACTAGACTTTACTTACCCATGTTTCTCAGTTTGAGCCTGACGGAACTTGGTGTCTCTGAAATCGGAAGAATAATAACGTTTTTGTGACATTTAGACAATTATCATCATAAGACATTTAGACAATAATCTCCCCACAGACTGATATAATTTAAAACATTTCTTTTTCTGTAATGACTGAACTGATAATTTCAAGTAATTATAAAAAAAGTTTATTTTTTAAAACTCCTAAATATTTTCTTGGTATTTTTTGTCTAGTTTTCCATTAAAATATTTAAACATCCATGAAATAAGATAAATTTAGCTAACACTTTGTTTTCAACAGTCTACTATAGACATTTTACTGACTATGACTTTGCAAGTATGTCGACTTATTCTACTAACCCAAAACCTAACCAAACAGTCGACTAGTGCACATGTAGTTGCAGAGTTAATTATCGTTAGTAGATTGTCTAAAGTGGACTATCGAAATAAACCGCAAGTCAAATTGATTTTAGTTTTATTAATTACTTGCATAAAAAGTTTACTTTTGGGTACATGACACTTTACGTGGGCACGTATTTTATAAAAAAAAATATGCCACTAGCATTTAAAAAAAAAAAAACTTTAAAAAAATTTTCCTTCTCATTTAAATGTATATTTTGCGGCTGTTTAGATATTTTACTGAAAAAATACCTGTTTTCTGCAGCGTTATTTTAAGATCACTTTTATTCAATTCTGTGTGAAGGAAAGTTGAAGCCAATCAGTTCTGGTGTTTGGCCAGAGGGAGATGCTCTTACCCATCAATGTTTCTACATATAGCAAAGACTGTGTGGTTCAGAGAGTACAATACTGCGCATCTTTTACAATAAGTGAAAACAGTGTTGGCTGAGATTGTGACGAAATGCCTCTAATTCCACTCGCTGTATCAGCAGTCAGATCTCTGCACCCACACGCAAACAGAATCCATGGGTGGCACAATTGTGATAAACCATGGCATATAAAGGAACACAGTGAATGAAGATGCACGACCAGCATATTTTACACCCCTAAGCAATCGTACTCTAACCACTAGGCAATACACAGATGATTCATAAGGACAAACTTGGTTTTAATTTGTCAATAGTGTGTGGTTGCATGCCGTGCCACGGCGGTTGTGTGGATAGAAAGTAGTGACTTAAAATTTCCATTGAATTTCTAATTAATGCCCATGTTTAAATTTAATAAATTGTTGTTTTAATAATTTTATGCAGCCAGGTTTTGTAGTGTTCCTTTAAACAAGGTATTTAGTTGTTGTTGTTGTTTTTTCATATAGGCTATGTAGTAGGCCCATGCATTGAAACGCAACCTAACAGTCAAATTTACTAAATGAAACGAGTTTACTCAAATATTACTTAAAGTTCATTGTACTTAATAGAAAAAAGTTATGTAATAACACACAGTATACTGACAATATAACGGACTGTTTTTGTACAGGTTAAATAACTAGCGAATGACAGACACATTCAAAGTTACAAAGGATGGCAGCGCCCGCGCTTTCGTGGAGGGGGGGACGTCGTTCGAGAATCTAAACAGCCATTACGAAAACGACATTTATAGGAAACATACCCTCATATTTCTCATTTAGACATGTTTAAGCAATAGCTGTGTAAAAATTTCTATCACAGAGAGGGAAACCCACAAACCTGCATGACCACAACAAGAAGGAAGAAGGTAGCAATCTGCCGCTCAGTGGAACAGTTAACAAGTTATGGGGAACAAACAAAGGTCAGGTCAGGGGGTGTATATTTGTAACTCTCCACCTCGTTGCTCTGGCAACAGCCCATAGGAACGTTAAGAAATTAATATTATTCGATATTGTTCAGTGCTTCCATGACTACTTTCCCAATGTGATTTTTTATATTATTTTATATATAAAAAACGGTTACTAACCGCAAAATAACGGCCTCGGTGGAAACATGGGAAAGATTTGCAGCAACGACTCATGAAAACGGCCGTTGACCTTCATCTCCCAACTGACATCAAAAAGGTTTAAAGAAATGGTTTAACGACATGCAAGTTTCGTTTTCCAGATATATGATTCATGTTTTGGACCGGTAGTTGATAATGAAGAATCTCATATGCTGTTTGTGATTGGAAAGTTTATCACTGAATGATTTAGATGTTAAATATTTATAATTAGATGTGTTCGAATTTTCAAATAGGCTAAATGTATTATTGAACTATTGTATAGCCTACATTGTCTTTGTGCAACTGCCTGTTCATCCATATATTCTAACAAAATTTGTATCCGTCTTTATGACTCATACAATCAGATGCCACGTTAAATAGCTATTTGTTATATAGCTACATTGACAATGTACATTGACATCTAGAGTTCAATTGTGATTAATAATTGTCCACTGAAGTCCCTTGAAATGCCCAGCATTATTCAATGCATTTTAAAAAATAACTGTGGCGCGGGGGGCGGGGTTCCGCAAGGAGAAAGGAGACTATCGGTGAGTCAGTAGGTCAAGTGCAAATGACCAACACCTGTGTCTTGTTGCAGTGATTGGCATGGAGAGACCGGATATAAGCCGCTGTGGAGTGAGAGACGAGACAGAGAAGGACTGAGGACTCGTACGCAAGTGGAAAGAGAAAACAAAAACATCCAGCATGCGGCAGTCCTGTGGGCGAAAATGCCTTGTTGATGCTAGAGGTCAGAGGAGAATGGGCCGACTGATTCAAGCTGATAGAAGAGCAACTTTGACTGAAATAACCACTCGTTACAACCGAGGTATGCAGCAAAGCATTTGTGAAGCCAAACAACACGCACAACCTTGAGGCGGATGGGCTAAAACAGCAGAAGACCCCACCGGGTACCACTCATCTCCACTACAAATAGGAAAAAGAGGCTACAATTTGCAAGAGCTCACCAAAATTGGACAGTTGAAGACTGAAAAAAATGTTGCCTGGTCTGATGAGTCTCGATTTCTGTTGAGACATTCAGACGGTTGAGTCAGAATTTGGCGTAAACAGAATGAGAACATGGATCCATCATGCCTTGTTACCACTGTGCAGGCTAGTGGTAGTGGTGTAATGGTGTGGGGGATGTTTTCTTGGCACACTTTAGGCCCCTTAGTGCCAATTGGGCATCGTTTAAATGCCACGGCCTACCTGAGCATTGTTTCTGACCATGTCCATCCCTTTATGGCCACCATGTACTCATCCTCTTATGGCTACTTCCAGCAGGATAATGCACCATGTCACAAAGCTCAAATCATTTCAAATTGGTTTCTTGAACATGACAATGAGTTCACTGTACTAAAATGGCCCCCACAGTCACCAGATCTCAACCCAATAGAGCATCTTTGGGATGTGGTGGAACGGAAGCTTCTTGCCCTGGATGTGCATCCCACAAATCTCCATCAACTGCAAGATGCTATCCTATCAATAGCCGCGTTTCCACTGCCGGGCCAGGGCCGGGCCAGAGCTAGCAGCGAGCCGAGCCGAGCCACTGGCCTCAGGCCTCAAGCACCGGACTCGCGTTTCCACTGCCGGGCCAGTAGCCCTGCAGCGCTGCCCTAAACCGCGCCCCTAACACGCCTTTCTGGATCAAACGTCATACAATACAACCCAACCCATTTCAGCGGTTATTATGAATTTATTTATAATAGGAAGATAGCATGTATATTAACTCACCGGCCGTGGCTGCAATAGTGTCCCGATTGTCTCGCGAGTGGCCACTAACAGAGGGATGGTGACCCAGCACACCGTACATCAAGTCGAACCATGGAAAGTTCCTTCTCTGAGCTCCGCTTTGTCCATTGTGCGCTTTAATCGCCTTGTACAATACTGCGTCCGCGACTTTTTTATTTTTTTCCTGAACTTGAAGCGTTGCTCGCTGAATGCTTACAAAGTTCAGCATCGATGTATTTTATAACGTCCTCGTTTCCTTACACGCCGTCTTTCTTCTGCCCAAATGCTCAGAGAGCTTTGGTATCTTCGACAGACCAGCACAGGCGATTCTCCATTTCGAGCAGCGATTATTTTGCGTGGTATAAAAAAGTGAATTGTGCATCTTGCTTCAGATCATAACGTTCCATAACACCGATAAACTCCGCCTTTTACCTTGAGCACGCCTCTAGCCCGAGCTGGCCCGCTTTGGCCCAAGGTATTCGACGTGCCAGAAATCCTGGCCGTTGGCCCAGAGTAAGCCCCGCTCAAGCCCCGGAAGTGACAGTGGAAACGCGACTGGCCCTGGCACGCACCAGCACGGCTCGGCCCTGGCCCGGCAGTGGAAACGCGGCTAATATGGGCCAACATTTCTAAAGAATGCTTTCAGCACCTTGTTGAATCAATGCCACGTAGAATTAAGGCAGTTCTGAAGGCGAAAGGCGGTCAAACACAGTATTAGTATGGTGTTCCTAATAATCCTTTAGGTGAGTGTATATATAGGACACACTGGAGATGAACATATGAACAGACCTTATGTAGCTCCGCCCCTTTTCACCACATTGTCTTCTGTCTTCCATTTTGTATTTCCACAGCATGAATGTAAGATCTTACGGATTTATGAATGAACCGCTCATTTTAAATTCTTCCCGGTGTTATGACATTTGTATTTG
Organism: Chrosomus eos; assembly: GCA_036326025.1. Taxonomy (NCBI): domain Eukaryota; kingdom Metazoa; phylum Chordata; class Actinopteri; order Cypriniformes; family Leuciscidae; genus Chrosomus; species Chrosomus eos. The sequence continues at coordinate 19,989,195 of CM070838.1, forward strand.
TTATGACATCCGCTTCAAACATTACAATTGTAACAGATTTAATTCTGAGTTAAAGTTCAGCTGAAGCTCGGTTACTCAATGCACATGATAACTTTCGTTAACTCGCAATAAGTAAATCCACTTCGTCCACAAATTACTCTTCGTCAGCGATGCCATAGAAGTATACAGAGCTACAGCAAAAACGAAAGTTCAAACACAAAATTCTAAAGATGGTTGCGTGCTTGTTTCTCTGGCACATAAGGTCTATAGTACAATTTCAAAATGAGACAATAACTTTTAATGTCTGATCAGTTGAATTAAGTGTTAAAGTTTGACAGAAGAAAATGTGGAAGAGAGGAAAAATATAAATATTCAAGTGTCATTTCCCAAATAACAAGGTTATTTTGAATATTGAATAAAAATTTTGGTTGATGGTTAATACTTAATAGTTGATCTTTTTTTACGATTTGTCACTTTGCAAATTAATTGTCAAGTTGAGTGTATTCAATCCTTCAGACATCAGTTCTGACTATCCAAACAGACAGTTTTGCTTATAGCGAAACATTAAAAATCCCCCCCAAAAAACTCCTCCTTCATTTTATTAACCATATTAAAGAGCTGGGAATTCACAGCCAAGCCCTGCACCAGACCATCAAAGAGACATCAACTACTGCAGAACGCTGCAGTCAGTGGCTTTGGTAAGTACCCAAGTTGGGCTCCAAGATGATGGGGACACACACCAGGGCCTGATCAGCCTGGGCCTGCCTTTGCAAAGGGTGTATTGTGTTTAAAAGGCCGAAACACCTGATGACGCGAAGGTACACAACTGATGACCCCTGGCATAGAGGTTGGCGTATTTCAGCATTAGTGTAAAACACAATTAAGACTATGTTTAAAAGGGACAATAATCATCTAGTCCTATGTTCAATCTATAAACATAATCACCACGGAGTCCGAGTGATGTACATAATTTATGTATTGTAGTATAGTATCTCTGGTGCATAATACAGCTCAGTAGTTGGCAGAAATGGACTATTAAGTTTGCATATTAAAAAGAGAATGATACAGAAAGCAATTGTTGTTAGTAAGATTTGGTCTTTTGTGTCGTAGATATAACTTCATTATATTTTTTTTAACGGTATAGATATATTAAAAATATGGTATTTCTCTGATAGTTTGTATTTTCATAAAGACTGAAAAGTTAAGCAGATAGCAGATCAGTTTTTTATTATGCCTTGTAATTGTTGTCATCTAACATTTTCACTTCTCCTTTTTGTTCCATGGTAACAGATATAACTTTACACATTAGTGCTATGCCACAACAATCTAACCTAAGCCAGGAAGTTTACAAGCACTAAAAGTGTCTGAGAACAGCATTAGGTGTGAAGAAGACTGGTGCGTTAGCATGTATATGGTGCAAAGGAAGACATATTTCTTAGATACCTGCAGTGAGGACATTTGTGCTATCTAATGTTTAATTATTTTCTGATAAATACTTGAAACTTGCATGGTTAACAGAAATAATAGCGCTCTGTTTCAGGCCGACTCAACACGGTTTCAAGGCCGACTCAATACTCTTCACCTAGCGCTCCATCTAGTGGCCGCCAGAGACACTGCAGCTAAATTAGCATCCATTCACCTGATGCAAGACCATATAAAGGGCCCAAATGAAGATGATCTTCTTCCTCATTCATATCATGACCATCTCATCTCAAATCAAAAGTTCCCTCACGTGGCCCTGTATGCGTGCTATCAAAGCTCGGTGGGCAGCACTGCAGGCGTGTAGGAGTTTGACAGCATGTACGTGTGTGCGTGAGATAACACGTCTCAAGTCCTATCAAGCTCATCTATTTTTACATGTGGCCCCTCTCAGATGGAGAGTGGTTTGCGAGATGAGATGAGAGTCAGACCTGCAGAGCCGTTGTGACCAGTTGACCAGGTTGCTATGGCATGCTCCATTACAGTTTACTGTTGGCCCATGCCTGTCAAACCGCAGCAAGCGCTCATATCTCGCTCTCTAAGCCTCACCGCATGCGGTTCCACAGGTGCTGATGGAGGCCTACTAAAGGGTCTGTCGAAGCCCATTATCAAGCGGTGAATATGATCTCAATATCAATCAGAACAAAGTGAATTTATTTATATTGTAAATACATGACATATATGGCCTTGTGGGAAATCATGCGAGAAGAAAATGGTATTGTAGGCCTACTAGTTGTGTGTTATATTTATATTTGGGTACAGTGGTTTAAAGTTTATGTATTCTCAACATTATTTGCTAGGAACAATGAAATATCTTCAAAATATCTTATTTTGACAAATACGTACTCTATTAGCCTAAAGTCTGGATACATTTGACTGAATTTTTTTTTTTTTTTGTGATGTTCTTAAGGCTTAGAAATTAGTTTTGTAGACAAACATATAGGCTATATCAAGTTCTTTATAGAACTGCAATGCAATGTGCAGAGGTGAAATCTAAGACATTTCGACTGCTATCTTTTTTTATATAAAATATGCATACACACATTTGTTTGTTATAATTTCCAGACTTTTATTTGTGTGATGTTATAGTTTTGATAAATTTACTAGCATCCAGACATTATGTATCACATTCATGTGGCCTATATGCAACTTTTAAGTATTTTGTTTGATAAATGCTTAGAGAAGAGTTTTAAGGGTCTCAATCACTTTGAGGTCAAAGGTCAAAATGAATTTTGGGGTTGGTACAAAAAAATAAGTCTTGCCATGGCTGCATTTATTTGGTCCAAAATACATTAAAAACAGTAATACTCTGAAATATTATTGCAATTTAAAATAACTGTAATCCTGTGATGGAATAACTTGACTTGAAAAATGTTACTGACCCCAAACTTTTAAATGTTATAGGTCTATGCCAGGCTTTATACATGTCAGTATCAGCTCTTTTCCAAATTTCAGACATCATTACTTTGCATAGAATCCATGACTTAAAACACTTATGAAAAGAGTTCTATCATAATGGATGCCTTTCTTGCGAAATGCCTCAGTATTTACTTAAAGAGCATTACCATTTCCTGGGCCTTTCTGGCCACCCTAAACAATTTGTTTGGACTATTTACGCTACAGAACAAAAAGCTCACAGAAAACGTCAAAACATCAGCACTCCAAAAGGCCTAAAATCGAATGTAAAATATCAGCAAGATGATTTGTTTTCTGGGAAGTGAGTAGGTGGCTATGAATGAGGTCTACCCCAGACAGCTCTGCAGTCGCTGCTTTGGTTTCTGTTCCGACGAACGAGACGAAAACGGGAGAGGGGCTAGTTAAAATGAGGTCGTTGTGAGGAGAAAACACTGAAGACTCAGTGACAGGAAGTGGTTTGAATTCATTTGAGAAAGAAACACGGGGTGTGATTGAAGTTACTGTACAGACAAGAAAGGCAGCTGAACTGTATGCAAAAGGTGAGAGGCCTGACGGTACAAAGTTTGTCTCGCGTCGGCTGCGGCAAGCGTTCATCCTCATTCACACGCGCTTGCAGCATACCTGAAAATGTGCTATTTTATGTAGCCTACATTTTCCATAGAGCTATCGATTAACTGGTTAAGCTGGAACGTGTGCGCGCGCATGTAAAAATGCGCACCGCATGAGGGGGCTGCGTGCGGTAATCAAAACAGTACATCTGAACTACGGGTTATGTCCCACGTTAAAGCATTTGAGTTCTGTGGAGCTTTGAGGTGGCGTTATGAGTCACCAGGTATAAGAAGAAGAAAAAAAATCACAGACAGTGATCCAATTCAATGAGTCACCAGCAAACAACACAGGTATGTCACTCCACCAACGCCATTCGCGACCACTGCGACCCCAAAGCACCAAATATGATCCAACACCTGTTGAACACTCCAGCAACACCTTGTGCTGTAGTGAATTGTGTATGCCCCATTTTTTTATCTTGAACTCTCAAATGTCAAGTGTGTCCTCAAACCAGTCTTGTAACCACAAGTGATGCATAACTCTCATGAGTTAAGTAAAGGCAAAATATCCATCAATATTGCATTCAACAGATGCTTTTTTTCTCCCCTTGCGTTATGCATTTAATATTTAAGAGTTTTTTTGCAGCTATAACAGTGGTTGGCAGTGGAGCTGCGGCAAGTCGAACTTCAGTAAGTTGCTGTAACCCTGCGGCACAAGCTTCAAACCTGCATTGTTTCACACCGACACAGATTTAGTCATAATCTAGAACACATTTTCTGCAGAAATTTGGAAGGGCAGTCCCAGGTGACAAGCGTAAACTCAGCAAAACCTCTATTTTTTTCATGCAAGTCATTCTTAGTAATCTGTTCTTTTTAACCACAAGAAACATTTTTACATGATCTTCCTATCAAGAGTTTCAGTCTTTACTGAGCTTCAGCTTCTTATAATCGGTCGACTGACATTATAACCCTTTCTGAAGAATTTGTTTTGCTATGACGAATACAGTACTTGCGTATCGAGCTGAATAATGCACATACATACGCTATTTGAATTGTGAAGTTAGGCCTCAAAATGAATATTGGTCTTCATCCAGACTGACAGGATACAGAAATATAGTCTAATTAATGTGCCATCTTTGGTTGAAGTGTAGGACTCTTATAGAGCATCCATGACATTAAAAGTAAATTTAAATAAAATGTAAACTAAAATTCATGACTTTAAAAATTTATTAAATAAATAATATATATTTATATATTAAATCTGTTATGATTAGATAAGGGTGCATGAGATATGTAATTCAATTTAAAAAAGTTGAAATTAGTTTTAGTGTAGATCTAAACGGAGAGAACTAAACTTAATGAATAATAACTAGGAGAAATGCAAAACGTAAACAGAAATGTAAATTGTAAACAAAACATTAAGATGATGAGTGCGCCAGCATTAATTTCTTTAATTCATTCTTTAAAAAGTAGAACAAACAAAAGAGTGAGTCATAACTCAAACCACTGGTTGAGATAGTTGTTTGCAAATCTCCGCCTCCTGAGGAAGGAAGATGTGGTCCTCACCTACTACTTCTTTCATACAATAGGCATGTCTATTACTTGTGCCACCTTGTCTGTTGGTTGCTGAGTCTTCGTATGTTTCCAGCCAAAGAGTTTTACTTTTAAGCTGATGTCCGTTAATTCATTTACACTTGCTAGCATCATTCCTGTGGCAGCACCGTAAGGTAAGGTAAAGCGATTTTCTTTCGCCACTGTTCTTTTCAGTTAAGATTTTGGAGACTCGTGTTTACACTTAGTATTTTGTATGCAGACTTAAAAATACTGAATTTTTCACATGCAGTATTTTAATTCTAGATTGTTGCAAGAAGCGAGGCAGTTTTCATATTCACCAAAATAAAATGAACAGCCGCCTTTTGATGTTGTCAATTCTGCAGATATGCAGTGGTTTCAAATAACCTAGCTTTTAGCAAAGTGAAAAATTAAGATCTTTATCTATTGCCAACCGCACCAAAATTGATCTTATCAAGGTTGCATGCATCAGATCCAATAAATCATCGTCATTAATTTAGCATGACGCATTTCTCACAAACTACGTAATTATTTTGCACATTTAAAATCATGAATTGCCCAGTATGTTTCCTTGGTAGGCTAACACACTTCTCACGTCTATATTTACCCTTTTTCTGTCAGGAAACTGCAGTATGTACACTAATAAGTGATAATGAATTTAAGTAGCATTGTATAATGAAGGCTTATTCTTACACGGAAGTGGAAAAATTGTGAGCTTTTGCATCGTTCTTATTCAAAAACCAATCTAAACAAACAAAAAAAAATGATACGTTTTGCCAAAGTATTGGTTTGAAACTGGGTCTTATCGATCATCGAACTCTTTGTCTTTCCAGAACAATGAGTACCATAAGAAGTCCAGAGCATCCGGCAGACGCTTGTCTTCCCTCCTCCACGGGCGAGAGCTCGATAATCGAAGATGAACCTGGAAGTTTAAGCAGGCTTCTGCCACTCACCGGCTCATCCGTACTGGCACGACGACTGTTCCAACTCCAGTCATATCGCAACCCACTTGTACCGAGTAGACGACGTAAACGCGAGATGACCCCTGCTGAGAAAAAGGATGCATCGTATTGGGTCAAGCGACAGAAGAATAATGAGGCTGCCAAGCGTTCCCGTGAGAAGCGACGACTCAACGACTTCGTGCTGGAGGGACAGCTTCTGGCGCTGAGCGAGGAGAACGCCCAACTCAGGGCCGAGGTGCTTAGTCTGCAGTATCATATGGGAATTGGGCGAGGTCTAGACGTAAATCATCCTAGGAATCCATTCCACTATCCTGTTGCATCCCATCTCAAGCCGTCCCTGTGGGGTTTGGCTAGTGGTACTGCTGCTCTTTCCGCAGACGGTCCAGAACTCTACCACTCTTGGCCACAGCATAGCTCTTCTCAATCTATCTCGCCCTTGAGGGTGCCTCCTAAAAGTGCCCACCTACCATCACAGGTTAGCTACTTGGACAACAATGCTGACCCAGTTGCGCCTGACCCAGCATCTCACCCACAGGTCTCTTCCAGCAACGACCCACCAAGCCACCCACAACTGTTTCCAGCTAAGAGAGCACCTGCACCCTCACCGCCCCCCCTCCAGTTGCTGCCTGGGTTAAGCCACTCCGCCACCCAGCACAACAACCAGATGTTACCTTGGGGCTCGTCCTCTTTGCGCCCATCTCCCCTTCATCCCAACTGGCCGTTGTCCTTCCCTCTGTCGCTACGAGACCCAGACGGATCTCGTAATGGAGGAAGGTCCCTCTGGAACTTCAACAGCAGGTACAGCATGCTGTCTGCTGAGATCTCAGGACAGCTCAGAAGAATATTTTGCCCAGAGAACTCTTAATCAGCAATAGCGCTTCCTGAACAGTATTTTTTATTGTGATAATAAACTGCTTAAAGGGATCGTTCACCCAAAAATTAACATTCTGTCAACATTTGCTCATCCTCGTGTCATTCCAAATCCAAACCTGTATGGCTCTCTTTCATCTGTAGGACAGAAATATTTTTTAAGCGGTCTCAGTGTTCAAATGGGGAGGGTGGAGGGGAGGGGGGGTTGGACCCCATTGACTTTCATTATATAGAAAAAGTCCTTCAAAATATTTTCTTTTGTGTTCCGCAGAAGAGAGAAAGGCATACAGGTTGAGAACGACGTGGGTGAACTATCTCATTAGCTGTGCTTAATAGTGATGCAATCCATGCAGCCTGGCAAACGTTAGATAAAACTTAACTTTAAATGTTTATACTGCAAATATGTGGATTGCAATTAAAAGTAATTAATCATCTTACCCTCATCTCGCTTATTTGCTTATTGCATATAAATCTGATTCATGTTTGGGAATCTACACACAGCCACATCGTTGATTGTTTGATAGAAATTATTATTAGTACTCTTAGTACTACTATTACTACTTAGTACTATTAGTACTACACTCTTAAAAGTTTTTGGTGTGAAGTTTGGCGGACCACTTTTGGCTCCCCAAAGTACCACTCAGTTATCAGTTCTTGTTTTTCTTAGTGTTCAAAACATTTTAATAATCTAAAGTAGACTACCTTTTTCAATATAAAGAACCCTTCGTGGGATGGAACGTTTCCATGAATGTTCTTCCTCGATGCCAATAAAGAATAAAGTTATTTTTAAGAGTGTTGCTTGCGTGAAATACTGGTTCCAGCGGATGACATCGAAAACAACCTTTCACTGAAACTGTTATGCATTAGTGATGTTTCAAGTAAGGGAAAAACAAAAGAATGAGAACAAAATTACGTGGCGGCCGCAACATACAAACAGTAACAGCAAAACTAAAAATGGTTTCATTTGCTGCTGATCACTGAACTCCAACTGCTTCATATTAATTTCTACATGGAATGTTTAATGAGAACAGTTATGCTAGTCATCGTGTAGTTAGGTTTCTTAAATGTATTCCTTTAATAATAAATATGGTGTATAAAATAAATTATTAAAGTGATCATGATTAAATATGAAACATGGTCGCACTTAAGATGGTTTCAGGCTGGGGTAAATTTATTATCTGATTGAATTTAGGCTTGTAAAACCACATGTTCACACTTCTGGTGTGTGGATGTACATGTTCTCAAGTGTGTGAAGTAGAATAAAGACAAATTTAAAGGTGTAAATAGACCAGTTCAGCTCAACAGTACAGTAGACTGTACATTTTGGTGTATCTTATTTTATTTGCCTGTGGTGTGAATATATATATATATATATATATATATATATATATATATTATAATGGAACTGACTAAAACATTTTATTGAACACTTGTTTCACTGTAAAAACTAAATTATTGAGGTAGGCTACCATTTGGGGTTACTCAGATGATCAACACATTGGCCAAAAGCTTTTTTATGCATCTAAATTCTTAAAGGGATAGTTCACCCAAAAATGACAAATTTGTCATCATTTACTCACTCTCACGTTGTTCTAAAACCTGTATGAGTTTCTTTCTGTTGAACACAAAAGATATTTTGAAGAATGTTGGTAATCAAACAGTTCACGGGACCCATTGACCATATTTTTCCTACTATGGAAATCGTTGGCTACTGTCAACTGTTTGGTTACTGACATTCTTCAAAATATCTTCTTATGTGTTCAGCATAAGACAGAAACTCATACATGTGTGGAAGAACTTGAGGAGGTAAGTAAGTAATGACAAAATGTAAATTTTGGGGTGAACTATCCCTTTAAAGGAACGTATGAGTTTCAATTTGTTATTTCTTGAGAACAGGCCTTTTTGAAATGATGCATTTTGTCTAGATTCACCAACATGATCTACTAGTGTCTGTGACGATATGAGGAAATGGTGTTTTAAGTAGCCAACTTTAAAATCAGAACCAATATCCGAGGAATCGTGTTGCGTATGTAAGTTGATAGAGAACAGTCAAAAATGTTAGCATAAAAATAACTAGCATTAAAAAGCATCGCAGCTGCCTTAACACTGAGGTGCAATTAATATAGCCTACAAAATCACAGAAAATTTGCGTAATTTCACTATCAGGATCACGTTCAATAAACTCAGAGCAGTTAACAAAATAAAAAACAACAACAACAAAAATCCTCACACAAACACATTAAACACGACCGTTGATGTGTAAAAGTCCGTGCGTAGCGTCGAATATAAAAAAAAGGAATAATTTCCCAATAAAATAAGCCTACACTTACTCATAAAGAATTAATTTATAATAAGTGTAGGCCTATATAACATTTCATAAAGATTAAGCTTAAGAGAATATTAGAAACATTTATTTTTCTACCTAGCGTTATTTAAAACTGTTGTAAGCGTGTTCTTGGTCGCTAAAATCTTTATAAGATTTTTGTATTTATTTTTAACGAGTGTTAAAGGGCAAAGAAACCAATTAGATCACGTACCTTCTATAACAATTCACGTGAATGATATGTCAACAGCCATGAAGATAACCAGTAGGGGGCGCGCTGTCCTTGACAATACACATGAATTACACACACTAGCCAGCACAGTCTTCTGTGGTCATCTGACAACAGCTATTGTCTTATGTTCTTCTAATTATTAGAAAAATAAGTTGTTCTTCATGTAACATTAACAATAATAGTAAATTAATATGCACTATTTTTTCAATGATTCTTAAATTCCTTGAAAAAATAATGCATATTCATTTACTGTTAATGTTGGAGGAGAATATGGTGGTTATAGCCTTGGGAAGCCTAATTTTGAAGGTGGCCGAATATTTTAGGTCTTTCCAAAACAGTACAGACTTCTGCAATTCCTTAATCTTCATTTAGAGCCTTCATATCTTTAGTTAATGGCTGAAGAGAAGTTGAACAGCATGGACCCGGTCAAGAGTGAAAGAAGACAAGTATCTGGCCATCGGAAAAGCTAACTGGAAGAATAATTAAGAGTGGTTTTCCATATCTGACCCTTTTTTTTCATAAATACAGACACCCACCCACGTGCACGTATATGTGAGGACATGTGGGCCATGGTGTAAACCCTTCAGCTTTGTGTTAAAAGAAGTAGACACAGACAGGGGCTTGTGGGCTGATCTCATAAAGCGGCGAACAGGCAGCCTCTAACTTTTAATCACACTTCACACCAAAGAGAAGCCACGAGTCAGAGAGGAGAGCATTTAATCAACACTGCACAGCAGGTGAGACACTCAGGTCACACACAGACAAGACAAGGGTTTGATGTGCAGAGAGTCGACTGGTTCCAGTAATGAGGAGCATCCTCAGTGATGTCAACGCTGGGTGAGCCTTCAGGAACTGTCAGAAGCTGTGTGAAGGTAAGAAACGGGGGCTTTTGTGTGTCCATCAGTGGTCAACTTTGAACATATGACAGTCTAATGACAAAAAAAAGCAAACGTCCTTTGACTCACAACAGAATCTGAGGTGTCATCAAGCAAAATTTAAAAAAAAACATGGCGTTGGCCTTGCTTCAACAAACATCTCGCTATCTTAAAAGCTTTTTTGCATTAAAATAATGCAATTAAAAGGAGAACTACAAGATAAGATGCATTAGATATGCAGACTTTCGTAGTTTGAGGTGAAAATGCTTCACGTCGCTTGAATAGCAAAACTAAACGTACTCATTTCAGATGTAACCTTTGGTTTACTTCCATTGCAAGCATCAGATTTCCCGATTTCAGAATGAAAAGAGTGTATTATATAAATCCGTACACAAATGAATTATGCTGTGCAATATTTAGTTAATGTGGTGAATTTAACCTTTTGCATTTCTTAGTATTGTAGAATGTTTAACCCTTTAAATAGAGTTGAATCACTGAAAAAAAAGTTGCAGCCTTAAAAGTTTTTTCCTAAAAAGTAATTTCAACTTAAATTACATTAAACTGACTTTAAAAATGAGTTGAATCTTGTGTTACTTATATAAAAAAAGTTGAACTTATTTTGATGAGTTAAAGCAACGTAAAAAAAAATGTTGTCAACTTGTAATGTAATATCTCATGTTTCATTAAATTATTAATGCAAGCATATTTGGCCGCATGCAATGTCATACAAAAGTGATGATTAGACTGTATTTGACTTTTTTTTTCAAATTTGTAAATGTAAATTTCCTTGTAGACCTTCCAAATATTGAGTTTCAGTCTTTAAAAGCTTCAAAAGTGAGTGATGGATCTTGTGAGGCTGGTAAATGTGGGTAATTTTGAAAGAGTGTGTGGTGTGGCATCTTGATCATTGCATCTAAATGATTTTGAGGGAAGATTAGAAAAGACAATTGTCATAAATGGATGTAATTGCAGCTTGAATAATGTACCTTATTCTATCGGTGGAAACAATGCTAAAGATATGTTATTGCTATCCCAATTAAAATTATAATGGCGTACAAAAGTCCCCAGCGCACTTTTTATGACAAAATCTGAATGCAAATTTTTCATTACAAATTATATATCAGCGTAACGATACATGAGCTTTGAGTAAAACGTGATTATAATGTTCTCCAGCATGATTTGAGATCATCTTGAGCCTCAATGGAAACTTCTGACCATCCGTACAAAGGAGTTTCTCGTGATCAATGCCACCATACTTATATGAATAGAAATAATGTAGAATCGTACATATTTATTATTAATTTTATGTCAAAAAGACATTTTTGAAATCCTCAAACTTTTACAGGTTTAAATTTGATTTTGAATCGCAGATTTTCAACACAGTCTCAGATTTTGGACCTCACAGAATTGACTGATACGAAATAAAATTGATAAAACTTGAATAAAATAGCAGCCCTGAACATCTGCAATGCAACAATACACTTTCAGGGGAGGGGGGGGGGGGGGGGGGCAGACGTTTTATAGGCAGACGTTATAAATTTATAGGCAGACGTTATTGTTTATGAAGACATCCAAGCCGCTCATTTAAAAACAACTGAGGGGAGGGGTGGGGGCATAAAGCATAAGAAACCATAGTCCAGGAAACAAAGATGTACAGAGAAGCAGGTGGTGAGGGCAAAAAGCAACAGATAGGTTGCCAAAAAGGAGAAGTTTAAGAGTTTGTTACTGAAAAGCACCATCTAAACTTAGCGGCAGGTGCAGAAATGTGGCCTGGGGCCCCTGGGGGCCTCAAGGCCACTAACTACAGTCATCGAAAGCTGTATTTGATGCCCATTAAACAAATACTACTGGCTACAAAAATGACATTGAACAGTTTGACCGTTATTTCACTGAAAAAATTAAACAATTCACCAAATTCAATTGGGGGTTAAAAAAAAACATGAATCGCGATTTGGCGTAATGAGAATATTACACTTCAAAGGTGATGATTTAATTGTGAACGCTGGACGTTTCAAAGTCTAACGCCAAGCAATTGCTTATGATCTACTGTTAATGAATTATGACAATGTTTACATGGTGTTTACATCATACCAGCAAACTCGCATAAAAGGTGCAGCTGTTACATAAACGCCACCTACTGTCAGAGAATTACATTGTGTTTTCATTTAGTCGGTGAATCGAAAAAGACGCTAATGTGCAATCTATAAATCTACATACTTAGGATAATCACATTTATAAAGAATAAGATAAACATATTTTTTTAATTAATGTAAATATAACAGCCTAATTTATGATTTTACTCATCCCTTCTTAGTTTAAAGGCTGAAATGTGAGGTTTAGCATTTTATAAATCCTTTTTGTCGAACCTTGCATTATATAAACTTGGCTTGTACAGCTTGTATTGATTTATTTCATTTTATTGTTACACTTTATTTTAGATGACGTGGTTAAATTGTACTTACAAAAATAAGCAATGAGTATTATTAATTAACTACATGTACTTACGAGAGTTACGGTTAGGGGTTGGTTTGGGGTTAGTTACTTGTAATAATCATTTACTGTTATTACTATACAATCACTATGTATGTCCTTAAAATAAAGTGCTACCAATTTTATTTGTGCAGGTCTTAAAAGGGTCTTAAATTTGAGTGTGATGTAATGACAAAAAAAGCAAACTTCCTTTGACTTACTACAGAATCTGAGGTGTCACACCATCAAGCAAAACAAAAAACATGGTGTTGGCCTTACTAAACATCTCGCACGAGCTTTTTCCACATTAAAATAATGCAATTAAAAGGAGAACTATAAGAAAAGACGCATCAGATATGCAAACTTTTGTAGTTTGAAGTGAAAATGCTTCACGTCGTTTGAAAGCCGTAGGTGATGTGCAAAACTATACGTAACTAAAACTCATTTTTAGACGTAACTTTTGGATTACTAGATAACCTGGATAACATAGCCATATATTTATACTATTTGGGGTAAGTCAATGTCACCATTGAATGGTCTGTGATAGGTGTGAGAGAGAGAGAGAGAGAGAGAGAGGAGAGAGAGAGAGAGAGAGAGAGAGAGAGAGGAGAGAGAGAGAGAGAGAGAGAGAGAGAGAGAGAGAGAGAGAGAGAGAGAGAGAGAGAGAGGAGAGAGGAGAGAGGAGAGAAGAGAGAGAGAGAAAGAGTCTTATGTTTTTATGTTTATGCAGGCTACACTGCAAGGCATATTTCAAGAGCTTTTCTAGTTTTTCTGACTAACTTCTATTCATTGTATACTCAACACAGGAAGAGGGAAAGCATGTGAACAAACTCTTTTGACTTTCTCTTTGTGTATGCATGTATGTGTATGTCTGTGGCACAGAGACAAAGCAGGCAGAGTGTATATTTAGCTACACAGCGTTTGTCACCATCACCGCACCTAAACTGTTAGCATATCCTATGAGCGCATGTCCGCATTAGCAGGCTGGTAGACAACAAAAAACATCTCACAATCAGCAAGCAAAGACTATCAAAAATTTACATTTCCCCAGAGGATGGTTCTCAAAATCTGTTCGACATTTTGCAACAAAGAGATTTTGTTGAAACTGTTTGCGAGAAGCCAAGTTAGCAACTTATGTAAAATGCACAACAGTTTCACGTTCTAGGAACTGGCTGAAAATAAACCGATGTCTTGGATGTCATCTGTACAGCTATAGTGATGAAACCAAAAATGAAATATCGGAAACTCAAGGTGAGATTTTTATCTGCAACTTGATGCTATGTCTTTACAAGGGAGCAGCAAAGCTGTCAATGTGGAAAAGCATGAGCGTCATTCAAATTGCACCACTAAAAACCCACCAGCCCTTCAACACATTGACACCTAAACATCCCTTATTTTGACACATCACTAATGTTGACTGATAACGAGAATTAGGTTAGAATAGAACCACATGTCACCGCGGTTAGTTGCCCACAAAATTATTAAAAAAAAGGCCTGTTTGCAAACTAACACTGGTTAGGTGTTAGGTGCAAGAAGTCCATTGTGGGGAAAAGTAATATGGCTGAGCGCTAAAATTGAGTTTACATGTCAAGGGTCTAAATCTACAATATTATGTAGCATTCTAATGCATAATATGATATGTATAAACAATGTTTAGCATTCTAAAATAATATATGCATACTGAAAAGTAATGGGCAATCTTTCTCTTCCCCATTGCAAATCGCACCATTTTTACTTCCTTTTCGGCCTCAGTTTTTCCGGGTCAGTATTTACTTTGGGTGTTTCGCCAAGTAGTTTAAACGCAGATATCGGATATGGGTCACAGATGTAAGCTGGTCATCAAAAAAATCGGACAAAGTCAACAAATCAGAATTAGGCATCAAGACCTGCAGTGTAAATTTGTCCTTTAAGTCTTTATTTATTAAACTTTTCCCTGAAAGTTAAACACAACAAGGCATTTAATGTCCCCGAAAACCTCAATACTCCCATTTAGCTTCTTATTAGCCTTATAAAGAGGTATTACTGCTGTAAGCGATATCTTCTGGTCAGACTCGTGAATTCATTCATCATGACCGTCACAGTGCATTATGGGTAGCTGTTGAGCGAACATCGGTGGTGCACTCATTATTGTAGTGCATTAAGGGATTGAATAAGTGCATTTGAGAAAGTCCACTATGGTTTTGGACACCATTACAAATCGCCGTCCCCTCAAATAGTGCACTATTTAAGGGTATAGGGGGCGATTCCGGACACAGCCGTAGTTAGTTGTCGGCAGTTCTTCCAATATGTGAAAGTTGTCTAATATGTGACTCCCTGTTGCCGATTCGTCATGTAATGTGCGCACAACAGCAACTAAATGTAACCCCAGACAGTCCTGTAATGCCCGTTCCTGGCATTAATTGTTGTACACTGCCAAAAAAAAAAAACACCAAAAACATAACATACATGTATGTGATGACAATGACAAAGTGGTTCTGGTTCTCCATCAAAAATCAGCATCATTCCTTTTTTTTCTTTTTCTTGAAGGACTGGTATTTCCTTCTGGAAATGCAAATCTAGTCAATCGTTTTCAAATCTGATGAGCTGATTAGAGTGAAGTTGAATTATATGCACAAGCACACACGCTAATAGTGGTCAGCGTAGCACCACATTGTAGGCTCGTCTCATAGCTGTGGTTTGAGCGAGCATCCACAATTCATCCCCTCCACTGCGTTCAACAAACACACAATGTTTCATTGGCTCGTGGCTTGGCCTAGCAGTCTGTTTGCTTTACTCTGTGGTAAGCGTACATGCACCTCGCTGTCACGCTCAGAGCCCAGATTCCAAGCTCATAAAACGGCAGAGCAGATGAAAGAAAGGGATGAACAGGATGTGGTTAGCCTACATGAAAACTTACACACTCTGTAAACTTGGAGAAAGGTTCTGAGGAGAGAAAAAAGAAACCACAGTGAGTGTGGGGTTAGCTGTAAAAAAACGCAAGGTGAGCAAGACTGCGCATACTCTCATGTTGAGATTTTAATGATAAGCACTCTGTGCATCAAAAATTATTTAAACAGTTATACTTTTAAAAAGGTGTGAATTTTACATTACATATGGCAGGGTTAATATAGTCAACTCAATACATAAAACTGTAAAAATCTATACTTTTTTATAAAAATAAATACTTGCAAAGGCAACATTTCTCATCTTCATGTAGTTTAACTTGATGTACTAAAATAACTAAAAATGAATAAAAGCTATATAGACAAAGCTATAAATCTAATAAAAATTTAAATAAATTAATGGAAAATATAAAAAAACTACAATAGCATCTCAATTATACTGAAATGTTTCAATTTAAACTACTCAAAAAATGTTTTAGGTCTTAAGTTATATAATAATCAATTCACTAATTAAAGTTCACATTTTGGGGTTTCTGTTTTGAAATATAATAATAAACAAAAATGAATAATACAATCATCCAAAATTGAGATTTGGGACTTAATAAATCCACAAAGCACGAAAAAGGTCTTTCATTTGCACATGACACTTGCTTTGATATTGAGTTATCTATTGCAATGATATTTAGACATTTGAAAATGTGACTACAAGTGGGATTTAGACAACTAATAGGAGACCCATATGATTGAGTGGAAGGAAATTATGTTTTATCTGACCTTTTGTCTGGAAAGGAAGCTAAAAATGCCAGTAATAGGCTAAGTGTCAGCATAGAGACAATACAATGTGTCAATGACATCAGAGGGGAAGTAGGTCTGTACAGTTGTGAGCATAGCGTTTAGGCTCACTAGATCTTTCTGTTTCTCACAATAATTCATTCTTCCATGGTTACCCACAAAATGATGGCCCATCAGACTGTGCGGGGGTTCTTTGAACCCCCAGTGTGAAGTCTCAGGTTTCCACCATGTCTGAATCACCCCAGTGGTCACACTCATGTCCTGGATGCGGCACACACCCCCAACACTTCATAGTCACTTCATTATCAGGCTGTTGCTTTTAACATTGTGCTATCATTTTTGAACTGTCAATGGTATTGGAAATTGCTAATAGGTAGAGAGCTGAAACAAAGTCCTTGAGAAAGACATTGATTTTTCTAACCGTATAAGTAATAATCTGTGACAATTGTTAATACTTGAATTTTAAGTTAGCACGACGACTAGCACAACTACAACAACAACAACACAGTCACCACAAGGGGATTTTTTTGTCTTATTACCTCATCTACAGCCCCAATGATAGGAACCATTACAGAGTTTTAGGTTCAGTTGTGTGGAACCTGTAACCAAACTGGTCTCTAGTAGGTAAAAGTCAAGAATTTCAACAGAAATTGCTTTGCGATGACACTCAAAACCTCTTGCAGATCTGACTGTAATCTGACACACAAATGAACCAACAAGACCACCTGCAAAGGAAATAACTCTGCTTTTTCATTATAGGTAAAGCTCCTGTTGACAGCATGACTGAGAAGTGGGACTAACATCTGACTAACTTCAGACACCACACAGAGAGAGAGAGAGCAGGTGCATCTTGCGTGAAACCAATCAGAAAAGTCCTACCCTGTGAAAATGGAGTCCGCATTCTCACGGATGAGATGGGAAACTGACGGAGAGGCCGAAGAGATCTCCTTGAGAGGTCTGGGATTGCGTCGCAAACGGGAGTTCATACCCGAGGAGAGGAAAGACGCGACTTACTGGGAGAAACGCCGCAAGAACAACGAAGCGGCGAAGCGCTCCCGAGAGAAAAGAAGGGTCAATGACTACGTATTGGAGACTCGTTTGGTTTCATTGAGCGAGGAAAATGCTCGTCTACGATCTGAGCTGCTGGCTCTAAAGCTTCGGTACGGTTTGCTCAACTCTGGAGCCACCTACTCCTCATCTCAAAGAGCGCTATCTCATCTTCGCTCTTTCGCCCCGCAACCTCTGGTTTCTTGCCCAGACAAAGATCTCTACTGGGGTAGAAGGCAAGACAGTGAGGCTTCCAATCTATCTGGGAACCAACAAGCACCCGTCTGTCTGGGTACCCACCCCGGATCGGCATTCCTTCCCACGCAGCCTACGGGCATACGAAGAAATCACCCATACTTCCTAGACTTCCCCAGCCTCCAATCCTCTACAGCCACACCTTTACTCTTTCCACCACACCTCGCCCCAGCAACAGCGCCTTGGGCAGGACGGCCCCTGCTCCAACCAGGGAGTCGAGGACCTTGTCGGACGACGAGGGTGAGCAGCAAGTGCCGGCGGATTCCAGCACTGCCCTTCCCCATAAACTAAGACTGAAGTCTCAAAACTCACAGCGCAAAGACAATAGAGCAAAATCCGCATCTCCTATTCCGCATACATGTCAGATTGAAATCAAACTCTAGGCTAAAATGGCTCAGCAGTTATGAATCATCCTACACATTTGTGATAAACAAACTTGGCTATATTCCAGTAAGTTTGTTGTAAACCATTTGATAAAAAAATATTTCTTTGATCAAAAGGTCACACATACAGATAGTTTCCGAAATGTGTTTTGAAGAGTCAATAGAGTCCATCGAAGAGTCCATCATTGAGGTGGAAAGAGGTAAACTTGAATTGGGATAATGACACAATTTTTTTATTTTTTTTGGTGCTTGATATGTTCAACCTTTTTTTCACCTTTAGTATAGACAGGAAAGTAGAGAAGAGAAGGAGAATAGGATCAGGATTTGACCTAGGTCAGACTCAAACAGGAGTCCTTTTGAACCTACAGCTCTGATGTCAAAGTGACATTTGGCAGATTTTTTAAGTGACTTACGCATTCAAAGTATGCATTATATCATTTCATGCATTCACTAGGAATCGCACACATGAACTTTGCATTGCTAGTGGATTCTATTACTGTTTGAGCTACAGAAACTTTGCAATGTTCATTTTTGAGGCCCTTAAAGCAGCACTTAAAGGGTTAGTTCACCCAAAAATGAAAATTAAGTCATTAATTACTCACCCTCATGCTGTACCAACCCCGTAAGACCTTCGTTCATCTTCGGAACACAAATTAAGATATTTGTGATTAAATCTGAGAGCTGGATCACTCCTCCATAGGCTTCCTAAGGGATTGAAACTTGACAGCCCGAAAAATTATTAAAGAATTTAAAATAGTCCAAATGGCTACAGTGGCTCAATCTTAAGTTTATCAAGCGACGAGAATATTTTTTGCGCGCAAAAAAAACTAAAATAAGACTTTATTCAACCATCTCTTCTCTTCTGTGTTATTCTCCTAAGCTGTTGACGTAGTGTAACAGCGCAGCGCTTCTGTGTTATACGATGAAGGCTCACTATTGGCCGACGCTGGTCATGTGTGTGTGATGCATGTGACGTTCAACCAGAAGCATTGCGCAATAACACTACGTGAAATCTCCAGGCCCACAGAGAATACTTGAATAGAGTCGCTATTTTTGTTTGTTTTTTTTTGCGCTCAAAAAGTATTCTGTAGCTCGATAAACTTAAGATCTAGCCACTGTAGTCACTTGGACTCTTTTAACGATTTCTTTAATAACTTTTCGGGGCTGTCGTTTCAATCCCTTAGAAGTCTATGGAGGAGTGATCCAGCTCTCAGATTTAATCAAAAATATCTTAATCTGTGTTCCAAAGATGAACGAAGCTCTTACGGCGTTGGTACAGCATGAGGGTGAGTAATTAATGACTTCATTTTCATTTTTGGGTGAACTATCCCTTTAAAACGGGAAAAAAAAAACAGAAAAACAAATTGGTCATCTGTGACAGAAACAATTGTTTGCTTGCTACTCAAATTTAAAGCTGTCATCACACAATATGTAGCCTGTATTTTTGTTAAACATATATTTTAACATGTTATGAGTTCTTTTTGAAGTTTAAAGGTGACCTATTATGCCCCTTTTTACAAGATGAAATATAAGTCTCAGTTGTCCCCCATGCAAAATGTGTCTGTAAAGTTTCAGTTCAAAATACCCCACATATCATTTATCATACCATAAATTATACCATATTGCAAAAACTGTAGGTTTTCGTTCATGTATCTTTAAATACAAATGAGCTGCGCGCTCCCTGCCCCCCTCTCCAGAAAAGGGCGGAGACTTTTCAACTTGGGCATCCAATACTCTGCCAAAAACAAAACATCTGTTTGGTTTTTATTATCATCTCTTTCGCACTCACGCTCATGTGTCATCACGAAAGTTATTATTTGCATGCGTTTTAAAGCCATATCATTTAAACTTCTGACAGAAAGTCCACAGAAAGCTGGCTGTCAGACGGCACCTCGTGTGAGTATTTAATTAAGTTCTCTTTCATGTTTATTTGAGTTTAAGCTGTCAAATACACACAAGGATAAATTAAAAACACACAAGGTTCACATGAACAGCGGTTATATCTGTGTACGTAAACAGCTGGGAAAGAAATCGCATGTGTATATTAGATCTTTGTATTCAAGTCAAGTGACAGCAGTAATATACAGACCTATTTCTGTATATGATGTTAATATGAATCAAACAACAAAAGAAAAACAGAAAATCATTCTCTGCTCTTGAATGAATAACTTTAGTAGCTTTAATAAGAATACATTTCTTACTTGAATGCTGTAGTTAAACGATCTGAAGAGGAGAATAAACATGGCGGACTGTGTACAGCTCACTCAAGGGGAGGAGCTAAGCTAGAATCCATTTCAGTTGTGGCCTATACCAATTTGACGTCAAATTGGAGCACATTCCTGAATGGTCATTTTGAGACACTGTTTCAGCCTTAAGGGGAAAATAACAAACGGAGTGGATGGATTTTTTAAAATATTTTTTTTACCACAATAGGTTGGTTGTAGACACACTGCAGACACATTATGTTCAAAAACAATATAAAAGTATATTTTTGCATAATAGGTCCCATTTGAACTGCATATTAATCATGTTACACGTAAACATGAAGTGCCTTTTCACAATTTTACCTGCTGTAGACTAGTCTTGATTTAATTTCATGTCATTTTTTATCACACAAAACATTATCTATAGTTTGACAAAAACTATAGATAATGTTTTGTGATAAAAATTAAATTAAGGCTAGTCTACAGCAGGTAAACTGTGAAATGGTACTTTATGTTCATGATTTGTATGTAACTATACAGTCCTGATCTTTGATGATGCTGTAACACTTTTGTTCAATTTATAGAAAATAATTTCAGACCAATGCATGATCAATGTCATCTTTTAGAGACTGACCAACTTCCACATCTCAAAAAAATCATTTTGTTTCTGTGAACTTTGGGCAAAATGTCTTCTTATTCCACTTTTAAAATTGGTTTCTTCCTGCCTCCACCTCCAGTTTGTACAGTTTGACAAAAGTGTGCCTATGTTAACTGCATTAGCAATGTTAGCAACAACAGTGGATGACAAACCATTAGCTGTGATGCTAATTAACAAGGAGGATATCTAAAACCTTGTGGCATTGACTGACCAGCTCATTTTCATTTAGAAATACAGTTTATGAATATAAAACACTTTTGCTTGCATGTAATTTTAAGTTCACAACTCAATAATGAAATATGTTATATAGAAAGATGTACAGTAAAATTAATGATTTACCTTTAACATCAGGTCATTGATCTTTTTTCACAATCTTAACGGATTACTACAGCCAAAATATACAAATTGGGATAAAAAAAAATAATCTTGAAGTTATTTACATTTGCATTCAGCATACAGTTTATATCCACAATTTATATTCAAGGTACACTGTTTGTCAGTATAATCATTTATCATTGAACCCGTGCTAGTGTTGTATGCTTAAGTGAGGTATAGTTAAAATATTTTTAACACATTTTTACAAAGATTCATTTATATTTTATACAACATTATTCACGTTGCATTAAGCTGTACGATCTTCATTTTTCCCCCTTTTTTACAATAAAGTGCAAATGAAAATCTCAGCTTTTTGACCATTTATTTATTATAAGCATCATAGCAGATTTCAGTCATGCCACTGAACAGAGAATAAATGATCACAATACACAATGAAGTTGCAAGTGTTTAAGACTTTCTCTTTATTTTTTCCCTCTGTGCGAGTTGTGCTGCTGGTGACAGGCTGAAGGACTCCACAGGGGCTGCTGCGGTTTATGAGTGTGAAAGGGGGGGGGGGTGCAAACTAAGTTTCAGTGGCATGTAGAGGTGGGAAAGGTGGAGCGGGGGTTTCTCAGCACTAATGAGTCATCTTTAATGATCAATCGTGATGTCTACAAAATATAAAGCCGCAAACACTGCACAAGGTGAGGAGAGCAAGCACAGTCTGCTAGTTACCCCTAAAGCAAGCTAGTGATTCAGTGACTTGCATAACAAGCCTGACACAAAGTAGTAATCTTACATAACTATGACTTTTTTTAACGAACCAACTGTATTAGCATACATTTCGCTGTCTTCACAGTTAAAAGGTCTTCATTTGTTCTTTTTTTTTCTGCTGTAACCACCTGAGAGATGAAGGGAGAGAAGTACAATGAAGAAATAGGAAGTTAAAAGTATATTGTCTTTGTCTTTTACATCTGTAAACCACATCCTCTAGTGAAAATTAACTCACTGTTGCAAGAGTACAAGATCTAGTTTTTTGTGTATTTTTTCATTGTTGAACATCTATTTTAGACAGATTTTTTTTTAACCCAGTAGCATGATGCTAGCATAAGCTACAAGCTAGACTCGCTAATCTTAACAAATGACAGCTTTATAGTTTTGGATTTTGACCAGATCTACTCTATCATCTGTCTATCAATCATCAAAGACATAAAAAAACAGTGTCATTGTCAGATTTTATCCACTTCAATTTGAGTCACATAAGCACACTCTTTGTGCAATGACATCATAGGTCAGTAAAATGAAAATATTCCAGATATAACTAGGCATTTTTTAGGCATAGGGATGATTTAGTGATTCCATAACAAATCCATCAATCGCACAATACAAATGTGCAGGACACTCAATGAATATAAAAAACTGAACCCCAATGGAAGACACAGCGACTGGCATAATCTGTTTTTGTACAGACTGTTAATCTCTATAATGGGTAAATGCATATTACTATTGCATTGACATCTTGCATCTTTGGTGTGAAAGTGAAACATGACACTTCTCTTTTTTCAATTTATTCATAGACTGTCAAGTACAACATTCCTGGCCACACACAACTAAATCTACGACATCATCAAGACATCAGATCCTTCTCGTTTTGTATTACGATTACATTTATTTACTTTAGATTTTTTAGGGTTGTCGTGTGAGAATCACAACCAGTGTGATATTGCTTACATTTATTTAAAGGTCAGATGGTCATACTTTAAACATTTTAATTATGTTTTGAATGTTTTTTTATTTTTTATTATTTGCCTTCATGTCTGTGCTTTTTAAATCCCGCAGTAAACAACTTTGTTTTGTGTAGTTTTGTTTTAGAAAGCAGATGGTACCGTAGAAAAGTGTCATGACAAGAAAATAACTGACATTTTCTTGTGCACACATGAGATGACTATACCAGATGCTTATTTATGACCAACAATTGCTCACTTGTCATGTCATTTCATTCAAAGTTTGTAAGACCGAATCGAAGTATGCTGACAAGCTGCTGTCCTTATTGAAACATTTCAGGCAAAAATAGTCACTTTTTAGAGAATCAGGGCTGGTGGTTTGTAAGCTGGTTATTACCGATGTAAACCTGAAGACAAATAATGTTAAACTGACATTATTCGGCCCAATTGCATGGCTATTCCTCTCTGATTGGGTTTTATCGTCCTGGTTTTAAAAATAAAAGCATTAAACTTTAGTTTAGCCTAGTTTTGTCTTCATATTTATTTTGAACCTCCTTTTCGCATCTGAAAAAGTATTAAAAAGTTGAGAACCTTTTAAGAATCTCTGTCCTTTGAGATATATTTATTAGATTACATAAATAAGTCAAAAACCCTATGATTTATAGCCTTGCTTGTTGTGATAGACATGAAGAATCAGAAAAAGAAGACATTCCAACACAGGGATTTAGATACATGCTTTTATAAACAGCATATTTGTTATTAGTACAATATAAGAACAATATTCTTAACATATTTAAGAATAAAAACATCTAGAACATAAAAATGTTGTGGATCCCCATTTATTTCACATTAAAATAAAACCGTAAAACGACTTTTTTTTTTTACAAAAAATATCAAAAAAGCTTAGTTTAATTACTTTAATAGTAGTTGATGACAAATTATGGCAGTTTTGCAATGTACATACAATGCTGCTTAAAATAAGACAGGGTGTATTTGATCTGCTCAAACAGATCTGATAATCTAATTATTTTAAGCTTAGACTGACCAATAGAAGGCAATAAGGTTGAGCCTGATACCCTGTGTTCTTTAAACTGACACAATTTAACATTAGGGGGCAGCAGAACAGCTTTGTAAAGTGCCTTTCTGTTTCATTTTAAGCAGCAGCACTTGAGCAGGGAAAATTTAGTGTCCAACGCCTCAAAAATACCATTTATAAACAGACAATATAAGCATACGTACTCCATGATGGATCAAAGGATCAGTGACTTGTACAGAAAAAGCTATCTTTGATTTTATTGTTTCCCACTTTGTACTCATGCAAATTAACATGAAACAATTAATGAGATTGACATTCCCTTTTACACACTTTACATAGAAGAGGCATAAAGACAATGTATATCGTCACCACCAGTAATAAAATGCTCAGATTTCTTTTAAGGAGTTTCACACATCATCTTTGATTAATTTAAGAACATGTTATATTGAATAAAAGTATTTCACATTAATTTGACAATGAAAACAGGGCACCAAAATGTACACACAAAACAGCAATATATACAATAAGATACAAAATGTCTTCAACCCAGTGTAGATACTGAGGCTATTGGTGTTTAGCTGATAAATATGTAATGCTTTATAAATACAATGTGCTTTTTATTTTGAAACTACAGTACTTTTGTATGTGTGTGTGCGTGTTTAACTTTATGCGGGCATGACTCAGAAGTATGTGGCAGTGTAATATAGAAGCGGTCGTTATCAGGGCTCATTATCCAGAGGAAATAAAATCAACTAAGCAAGATTTAATTAAACCGTTTTAATTCTTTAAACAGTCTTCAAGCAACCCAGTGGTTAACAGGTTGAGATTTGAAGCTATTCCAACAACAAATCCTTGTTTCATTGGCAGTGTGAAATATATGCCCATGCCTACAGACCATTGGGCACTTAAATTTAATTGCTTAGGCAAAATGCAATAATGTACCTTTTTTTTGTGCTACTTTGGAGGGACTTGGCAATTTGTTGGCAAGCAGAAAGCACCCATTAATAATCATAATTATTACTACATTAAAAATATTAGTAAATCCCACAATAACCTCCAAAATATTAAGAGCACGCTTGAACTTTTATTTTCATTCTATAGGAAATTAATTTTTGTAATAGTCATTATTCATCACTACAAGCTTGGCCTTCTTGCATGAAAAAAGTTCAAAATAAGTCCCTAATAACAGCCAACCCCACACAGATGCAATTCATCATAAATGTCTTAATAATTATGTAAAATGTCCCAAGACCCCAAAAGTAAGGTTAGATTATAAATAACTGCTGATGGAAAGTACCTTTCAATAACTACATTACACCTATTAAAACCCTCTGTGTCTTAAAATCTGGACCTATAGCTATACGCAGGACTGGTATTAGAAATATATTCCAGTTTGAAATAACAATAATGTGCGCTTTACCCCATCAAATTGTGTCCAATTTATATCATCTTCATGTTAAACTTTCGTGCTCCTCCTTGACCCCCACTGGCAGCAGGACCATCTACCTTTCTGAATGAATACTCTACTGAGAAATTGTTCTTGTGTTGACCTCGTCCTCGGCTCCAAACAAACAAGAGAATGAAACAGAAAAGCACCACACCCAAAAACATAATACAACCCATTGCTGTGGACACCAGGATGGTCTTGAGATCCAATGTGAACTTCAGGAAGACGCGTGTGTCGTTTAAGTTAGTGTCATTAAGATCACCCACGTAGTAGGTGCGATTCGCTGCTAGAGCACTATCCAGTGGCAATCCACTGACTGTCAGGGTGGCAAAGTAGGTATCGTTGCCACCAGCATTGCTTGCTATGCAGATGTAAGTGCCGCTGTCTGTTACCTGGGCGTAACGGATCTCCAACGTACCTTCAGGCAGGACAATGATTCTCCCAGTACTCTTGGTGGTGATACGTCGGCGCTGAGGTGAAATCCAAAAGATGACTGGGGTTGGGTCTCCATCTGCTCTACATATAAACGACACTACCTGGCCTTCACGTGCCGTCAACTGTTGCAGCTTGCGGTTATGAATTTTGGGCCGTTGACAGGTGAAATGGTCAAAGAGCGCTGAGTCCGAAAAGGTACTAAGGGCTTTTCCTCGCACTTCCAAGGGTGTAGCGCAAACGGGCGACTTTCCGTTGAAGTTGAGGGTCTTACGGCGCTGCAGGATCCACAGTAGGCGGCAGTCACAGGACAAAGGGTTCCCATCTACGCGTAACGTCTCCAGCGTATTGACCGAGTGGAAGGATCCCTCCTCCAAGGTCACCAACCCATTGTTCGACAAGTTGAGCAACCGTATCTGTTGCAGGCCTCCAAGACCATAGGGCTGCACTGATATCAAGTTGGTACCAACTAGGTGTAATTCTTTCAAGCGGACAAGGTCCCTCAAGGCCCAGGACTCAAGAACCGAGATGGGGTTGTAAGACAGATTGAGGCTAGCCAAATGAATTAGGTTGCGAAGAGCACCCGTAGGCACGGTGGAAATGTTGGTATTGGTAATCGAGAGCCAGGACAGGTTGAGACCTTGGAAGCTGTGCGGAGAGATGTACTCAAGGAAGGGCCAATGGTCAATCTCAAGAGCCCGCAGTCCACCAGTTTGCGAAAGTTCTGCTCTTCCAACGAAGAGATACTGAGGTAGCGCAATCGAAGAGTCACCAAGCCTCGAAGGTAGGAAAGAGACTGTCCAGTTATAGAAGTCAGATTGCACCTCTCGATGGTTAGCTCCCGGAGTCCCACCAATCCCAGGAACGCCTTGTTTGAAATGTACACCAGGTCATTATCACCAACTTCCAAATTGCGGAGGTTCTTCAAGTCCTGGAAGGTGAAGTCTAACAGGATGACCAGTTTATTCCCACTTAGGTCCAGAGTGGTGAGGTTGGTGAGACGTGAAAAGGCACCCATGGGCACGAGTTTAAGCTGGTTGGCTCGCAGACGCAACACTCTAAGATTAAGCAAGCTGGAGAAGGCATTAGGCTCCAATACGCTGATGAGATTCTCACTCAAGTCTAGCTCCTCAAGTCTCGAGAGAGTCGCCAATTCATTGTATTCCACCCAGCGTAAACTGTTGCAGCTCAGATCCAGGAGCCGTGTGTCAGCCGGGATGCCCCCAGGAATAGATCCCAGGCGCTTGTTCTGGCACATCACAGCTCTCTGATGAGAGATGCAGTCACAGCGCTGTGGGCAGCTCTGACCATGTGTTATGGATGCAGCGGTTAGGAGCACAAGCAGCCCCGGTAAGCTCAGGCATGGACAACCCGCCATGCCCCTTTCCTACCTTACAGGGGCTGAATCACTGCACCTCACACCTAGAGACAAGAACACAAAAAAAGAGGTATTGATGAATCATGATTTTTGCAACTCTCAACTATAACCACTTCTGAAGTAGCGTAACAAAAGCCTAACCATTACTCACCAACATTTATGTACGAGGATGTATAACTATTTCTAACATTGTTTTGAAAAACATAGGCCATAAAAAAAGTTGTGCTGGATGCAACACATTTTCAGACAACTTCTTGCAGTAAAGTTAGTGTCTTTACAAGCAGTAAAACTGCAATTTTAATGAATTTAAACTCCAAACAAAACACAAATAAGGCTCAGCATTACTTTGTGTTCCTAACTGGGCTATTTCTGCTTTTCTATAAACACCTACTGTCAGGAAGTGAATTTGCATTTTCATTCACCCCATCTAACATTGTTTTCACATATTTATGGCCAACTTTGTCTTTGTCTACAGGCCTTTAAACTGTAAGCTTAAGCCACTGAAACATCAAGTGGTTAAGTTTAAATGCAATATGAAACAGAAACTTGACAGACATTTTCAGTGAAAACCGTTATGGTAAATATAAAAGGAGAACAAATATATCATGAGCACTTTACACATGAACATTCAAAAATCTCAGATGGCTTAACCCCCTCTTCAAGTTCATGACTTACTATTTAATCTTTATAAGCCACGAAATAAATGTATTGCAACAATCTTTGAGCTAGGAATGGCTTCAAAGTCACTATGATTATGCCAATTTCTGTTAGTTAGCATTTCAATAAAAATACATAAAAGATAAATATTTTAATGTCAACTTGATAAAAATCAATCGAAGACATCCCAATCAGTGTATTTTCAATCAAATCTTGAACATTTAGGCCCACACTGGTGCTAACGCTTAACATGAGACTTACCTTGGGTTCAAAAGTTTATTAGTCCAATCTCTGAGTACCAGGTATTATTGAACATTTAACAGTGGTATTTCAAGATGTTCCCCTGCACAACTCTTCTTCTCCCTCCCCCCATCATATCTGGTAACCAAAACACATGTACAGCCCCTGGTTCAAACCCATATCAGTTGACACTAAGAAGCTGTCCAATCAGCATTGACCACTGCTTCAAACAATCAGCAGTGACGTGAGTGAGGTGAAAAGAAAACTACACCTGATATGACTCAGGTGTCATGGGTCATTATGTCAGAAAATCATGAATACTAATATTATAGGCAACGATTAACACCCTGCCATTTTCTTTCCACCCGCAAAGTCTCTCCCCCTCAGAGATGTCAACAAACCATATTTCAACAGCTTATTAAATTTAATTGTCTTCAGGAAAGTGCTCCCATATGAATTTATATGTCATGCTGACTTGCAATAACTCCAGATTGCTGGAAGAGAGGTGCTCTAACTATATCATTGCATAGTTTTAGAACATACATTTAAAATGATATTGCCCCCTGAAAGGATCTTTTAAACCAAAATGAATCTTTAAACCAAAATGTACATTTGGTCAATTAGGTCATTTACTCACTCTCATGTCATTCCAAACCTGTATGACTTTATTTTCTTCTGGAGAACACAAAAGGTGATATTTTTGAAGAATGTTTGTTGTCCATACAATCAACATTAATAGAGCCAAAAACCAACATTGGACCCCTTGACTTTCATTGTATGGAAAAAAAAAAACTTTTTTCAAAATATATTTTGTTTCACAGAAGTCAGCCATGCAGGTTTAGAATGACATGAGAGTGAGTAAAAATTAATCTGTAATGATTTTGAAATAAATTTAGTTCCAATTTTAG